>CM061749.1:139217471-139616107 GCA_030979885.1 Lolium multiflorum | reverse complement strand
ATTTTTTGCACGAAGCTTCCGTGTCCGAAGACGAGACGAAGAGGGGCCACGAGGGGGCCACACCCTAAGGCGGCGCGCCTCCCCCTTGGCCGCGCGGCCCCGTGGGTGTGGGGCCCTCGTGCCGCCTCTGACCTACCCTTCCGCCACTTAAAGCCTCCGTGACGAAACCCCCAGGCACCGAGCCACGATACGGAAAACCTGCCAGACGGCGCCGCGAATCCCATCTCGGGGGATTCAGGAGATCGCCTCCCGCACCCTGCCGGAGAGGGGATTCATCTCCGGAGGACTCTACACCGCCATGGTCGCTTCCGGAGTGATGAGTGAGTAGTTCACCCCTGGACCATGGGTCCATAGCAGTAGCTAGATGGTCGTCTTCTCCTTGTTGTGCTTCATTGTTGGATCTTGTGAGCTGCCTAACATGATCAAGATCATCTATTGTAATTCTATATGTTGTGTTTGTCGGGATCCGATGGATAGAGAGTACTATGATTATGGTGATTATCAATCTATTGTTTATGTGTTGTTTATGATCTTGCATGCTCTCCGTTATTAGTAGAGGCTCTGGCCAAGTTTTTGCTCTTAACTCCAAGAGGGAGTATTTATGCTCGATAGTGGGTTCATGCCTTCATTGACACCTGGGACAGTGACAGTTCTAAGGTTGTGATGTGTTGTTGCCACTAGGGATAAAACATTGATTCTATGTCTAAGGATGTAGTTGTCGATTACATTACGCACCATACTTAATGCAATTGTCTGTTGCTTAGCAACTTAATACTGAATGGGGTTCGGATGATAACCTGAAGGTGGACTTTTTAGGCATAGATGCAGTTGGATGGCGGTCTATGTACTTTGTCGTAATGCCCAATTAAATCTCACTATATTTATGTCATATCATGTTATGCCTCTCTATTTGTCAATTGCCTCATGTAATTTGTTCACCCAACATGCTTTTATCTTATGGGAGAGACACCTCTAGTGAACTATGGACCCCGGTCCTATTCTTTATATAGCATACAATCTACTGCAATTGTGTTTTCTTTGCAAACATCTTCCACTCGATACGCTTAATCCTTTGTTACAGCAAGCCGGTGAGATTGACAACCTCATTGTTTCGTTGGGACAAAGTACTTGGTTTGTGTTGTGCAGGTTCCGCGTTGGCGCCGGAATCCCTGGTGTTGCGCCGCACTACATTTCGCCACCATCAACCTTCAACGTGCTTCTTGGCTCCTCCTGGTTCGATAAACCTTGGTTTCTTTCTGAGGGAAAACTTGCTGCTGTGCGCATCATACCTTCCTCTTGGGGTTCCCAACGGACGTGTACATCTACGCGCATCAAGCACTTTTTCTGGCGCCGTTGCCGGGGAGATCAAGACACGCTGCAAGGGGAGTCTCCACTTCTCAATCTCTTTACTTTGTTTTTGTCTTGCTTTATTTTATTTACTACTTTGTTTGCTGCACCTAAACAAAATACAAAAAAATTAGTTGCTAGTTTTACTTTATTTATTGTCTTGCTCTCTATATCAAAAACACAAAAAAATTAGTTACTTGCATTTACTTTATCTAGTTTATTTTATTTACTGTTGCTAAAATGAATACTCCTGAAAACACTAAGTTGTGTGACTTCACAACCACTAATAATAATGATTTCTTATGCACACCTATTGCTCCACCTGCTACTACAGCAGAATTCTTTGAAATTAAACCTGCTTTACTAAATCTTGTCATGAGAGATCAATTTTCTGGTGTTAGTTCTGATGATGCTGCTGCCCATCTTAATAATTTTGTTGAACTTTGTGAAATGCAAAAGTACAAGGATGTAGATGGTGATATTATTAAATTGAAATTGTTTCCTTTCTCATTAAGAGGAAGAGCTAAAGATTGGTTGCTATCTTTGCCTAAGAATAGTATTGATTCATGGACTAAATGCAAGGATGCTTTTATTGGTAGATATTATCCTCCCGCTAAAATTATATCTTTGAGAAGTAGCATAATGAATTTTAAGCAATTAGATACTGAACATGTTGCTCAAGCATGGGAGAGAATGAAATCTTTGGCAAAGAATTGCCCAACCCATGGACTGACTACTTGGATGATCATCCAAACCTTCTATGCAGGACTAAATTTTTCTTCGCGGAATTTATTGGATTCAGCTGCTGGAGGTACCTTTATGTCCATCACATTGGGGGCGGCTACAAAACTTCTTGATGATATGATGATAAATTACTCTGAATGGCACACGGAAAGAGCTCCACAAGGTAAGAAGGTAAATTCTGTTGAAGAACCTCCTCCTTGAGTGATAAGATTGATGTGATTATGTCTATGCTTGTGAATGGTAGATCTAATGTTGATCCTAATAATGTTCCTTTAGCTTCATTGGTTGCTCAAGAAGAAAATGTTGATGTGAATTTCATTAAAAATAATAATTTCAACAACAATGCTTATCGGAACAATTCTGGTAATAACTATAGGCCATATCCTTCCGCTAATGGTAATGGTTATGGTAATTCTTATGGGAATTCTTACAACAATAATAGGAGTGTACCCCCTGGTTCTTGAAGCTATGCTTAAAGAATTTATTAGTACACAAACTGCTTTTAACAAATCTGTTGAGGAAAAGCTTAATAAAATTGATATTCTTGCTTCTAGAGTTGATAGACTTGCCTCTGATGTTGATCTTTTAAAGTTGAAAGTTATGCCTAATAATGATATTGATAATAAGATTACTACTACAGCAAATGCCATCCAAGTTAGAATTAATGAGAATATAAGATTAATGGCTGAATTGCGTGCTAGGTGGGATAGAGAAGAAAATGAAAAACTAGCTAAAGAGAATAATGTAGCTAAAGTTTGGACTATTACCACCACTAGTAATGCTAATTCTTCACATGTTGCTGCACCTCCTACTATCAATGGTAAAATAATTGGTGTTGGCAATGTTTCTACTCCTAGTGCAAAGCGTACAAAACTGCCTGAAATTGCTAAAACTGCTGAAACTGCTTGTGATAAAGCTGCTGAAATTTTTTCCAACCTTGGGGATGATGATCCCATTGCTGTAGCTCATAATGATTTAGATTTTGATGATTGCCACATCTCTGAAGTTATAAAGTTCTTACAAAAACTTGCTAAAAGTCCTAATGCTAGTGCTATAAATTTAGCCTTTACAAAACATATTACAAATGCTCTCATAAAAGCTAGAGAAGAGAAACTAAAACTTGAAACTTCTATTCCTAGAAAGTTAGAAGATGGTTGGGAGCCCATCATTAAAATGAAATTCAATGACTTTGAATGTAATGCTTTATGTGATCTTGGTGCAAGTATTTCTGTTATGCCTAAAAAGATTTATGATATGCTTGACTTGCCACCATTGAAGAATTGTTATTTGGATGTTAATCTTGCCGATAATGTTAAAAAGAAACCTTTGGGGAGGATTGATAATGTGCACATTACGGTTAACAATAACCTTGTCCCCGTTGATTTTGTTGTCTT
The DNA here is from genome assembly GCA_030979885.1 of Lolium multiflorum. Taxonomy (NCBI): domain Eukaryota; kingdom Viridiplantae; phylum Streptophyta; class Magnoliopsida; order Poales; family Poaceae; genus Lolium; species Lolium multiflorum. Next base: position 139,612,622 of record CM061749.1, on the reverse strand, counting down.
GGATATCGAATGCAATGCATCTTGTCCTATTGTGTTGGGAAGACCTTTTCTTCGAACCGTTGGTGCTGTTATTGATATGAGGGAAGGTAATATTAAATATCAATTTCCTCTCAAGAAAGGTATGGAACACTTCCCTAGAAAGAGAATGAAGTTGCCTTTTGATTCTATTGTTAGAACAAGTTATGATGTTGATGCTTCTACTCTCGATGTTACTTGATTTGCACTTTCTGCGCCTAGCTGAAAGGCGTTAAAGAAAAGCGCTTATGGGAGACAACCCATTGTTTTTACTACAGCAATTTTTTGTTTTGTTGAGTCTTGGAAGTTGTTTACTACTGTAGCAACCTCTCCTTATCATGTTTTTGTGCCAAGTAAAGTTTCTATGTCAAAGTTGATGTTATATTTGGGATCGCTGCGCAGAAACAGCATTGCTGTCTGTCACGAATCTGGGCACAGTTCCCTGTAGAAAATTCTAAAAAATCTGCCAATTTACGAGCGTGATCCTCAGATATGTACGCAACTTTCATTAGTTTTGAGTTTTTCCATTTGAGCAAGTCTGGTGCCATCTTAAAATTCGTCTTTACGAACTGTTCTGTTTTGACAGATTCTGCCTTTTATTTCGCATTGCCTCTTTTGCTATGTTGGATGAATTTCTTTGATCCATTAATGTCCAGTAGCTTTATGCAATGTCCAGAGGTGTAAAGAATGATTGTGTCACCTCTGAACATATAAATTTTTATTGTGCACTAACTCTCTAATGAGTTTGCTTGAAGTTTGGTGTGAAGGAAGTTTTCAAGGATCAAGAGAGGAGTATGATATACTATGATCAAGAGGAGTGAAAGCTCTAAGCTTGGGGATGCCCCGGTGGTTCACCCCTGCATATTCTAAGAAGACTCAAGCGTAAGCTTGGGGATGCCCAAGGCATCCCCTTCTTCATCGACAACATCATCAGGTTCCTCCCCTGAAACTACATTTTTATTCCGTCACATCTTATGCACTTTGCTTGGAGCGTCGGTTTGTTTGTTTTTGTTTTGTTTGAATAAAGTTGGATCCTAGCATTCACTTTGTGGGAGAGAGACACGCTCCGCTGTTGCATATGGACAAATATGTCCTTAGGCTTTACTCATAATATTCAAGGCGAAGTTTCTTCTTCGTTAAATTGTTATATGATTGGAATTGGAAAATGCTACATGTAGTAATTGCTATAATGTCTTGGATAATGTGATACTTGGCAATTGTTGTGCTCATGTTTAAGCTCTTGCATCATATACTTTGCACCCATTAATGAAGAAATACTTAGAGCTTGCTAATTTGGTTTGCATATTTGGTTTCTCTAGAGTCTAGATAATATCTAGTATTGAGTTTTGAACAACAAGGAAGACGGTGTAGAGTCTTATAATGTTTACAATATGTCTTTTATGTGAGTTTTGCTGTACCGTTCATCCTTGTGTTTGTTTCAAATAACCTTGCTAGCCTAAACCTTGTATCGAGAGGGAATACTTTCATGCATCCAAATACTTGAGCCAACCACTATGCCATTTGTGTCCACCATACCTACCTACTACATGGTATTTTCCGCCATTCCAAAGTAAATTGCTTGAGTGCTACCTTTAAATTTCCATCATTCGCCTTTGCAATATATAGCTCATGGGACAAAATAGCCTTAAAAACTATTGTGGTATTGAATATGTACTTATGCACTTTATCTCTTATTAAGTTGCTTGTTGTGCGATAACCATGTTCCTGGGGACGCCATCAACTACTCTTTGTTGAATATCATGTGAGTTGCTATGCATGTTCGTCTTGTCTGAAGTAAGGAGATCTACCACCATATGGTTAAGCATGCATATTGTTAGAGAAGAACATTGGGCCGCTAACTAAAGCCATGAATCATGGTGGAAGTTTCAGTTTTGGACACATATCCTCAATCTCCAGTGAGAATAATAATTGTTGTTACATGCTTATGCATTAAAGAGGAGTCCATTATCTGTTGTTCATGTTGTCCCGGTATGGGTGTCTAAGTTGAAGAATGATCAAAAGCGAAATCCAATGCGAACTTTCTCCTTAGACCCTTGTACAGGCGGCATGGAGGTACCCCATTGTGACACTTGGTTGAAACATGTGCATTGTGATGATCCGGTAGTCCAAGCTAAGTAGGACAAGGTGCGGGCACTATTAGTATACTATGCATGAGGCTTGCAACTTGTAAGATATAATTTACATAACTCATATGCTTTATTACTACCTTTGACAAAATTGTTTCATGTTTTCAAAATAAAAGCTCTAGCACAAATATAGCAATCGATGCTTTCCTCTTTGAAGGACCTTTCTTTTACTTTTATGTTGAGTCAGTTCACCTATCTCTCTCCACCTCAAGAAGCAAACACTTGTGTGAACTGTGCATTGATTCCTACATACTTGCATATTGCACTTGTTATATTACTCTATGTTGACAATATCCATGAGATATACATGTTATAAGTTGAAAGCAACCGCTGAAACTTAATCTTCCTTTGTGTTGCTTCAACACCTTTACTTTGATTTATTGCTTATGAGTTAACTCTTATGCAAGACTTATTGATGCTTGTCTTGAAGTACTATTCATGAAAAGTCTTTGCTTTATGATTCACTTGTTTACTCATGTCATTACCATTGTTTTGATCGCTGCATTCATTACATATGCTTTACAAATAGTATGATCAAGATTATGATGGCATGTCACTTCAGAAATTATCTTTGTTATCGTTTTACCTGCTCGGGACGAGCAGAACTAAGCTTGGGGATGCTGATACGTCTCCAACGTATCGATAATTTCTTATGTTCCATGCCACATTATTGATGTTATCTACATGTTATATGCACATTTTATATCATATTTATGCATTTTCTGGAACTAACCTATTAACAAGATGCCGAAGAGCCAGTTGTTGTCTTGTTTTTGGTTTCAGAAATCCTAGTAAGGAAATATTCTCGAATTGGACAAAATCTTCGCCAGTGGTCCTATTTTTGCACGGCTTCCAGAAGTCCGAAGACGAGACGAAGAGGGGCCACGAGGGGGCCACACCCTAGGGCGGCGTGGCCCCCTTGGCCGCGCGGCCCTGTGGTGTGGGGCCCTCGTGCCCCTTGACCTACCCTTCCGCCTACTTAAAGCCTCCGTGACGAAACCCCCGCACCGAGAGCCACGATACGGAAACCTTCCAGAGACGGCCGCCGCGAATCCCATCTCGGGGGATTCAGGAGATCGCTCCGCACCCGAGAGGGGATTCATCTCCCGAGGACTCTACACCGCCATGGTCGCCTCCGAGTGATGAGTGAGTAGTTCACCCTGGACCATGGGTCCATAGCAAGAGCTAGATGGTCGTCTTCTCCTTGTTGTGCTTCATTGTTGGATCTTGTGAGCTGCCTAACATGATCAAGATCATCTATCCGTAATTCTATATGTTGTGTTTGTCGGGATCCGATGGATAGAGAGTACTATGATTATGGTGATTATCAATCTATTGTTTATGTGTTGTTTATGATCTTGCATGCTCTCCGTTATTAGTAGAGGCTCTGGCCAAGTTTTTGCTCTTAACTCCAAGAGGGAGTATTTATGCTCGATAGTGGGTTCATGCCTTCATTGACACCTGGGACAGTGACAGAAAGTTCTAAGGTTGTGATGTGCTGTTGCCACTAGGGATAAAACATTGATTCTATGTCTAAGGATGTAGTTGTCGATTACATTACGCACCATACTTAATGCAATTGTCTGTTGCTTAGCAACTTAATACCGAATGGGGTTCGATGATAACCTGAAGGTGGACTTTTTAGGCATAGATGCAGTTGGATGGCGGTCTATGTACTTTGTCGTAATGCCCAATTAAATCTCACTATATTTACCATGTCATGTATGTGCATTGCGGTGCCCTCTCTATTTGTCAATTGCCCGACTGTAATTTGTTCACCCAACATGCTTTTATCTTATGGGAGAGACACCTCTAGTGAACTGTGGACCCCGGTCCTATTCTTTATATAGCATACAATCTACAGCAATTGTGTTTACTGTTTTCTTTGCAAACATCTTCCACTCGATACGCTTAATCCTTTGTTACAGCAAGCCGTGAGATTGACAACCTCACTGTTTCGTTGGGACAAAGTACTTGGTTTGTGTTGTGCAGGTTCCGCGTTGGGCCCGAATCCCTGGTGTTGCGCCGCACTACATTCCGCCACCATCAACCTTCAACGTGCTTCTTGGCTCCTCCTGGTTCGATAAACCTTGGTTTCTTTCTGAGGGAAAACTTGTCGCTGTGCGCATCATACCTTCCTCTTCGGGTTCCCAACGGACGTACATCTATGCGCATCTAAGCCTTCCGGGAAAAATAGGAGGTTTGGCGTTGATTTCGTCCAATTCCGAGAATATTGCCCGAACAGCCTTTCTCGGGAACCAAAAACAGAAAACAGGAACTGGCACTGTGGCATCTAATAGGTTCCGGAAAACGCATGAAATCATCATAAAGTGCAAGCAAAACATGTAAGTATTGTCATAAAACAAGCATGGAACGACAGAAATTATGGATACGTCGGGGACATATCAGCATCCCCAAGCTTAGTTCCTGCTCGTCCCGAGCAGGTAAACGATAAAAAGAATAATTTCTGTAGTGACATGCTACTTACATAACCTTGATCATACTATTACAAAGCATATGAAATGAATGAAGTGACTCAAGGCAATGATCTATAGTTGCTAACAAATAGATAACATATAGCAAAACTTTTCATGAATAATACTTTCAAGACAAGTATCAAAAGTCTTGCATAAGAGTTAACTCATAAAGCAATAAATTCAAAGTAAAGGCATCGAAGCAACACAAAGGAAGATATAAGTTTCACCGATTGCTTTCAACTTTCAACATGCATATCTCATGGATAATTGTCAACACAAAGTAATATGATGAATGCAAATATGCAAGTATGTAAGAATCAATGCACGGTTTACACAAGTGTTTGCTTCTAAGATGGAAGGAAGTAGGTAAACTGACTCAACATAAAAGTAAAATAATGGCCCTTCGCAGAGCTATATGTGTGCTAGAGCTTTGGTTTTGAAAACATATAGAGAGCATAAAAGTAAAGTTTGAGAGGTGTTTGTTGTTGTCAACGAATGGTAGTGGGCACTCTAACCCCCTTGCCAGACAAACCTTCAAAGAGCGGCTCCCATGAATTATTTTTATTTTTGGGTGGCACTCCTTCCAACCTTTCTTTCACAAACCATGGCTAACCGAATCCTCGGGTGCCTGCCAACAATCTCATACCATGAAGGAGTGCCTTTTTATTTTAGTTTTATTATGATGACACTCCTCCCATCCTTTGCTTACACAAGCCATGGCTAACCGAATCCTTCGGGTGCCGTCCAACAATCACATACCATGGAGGAGTGTCTATTTTTGTTAATTAATTTGGGACTGGGAATCCCATTGCCAGCTCTTTTTGCAAAATTATTGGATAAGCGGATGAAGCCACTAGTCCATTGGTGAAAGTTGCCCAACAAGATTGAAAGATAAAACACCACATACTTCCTCATGAGCTATAAAACATTGACACAAATTAGAGGTGATAAATTTTGAATTGTTTAAAGGTAGCACTCAAGCAATTTACTTTGGAATGGCAGGAAATACCACATAGTAGGTAGGTATGGTGGACACAAATGGCATAGGTTTTGGCTCAAGGTTTTTGGATGCACGAGAAGTATTCCTCTCAGTACAAGACTTTGGCTAGCAAGGTTGTTTGAAGCAAACACAAGTATGAACCGGTACAGCAAAACTTACATAAGAACATATTGCAAGCATTATAATACTCTACACTGTCTTTCCTTGTTGCTCAAACACTTTTACCAGAAAATATCTAGACCTTAAGAGAGATCAATTATGCAAACCAATTTTAACAAGCTTTACGGTAGTTCTCCACTAATAGGTTTAAACCACATGAAAAAAAACTTAATCTATTTGAGAGCTCAAAACAATTGCCAAGTGTCAAATTATCCAAGACATATGAGGCATTTTCTTTTTCCAACCAAATAATAATAAGTATTGTAGTTTCCAACTTTTATCATTGAACATTAAAAGTAAAACGAAGAACACAAGTGTTCCTATGAAAAGCGGAGCGTGTCTCTCCCAAACAAGGATTGCTAGGATCCAATTTATTTAAACAAAAACAAAATAAAAGCACACAGACGCTCCAAGTAAAGCACATATGATGTGACTGAATAAAATATAGTTTCAGGGGAGGAAACCTGATAAGTTGATGAAGAAGGGGATGGGCATCCCCAAGCTTAGACGCTTGAGTCTTCTTGAAATATGCATGAACCACGGGGCATCCCCAAGCTTAAACTTTTCACTCTTCTTGATCATATATCATCCTCCTCTCTTGACCCTTGAAAACTTCCTTCACACCAAACTTCTCATAAACTTCATTAGAGGGGTTAGTACTCAAAAAATTTGAATCCACCTTGGTCCTGTAGTGGCACATTGAAAGAACTCAATAAAACATTAGCTACAGCTCTCTACGTCTAGAAAAGCTCGCTTAAAGTCCACAAGAGACAATGCAAAAAAACAGAGACAGAATCTGCCAAAACAGAACAGCCAGTAAAGACGAATTTTAAATAAATACTTCTGTTGCTCAAATCAGAAAACTCAAAACTAATGAAAGTTGCGTACATATCTGAGGAACACGCACGTAAATTGGCATAATTTTCTGAGTTTCCTACAGAGAATTAGACCCAGATTCGTGACAGATAGAAATCTGTTTCTGCGCAGAAATCCAAATCTAGTATCAACCTTCGATTAGAGGCTTCACTTGGCACAACAAAAACACAAAACTAAGATAAGGAGAGGTTGCTACAGTAGTAAACAACTTCCAAGACACAAATATAAAACAAAGTACTGTAGAAAAATAACACATGGGTTATCTCCCAAGAAGTTGCTTTCTTTATAGCCATTAAGATGGGCTCAGCAGTTTTGATGATGCACTCGCAAGAAATAGTATTGGAAGCAAAAGAGAGCATCAAGAGGAAAATCCAAACACATTTAAGCCTAACATGCTTCCTATGCAAAGGAATCTTGTAAATAAACAAGTTCATGAAAAGCAAAGTAACAAGCATAGGAAGATAGAACAAGTGTAACTTCAAAATTTTAAGCATATAGAGAGGTGTTTTAGTACCATGCAAATTTCTACCACCATGTTTTCCTCTCTCATAATAATTTTCAGTAGCTTCATGAATAAACTCAACAATATAACTATCACATGCAGCATACTTTTCATGATTCCCAAACATATAATTTTTATCAATCTCAAAAATAGTGGAATTAAAACTTTCAAACACACTTTTATCAATAATATAACAAGATGGTTGATCAGTCTCAAGAGGTATGGGACTCCTACATAAAGTCAAGACTTCTCCAATCTCATTTTCATTAGTAGTACAATTAATATTATCAAGTAACATAGGACCATCATCTAGAGCTTTATCATAAACATTTGCCAAGCAAAATTCTTTAGTACCATGCATTTCGACATCAGGCACAAACAAAGCATTATCATAAGATTTATCAAAGTAGCATGGATTATCATAAATAACAGTAGCATAATTATTCTCACAAGTATTACTCATAGGAAATATTTCAAGAGAATCCACAGGAACATAACATTCAACCTCTTTCGGTAAGCATGGAGGACAATCAAATAGTGTAAGAGATAAAGAGTTACTCTCATTAGAAGGTTGGCATGGGTAGCTAATCCATTCTTCCTCCTTTTGTTCGTCGCTCTCCTCTTCTTTTTCATCCAATGAGCATTCAGGTTCATCAATTTCCTCCTCTTTTTCATCCAATGAGCTTTCAGGTTCATCAGTTTCTTCTTCCACGGTTCCTGCAAATTGTGAGTGCATTCTTGTGCATTAATGTGTCTCTCTTTATAATCAAGGATATAAGGATTCCTACTGTAGCATTCTATGCAAGAATTAAGGATAGTAGAGACATAATCTTTAAGGTCCTTACAAATAGCACAAGTTTCATAATTCTCAACCATGAAGGATTCTATCTCGGAGGCTCCCATAAATAAGACAAATTGTTCTACCTCTTCGAACCCATAATGAATATAGCAATTCCGATTATAGCTCTTAATAAAATATTCCTCACTAAAGCCACATTGAAATTTAAGATGTTTAGTATCCTGTTGAGAGCAACAGTTTATATCATGGCGTCTAAGCAAGATTCTAGCAATTGTATTTAATTTTTCCATCATAGCACTCATTACTTTACCAGTTCTTGATTCTCTATAACAATTATAACATTCCATAAGCTCCAAGTAGGTTGTTGGTTCTCCCATAACAGCAGTTTTTATTTTTGGTTTTTCAAATTTTATGGATTTTTGGGTATGAGACAAACAAAACAAGACAAAAATAAACTAAGCAAAAGTAAACTACGCAAACTAATACTAGACAGAAATAAACTAAGCACAAATAAACTAGACAAAAGTAAACTAAGCAAAACAAAATAAAATAAAACAGAGAGAGAGGTAGAGTGTACTCCCCAGGTGAACTTATGAGTAGAGCTATGCCTCCCCGGCAACTTAAAAAAGTCTTGATGACCCACAAGTATAGGGGATCGCAACAGTCTTCGAGGGTAGTATAACCCAAATTTATTGATTCGACACAAGGGGAGGTAAAGAATACTTATAAGCCTTAACAACCGAGTTGTCAATTCAGCTGCACCTGGAAAAGCACTAGTAACAGGGGTGATGTGAAAGTAGCAGTAATATGAGAGCAATAGTAACAGTAACACAGCAGCAGTAATAGCAATATGAGAGCAATGGCACCAGAAGATAGTTGATACTACTTCCAATGACATGTAGAACAAGTATATGATGATGAAATATGGACCGGGGTTCCCAGCGATCTACACTAGTGGTAACTCTCCAATAAGTGACAAGTGTTGGGTGAACAAATTACAGTTGGGCAATTGATAGGAATCAAAGCATTAAGACAGAACATCCAGATTATTAATTATGTAGGCATGTTTTCCAATTATAGTCGTACGTGCTCGCAATGAGAAACTTGCACAACATCTTTTGTCCTACCACCGGTGGCAGCCGGGCCTCAAGGGAAACTACTGATATTAAGGTACTCCTTTAATAGAGCACCGAGCAAAGCATTAACACTCCGTGAAAACATGTGATCCTCACATCACTACCATCCCCTCCGGTTGTCCCGATTTCTGTCATTGGTTCCGGACAGTGACATGTGCATACAACTTGTAGATACAATCTAAGCAATAAGTATAGAGCTCAAATCTAAGATCATGCTACTCGGGCCCTAGTGACAAGCATTAAGCATAACAAGATTGCAGCAACAATAACTTCACAAACTTTATAGATAGACTAATCATAATGTATCATCCATCGGATCCCAACAAACACAACACCGATTACATCAGATGGATCTCAATCATGTAAGGCAGCTCATGAGATCATTGTATTGAAGTACATGGAGGAGAGTATACCGACATAGCTACTGCTACAACCCGTAGTCCATGGGGGAACTACTCACGGAGGCAGGCGGAGGCGGTGGCGTTGATGGAGATGGCTTCCGGGGCTCTCCCCGTCCCGGCAGGTGCCGAAACAGACTTCTGTCCCCGGATTGAGTTTCACGATGGTGGCGGCGCCCCCGGAGTCTTTCTCCGAGTTTCACAATTGGTACTGCGTTTTAGGTCGAAAGGGGATTTTATAGGCGAAGAGGCGGCGCAGGGGGCACTGGGCGCCCACACTCAGGCCGGCGCGGGCCCAGGCCTGGCCGCGCCGCCTTATGGTCTCGTGGCCCTCTGGCCCCTCTCCGACTCTTCTTCGGTGTTCTGGAGCCTTCCGGGAAAAATAGGAGGTCTGGCGTTGATTTCGTCCAATTCCGAGAATATTGCCCGAACAGCCTTTCTGGAACCAAAAACAGCAGAAAACATGAACTGGCACTGTGGCATCTCGTTAATAGGTTAGTTCCGGAAAACGCATGAAATCATCATAAAGTGCAAGCAAAACATGTAAGTATTGTCATAAAATAAGCATGGAACGACAGAAATTATGGATACGTCGGGGACGTATCACCAAGGCAGCCTTTTTCTCGTTGAGCCGTTGACACTTGTCTGCAATATCGGCTCTCAACGGTAGCTGGGCGTGGCGAAGGTTAATTCTTTGACGAGCCGACTGCACCCTTGACCTGAAGACCGACAGAGTCACAGCTGGCCAAAGCTTCACCTGCAGTGTCACCGGGAGATGGGGCTGGATGTCTTCGAGGATGCCCTTGACTTCCTCGGGGTTTTCAACCAGGGTCTCAACTGAGGAGGAGAGCAAAGCCTTGAGACGCTGGAGTGGACCATGGGCCGTGCTAGGGCTTGGCTCTTCACCTGCCTTGGAGGTAGCTGGTTCGATGGACTCAGGGTCGAACGTCAGCAAGCTTGAGAGATCACAACCCAGACAGACGAACAAGAACAGATTAGTATACAAAAAGAAAAGGGTAGAGCCAAGGGAATGGAGTGTACCTCTCCCAAAGTAGGAGGGACAGCCGATGTTGTGGTGATCGGCTTTTCCGTGGGCTTGGCTAGGTTGGCCACCTTGTCAGCCGCGCTCTTTGAAGTTGCTAGGTCTAGCGTGGCGGATGGCATCAGTACCTCTTCGACGTCTCCGCTAGAGGTCTCATTAGTCTACAAAAGGAAGTGGTTAGCCGATCCGAGTAGCAATGGGATAGCATGAAATGTGAGCCAGGGAAGTAATTACATTTGAAACCTCCTGGCTTGGTGAAGAAGCTCGTGGGTCTTTGCGAGCCCTCTTGACGCATCGACGCTTCACGCGTGACCCTGCTCTGATCGGAGCTTGAAAAGCAGCAGGTTCGGGAGTCGACCTTTTCTAGAAGCCGACGCCGGCGAGTCCGTCTGCTCTGTGTGGTGGATCTCCCGGAGTTGCTGAGCTCGAGTCCCTTCGACTGGACTGTGCCTCCCGCTGGGGTTCTCCTCGGTGGAGGTCTGTAAAAAGAAGTACAAGCATGTTGCAAAAGCCTGGGAGGACAGATAAAATTAGTCAAGGCATAGATCAGCTTACGTGCAAGCTTTCTTGAGCAGGAGTAGGGGCTTGGCGCTTCAAGGTCTTCCTGGCAGCTACTTTCCTCACTGCTTTCCTCGCCTGGATTGAGGCTCGGGGGGCAACTGCCCCGAGGATGCTCTGCTTCTTGGAAGCTTCTGGTGAAATCGGCTGGCTCTGCATTATAACCTTCTTCAGGGGTGGCGAGCTCTGGCAGAAGAGAACTATCGGAGCTGGTGGAAGGAATTTGAAGGGGGAGCCATCGGCTTGCATGGGTTCTGGGCCATCTTGCTGCTGCAAAGAATAGAGCCAGGTTACAGACAATCATCGTGAGCCATTGCAAGAAATTTATAAGTAATGGTACCTGGTCTGCAGGAACATCGTATTCAGCATCAAGTTGCTTCAGCAACGGTCCTAGAGCTCTTCTGAAGGCGTGGGTCTTCCACATGGACCACCAAGTCTCAAAACCATCGGTAGTGGTGGTGAAACGGAGGTTGTGAGGAATTGGAATGGCCAGAGCGTCAAAGAAGGTATAGCACCTTTGGCCAGTAAGGATGTCAGGCAGTTCAGCTCTGCTTGCTGTCAGGTGGTGAAGAAAGAAGTGTGGGGGCACTTGCCCGAGACCAAGCTGCCGGGCTACTACCACCGGTTGGTAAGACTCATAACCAGGCTTGATGATCCTGTTTGAGGTACTCATGCCAACTGGGAGAAAGCAAGGACGGATCATGATAGAGTACAAGTGCCGAGTGCTGGGGTCATCGGCAAAGCTGTCCAACCTGAAGGAAACTGGGTTCTCAAAATTTTCAGATTCAGTGTAAGGAAAGAACAGAGGATTGTCCAAGCCTTGGAAGAAAATCTGAACCACTCCGATGCTTCCTTGAGGGTCAGTTTACTACCTGGAAGGCTATATAGAGCTTGGCCGTAGCTAGTGCACCGGATCTGCTTCCCATTAGCATCTGGGAAGGTGCAGGTGGCCAAAGGGGGGAAGTTTGGGATCTGGTTTGGAAAGTACAGCTGAGCCCATAACTGAATAAACCACCAGGGGCCTCCTGTTTTAACTGTCTTTTGGGAGAACAGTTTGACAGACATCAGTTGAAGAGATCGATAGACCTCTCCAAGGAACAGTTTGCCAAGGCCAAGTTGAGTGCCTTTGGCGAGTTCATAGGCCAGGGAAAGGTAATTCTTGGTTGGGGCGAGTGAAGGGCCACAGAATATGAAGTGCTCCAACCAGAAGTTCAAGAAGGCCGTGTGTTCTCTCTCTGTCACAGGGCCTTTGGTTTTCATGTAACGTCTGAGGTAGGCACCCCAGCTTGTACACTCTGTTTTGGAGGAAAGGGTGAAAGGGACCTTTGGCAGCTTAAAGGCAGAGGGGCTTGAGGATGCAATGTCTAGGCCTGTGATCATGGCCACGTCCAGCAGAGTTGGCGTCATGGGACCATGGCCAAACATGAAGCAATTCAGGGCATCAGACCAGAAGTAGCCGATGGTTTTTAGAATGTTCTCATTCTTCTCAAGAGGAGACAGTGATAATGACAAAGCATCGGCTATCCCTATAGTTTCCCAGGTGGCATAATGGGTTTTAGACACTCTACTGTACCATGCCACCCAACCTTCAGGAGGATTAGGCCAGGCTCGCAGGCAGTCGGCCCAGGAAGTCAGATCTAAATTCTGGTTCACGAAGGGGATTCTGTTGGCCTCGCATGAAATTAAATGAGCGGGACTCTCGGAAGAACGGGGGCCAAGACACATAGAATTTGGGAGAGAAGGATGCGGCAGCAGGATGTCTGAAACCTAAATTAATAACGAAATAGGACATTAATTCAGGTGATTGCTGTTAATCCTAACATTTACTCGGATGGCGAGGGGCGGTTAAGGATTACCTTCAGACCGGAGACCATGGCGTTGGCGTTGGATGATTCCGCCATTGGATGCGCTGTGGAGTTGGAATGGCGCGGTTGAGATCTGAGATTCGTGTGGCCGTGAGTTGGATCTGCTCGGGCGGCGATTTGGGGATCTGAGTTTGTTTCTCAGACGGAGGTCGCAGGTAACCGTTTGAAGGGGCAACTGGGTTGGCCTTACTCGCGTTTTATGGTAAAGGCCGATGCGATGCCATCGGCTCTTTTGGGGATTGTTTGACTTTGACTATCGGCAAAATTAATTGGAAGCACTTCTTCATTAATAAGAGGGGTTTTTACAATGAAGAGCCGATTGCTCAAGAAAGGAAGAACAAAAGAAGAGCCGATTGCTCAAGAACTACTAATCCTATACTACTAATCCTCGCTGGCCTCGTCGTCGGCGTCGTAACTGCCGTCGGCGCTTCCGGAGCTCCTCGTCGCTGCTGCCCCAGCCCTCGGCCGGGGCTTCTTCCTCCTCGTCATCATCCTCGTCGTCGCTCTCCGCCCAAGGCCGGAGGAGTCGTCTTCCCCTCTTCCTCCTCCTCCTCTTCCTCCTCTTCTCTTCCTCCTCCTCCTCGTCGGAGGAGGTGAAGCTCGCCCAGGAGTGGAGGTCGTCTTCGCTCTCACTCTCCAGCCCCGTCGATAGGAACTTGAGGTCCGCCTCCCCGTCGGTCATGGACAGGTCGTCGTCTAATCGACGACGGTGGGAGGAAGTCGTCAGAGGAGGAGGACGAAAGAGAGGCCCGATGAGACGGAGGAAGAGGAAGACATTGCTACGGGAAAGAGAGGTTTTTGGTGCCGCGGGCTAGAGCAGGCAAGGGGATGAAGAGGTGAACACTGCATGTTAAATAAAGGGGTATAGTGGAAATTTAATGCCATGGCAGTTTTCGAGGAGGCGATGCCAAACATCTGCAGAGAAGTCGAGAAGGCAAGGCATCATGATGAAGGATATCTCTGCTCTGCTACGACATGACCCGACGAAGAAAAGCGAGTGGTTTTGGAATTATCGATTCCAAAACTGGGGGCATGTGCTATCACCAGACGACGGACAGGGTCAGATTAAGATGGGCTGAGATACACGAAAATATGCATGAATCGGCCTTGTACAAGAAGTTTGGGCTAATGCCCGCTATCAGAATATATGTAGGATTACGTTAGGTAGAATTTACTGCAGGTTGGGATTATTCTACGTTAGAGTCTACGACTATAAATATGTATCTAGGGTTATTGAGAAGAGGACGATCACGTTCACAACAAACCAATCTATCGCCCCCCACTTGGTGGGTTTCTTCCGGTAAGCATCATGTTGCCTGATCGATCTTGCGATCTAGGCGTATACATTTATTCGTTCATGCGTGTGCCGGTCGAAGCCTTGTTGATGGCGATACGTAGTTATCGTAGATGTGTTAGGGTAGCATTGTTTTACCGCGATATATGCTTTTATCTATGCTACCCTTAGACATCTAGCTGCCTTTACACCTATCCTAGGTGTAAGGGCAGCACCTTGCTTGATCCTTGTTTAGTAGATCCGATCCGTTATGATTGCTCCTTGTTTTTTCAAGGATTAGTTTAATATCTGCATAGTTAGGCCTTGCAAACGGGTTGAAGGATCCGGTAGCACGTAGGGTGTAGTTTGCTAAAGCTGGAGAAGATGTTTCGGGAATCACACCACATTTTTAGGCCTTATCTAGGGCCGGTTTATTATCACCTTCCGTGGCTGCCAGGCTCAATCACGTGTACGATGTTCTGATTATGTGGTGAAAACCCTAAATCGCGTAGATCGCTTTAGCTTATATTGATCAAGAGGACCACCATGTTATCGTAGACCGTACGAATCATGGGTGGATCGCTCTGAGCCGATTCACAGACACAGACGATCAAGGCTCGATTAATGTTTACGTGTATGCCACGCAGGAAACTTTGTAAATCCATCACCTTCCCACCAGGTATAGGTCAGGTGGCACGCTGCACCAGCATCGGACGTGCGTGCGGACTTTGCGGCCGTCGCAGGAGGACCAGGGCCTCAGCCTGCCGGGTCTCCGGCCCGTTGCCCGCCGGTGGTTTTGGACGTCAACACATTCTCGCCCGTGGGACGAATACAACGCCTCGTCGTCGCCGTTGCTTCTTCCTCCTCCTCGTCTCTACGTTGCTCGCCATCAACAAGGTCCCACCGGGCGTGCCAGAATGTGTTGACGTCCAAAACCCACTGGCGAGTAACGACGGCAACACAGAGCGGGAGGCTCCCAATGGGGCTGCCCCCCGGTCCCTCGAGCGACGTGCCCGCAAAGCTCCGGCACGCATGTCCGATGCCGGTGCAAGGGCGTGCCACCCGACCTATACCTGGTCGAAGGTGATGGATTGCTTCGCTTAGTTTCCTGCATGGCATACACGTAAACATTAAATACGAGCCTCGATCGGCTCTCAGGTTGTCCTGTGAATCGGCTCAAGGAGCCGATCTACCCATGATTCGTACGAGGTCTACGATAACATGGTGGTCCTGCTTGATCAATATAAAGCTAAAACGACCTACGACGATTTAGGGTTTTCACCACATAATCGGAACATCCTACACGTGATTGAGCCTGGCAGCCACGCAAGGTGATAATAAACCAGCCCTAGATAAGGCCTAAAAACCAACACTGAGTTGATCCCCGGAACATCTTCTCTAGGTTAGCAAACTACACCCTACGTGCTACTGGATCCTTCAACCCGTTTGCAAGGCCTAACTATGTAGATATTAAACTAATCCTTGAAGAACAAGGAGCAATCATAACGGATCGGATCTACTAAACAAGGATCAAGCAAGCTGCCCTTACACCTAGGATAGGTGTAAAGGCAGCTAGATGTCTAAGGGTAGCATAGATAAAAGCATATATCAAGGTAAAACAATGCTAACCCTAACACATCTACGATAACTACGTTGCTCGCCATCAACCAGGCTTCAGCACGAGCAACGCATGAACAACGTAATAAACATGCCTAGATCCAAGATGCGACTCCAGCAGATGATGCTTACCCGGAAACCATTTAAACAAGGGGGTGGCGATGCGCCTAGATTGGTTTGTTGTGAACGTGATCGTCCTCTTTCTCAATAACCCTAGATACATATATATAGTCCGTAGACTTTCTAACGTGGGAATAATCCCAACCGTGTACGGGCCAAATTCTCTTAATCCTAACCGACACGTATCCTACTATATTTATATATACACGGGCAAACTAGCCCAAACTTCTTGTACAAGGCCGATTCATGCATATTTCGTGTATATTCTCCAAGCCCATCTTAATCAGACCTCTGATCCTTATATTCGTGATAACACAAGAATGTGTTGACGTCCAAAACCCACGGGGCGAGTAACGACGGGCACACGTAGACGGAGGCTCCCAGCGCGGCTGGCCCTGGTCCCTCGAGCGACGGCCCGCAAAGCCCTCGGCGCGCGTCCGATGCCGCGCAAGGCGTGCCACCCGACTTCCGGTCGAAGGTGATGGATTGCTTCGCTTAGTTTCCTGGCATACACGTAAACATTAAATACGAGCTCGATCGGCTCTCAGGTTGTCCTGTGAATCGGCTCAAGGAGCCGATCCACCCATGATTCGTATGAGGTCTACGATAACATGGTGGTCCTGCTTGATCAATATAAAGCTAAAACGACCTACGACGATTTAGGGTTTTCACCACATAATCGGAACATCCTACACGTGATTGAGCCTGGCAGCCACGCAAGGTGATAATAAACCAGCCCTAGATAAGGCCTAAAAACCAACACGGAGTTGATTCCCGGAACATCTTCTCTAGGGCTTAGCAAACTACACCCTACGTGCTACTGGATCCTTCAACCCGTTTGCAAGGCCTAACTATGTAGATATTAAACTAATCCTTGAAGAACAAGGAGCAATCATAACGGATCGGATCTACTAAACAAGGATCAAGCAAGGTGCTGCCCTTACACCTAGGATAGGTGTAAAGGCAGCTAGATGTCTAAGGGTAGCATAGATAAAAGCATATATCGCGGTAAAACAATGCTAACCCTAACACATCTACGATAACTACGTTGCTCGCCATCAACAAGGCTTCAGCACGAGCAACGCATGAACAACGAATAAACGTAATACTGCCTAGATCGCAAGATGCGATCTAGGCAGCATGATGCTTACCCGGAAGAAACCCTCGAACAAGGGGTGGCGATGCGCCTAGATTGGTTTGTTGTGAACGTGATCGTCCTCTTCTCAATAACCCTAGATACATATTTATAGTCCGTAGACTTTCTAACGTGGGAATAATCCCAACCGTGTACGAGCCAAATTCTACCTAACCGACACGTATCCTACTATATTTACAGATACACGGGCAAACTAGCCCAAACTTCTTGTACAAGGCCGATTCATGCATATTTTCCGTGTATATCCTTCAAGCCCATCTTAATCACGGCCCACCTCTGATCCGGTCAAATTCTGGTGATAACACATGCCCCCTGGTTTTGGAAATGATAATTCCAAAACCACTCTGCTTTTTCTTCGTCGGGTCATGTCGTGGCAGAGCAGAACCGTCGCAGCATCCTTCATCATGATGCCTTGCCTTCTCGACTTCTCTGCAAAATTTGATAGTGTTTTGGCATCACCTCTTCGAAAACTGCCATGGCATTAAATTTCCACTATACCCCCTTTATTTAACCGCGCCGAACAGTTCACCTCTTCATCCCCTTGCTCTGCTCTAGCCATCGGCACCAAAAAACCCTCTTTCCCTGTAGCAATGTCTTCCTCTTCCTCCGTCTCATCGGGTCCCTTTTGTCCTCCTCCTCCAGCCGACGCCCTCCTTTCGTCTCTGTACCGCGTCGACTCGTAATGACGGACGACCTCCGGTTCCTCATCGAAGGGGAGCTGAAGAGCGAGAGCGAAGACGACCTCCACTCCTGGGCGAACTCCACCTCCTCCGACGAGGAGGAGGAAGAAGAAGAAGAGGAGGAAGAGGAGGAAGAAGAGGAAGAGGAGGAAGACGACTCCTCCTCCGCCAGTATCCGCCGGCAAGCACTTCCGCGCTTGGGCGGAGCGATGACGACGATGATGACGAGGAGGAAGAAGCCCCGGCCGAGGGCTGGGGCAGCAGCGACGAGGAGTTCTCCGGAAGCAGCGCCGACGGCAGTTACGACGCCGACGACGAGGCCAGCGAGGATTAGTAGTATAGGATTAGTAGTTCTTGAGCAATCGGCTCTTCTTTTGTTCTTCCTTTCTTGAGCAATCGGCTCTTCATTGTAAAAAACCCCTCTTATTAATGAAGAAGTGCTTCCAATCAATTTCTGCCGATAGTCAAAGTCAGACAATCCCCAAAAGAGCCGATGGCATCGCATCGGCCTTTACCATAAAACGCGAGTAAGGCCAACCCAGTTGCCCCTTCAAACGGTAACCTGCGACCTCCGTCTGAGAAAGCAAACTCAGATCCCCAAATCGCCGCCCGAGCAGATCCAACTCACGGCCACACGAACCTCAGGATCTCAACCGCGCCATTCCAACTCCACAGCGCATCCAATGGCGGAATCATCCAACGCCAACGCCATGGTCTCCGGTCTGAAGGTAATCCTTAACCGCCTCTTCGCCATTCGAATCAATGTTAGGATTAACAGCAAACACCTGAATTAATGTCCTATTCCGTTATTAATTTTAGGTTTCAGACATCCTGCTGCCGCATCCTTCTCTCCCAAATTCTATGTGTCTTGGCCCCCGTTCTTCCGAGAGTCCCGCTCATTTAATTTCATGCGAGGCCAACAGAATCCCCTTCGTGAACCAGAATTTAGATCTGACTTCCTGGGCCGACTGCCTGCGAGCCTGGCCTAATCCTCCTGAGGGTTGGGTGGCATGGTACAGTAGAGTGTCTAAAACCCATTATGCCACCTGGGAAACTATAGGGATAGCCGATGCTTTGTCATTATCACTGTCTCCTCTTGAGAAGAATGAGAACATTCTAAAAACCATCGGCTACTTCTGGTCTGATGCCCTGAATTGCTTCATGTTTGGCCATGGTCCCATGACGCCAACTCTGCTGGACGTGGCCATGATCACAGGCCTAGACATTGCATCCTCAAGCCCCTCTGCTTTTAAGCTGCCAAAGGTCCCTTTCACCCTTTCCTCCAAAACAGAGTGTACAAGCTGGGGTGCCTACCTCAGACGGTACATGAAAACCAAAGGTCCTGTGACAGAGAGAACACACGGCCTTCTTGAACTTCTGGTTGGAGCACTTCATATTCTGTGGCCCTTCACTCGCCCCAACCAAGAATTACCTTTCCCTGGCCTATGAACTCGCCAAAGGCACTCAGCTTGGCATTGGCAAACTGTTCCTTGGAGAGGTCTATCGATCTCTCCAACTGATGTCTGTCAACTGTTCTCCCAAAAGACGGTTGAAACAGAGCCCCTGGTGGTTTATTCGGCCATGGTCTCAGCTGTACTTCCAAACCCGATCCCAAACTTTCCTTTGGCCACTTGCACCTTCCCAAATGCCAATGGGAAGGCATCCGATGCACTAGCTACGGTCAAGCTCCGTATAGCCTCAGCAGCAGCCGATCCCTAAGGAAGCATCGTAGTGGTTCGGATTTTCTTCCAAGGGTTGGACAACCCCCTGTTCTTTCCTTATACTGAATCCGAGAACTTTGAGAATCCGTCTCCTTAGGTTGGACAGCTTTGCCGATGACCCTAGACTCGGCACTTGTATCTATCATGATCCGTCCTTGCTTTCTCCCTGTTGGCATGAGTACCTCAAACAGGATCATCAAGCCTGGTTATGAGTCTTACTAGCGGTAGTAGCCCGACAGTTTGGTCTTGGTAAGCATTCCCACACTCTTTCTTCACCACCCGACAGAAAGCTGAACTTCCTGACATCCTTACAAGCCAGAGGTGCTATTCCTTCTTTGACGCTCTGGCCATTCCAATTCCTCACAACCTCCGTTTCACCACCACTACCGATGGTTTTGAGACTTGGTGGTCCA
This sequence comes from Lolium multiflorum, assembly GCA_030979885.1. Classification (NCBI taxonomy): domain Eukaryota; kingdom Viridiplantae; phylum Streptophyta; class Magnoliopsida; order Poales; family Poaceae; genus Lolium; species Lolium multiflorum. The sequence goes on along the minus strand of CM061749.1, from coordinate 139,592,668 downwards.
TGTGGAAGACCCACGCCTTCAGAAGAGCTCTAGGACCGTTGCTGAAGCAACTTGATGCCGAATATGACGTTCCTGCAGACCAGGTACCATTACTTATAAATTTCTTGCAATGGCTCACGATGATTGTCTGTAACCTGGCTCTATTTCTTTGCAGCAGCAAGATGGCCCAGAACCCATGCAAGCCGATGGCTCCCCCTTCAAATTCCTTCCACCAGCTCCGATAGTTCTCTTCTGCCAGAGCTCGCGAAGAAGGTTATGATGCAGGGCCAGCCGATTTCACCAAAATCGGCTTCCAAGAGAAAGCATCCTCGGGGCCTTGCCCCCCGAGCCTCCACCCAAGCGAGGAACGGTGAGGAAAGTAGCTGCCAGGAAGACCCTGAAGCGCAGCTCCTATCCAAGAAAGCTTGCACGTAAGCTGATTTGTGCCTTGACTAATTTTATGTTTCCCAGTCTTTTGCAACATGCTTGTACTTCTTTTTACAGACTTCCACCGAAGAAATTCCAGCGGGGAGGCACAGTCCAGCCAGAGGGACTCGAACCCGGGCAACTCCGGAGATCCACCACACAGAGCCAGACGGACTCGCCACGTCGGCTTCTAAGAAAAGGTCGACTCCCGAACCTGCTGCTCCCCAGCTCCGATCAGAACAGGGTCACGCGTGAAGCGTCGATGCGTCAAGAGGGCTCGCAAAGACCCACGAGCTTCTTCACCAAGCCAGGAGGTTTCAAATGTAATTACTTCACCAGTTCATATTTCATGCCGTCCCATTGCTACTTGGATCGGCTAACCATTTCTTTTGTAGACTAATGAGACCTCTAGTGGGGACGTCGAGGAGGTACTGATGCCATCCGCCACGCTAGACCTAGCCACCTCGACGAGCGTGGCTGACCAAGTGGCTAACCTAGCCAAGCCCACGGAAAAGCCGATCACCACAACATCGGCTGTCTCCTCCTACCTTGGGAGAGGTACACTCCATTCCCTTGGCTCTACCCTTTTCTTTTGCTGGTATACTAATGCTCTTGTTGTCTGTCTGGTTGTGATCTCTCAAGCTTGCTGACGTTCGACCCTGAGTCCATCGAACCAGCTACTTCCAAGGCAGGTGAAGAGCCAAGTCCTAGCACGGCCCATGGTCCACTCCAGCGCCTCAAGGCTTTGCTCTCCTCCTCGTTGAGACCTGGTTGAAAACCCCAGGAAGTAAATGCATTCTCGAAGACATCCAGCCCCATCTCCCAGTTGACACCGCAGGTGAAACTTGGCCAGCTGTGACTCTGTCGGTCTCAGTCAGGGTGCAGCCGGCTGCCAAAGAATTAACCTCGCCACGCCAGCTACCGTTGAGAGCCGATATTGCAGACAAGTGTCAACGGCTCAATGAGAAAAAGGCTGCCTTGGACGCCAAAACTGACACCTCTGCCAAGAAAGGTCGAACCCGAGACGCCTGCGTAAGGAACTGAGAACCTTGAAGAGAGGGTCAGGGTGACCAAGCAGCTTATCCAAGACAAGGAAGCTCTTATTGCCCGCTCCAAGAGGAAGCAAAAGGCCTCAGCCTGATCTGAAGACCGATCTCTGCCGAAATTCGTGCCCTGGCCGCTTGGTGACGGCAAAGAGGAGGATGACGAGGCTGAGATTGCCGAGGTGGATCGTATCCGTGCTGACGCCCTCCATGCCCTCAACGCGTTTCTTCAGTAGAGCCCCTCTGTGTAAACTGATAAATGCTTTGTTGAACTTGTACCTCTAGAGGATCACATGTTTTCACGGAGTGTTAATGCTTTGCTCCGGTGCTCTATTAAAAGGAGTACCTTAATATCCAGTAGTTTCCCTTGAGGCCACCACCCTGGTAGGACAAAAGATGTTGTGCAAGTTTCTCATTGCGAGCACGTACGACTATAATTGGAAAACATGCCTACATAATTAATAATGGATGTTCTTTCTTAATGCTTTGATTCCTATCAATTGCCCAACTGTAATTTGTTCACCCAACACTTGTCACTTATTGGAGAGTTAGTGTAGATAGCTGGGAACCCCGGTCCATATTTCATCATCATATACTTGTTCTACATGTCATTGGAAGTAGTATCAACTATCTTCCGGTGCCATTGCTCTCATATTGCTATTACCGCTGCTGTGTTACTGTTACCGCTCTCATATTACTGCTACTTTCACATCACCCCCGTTACTAGTGCTTTTCCAGGTGCAGTTGAATTGACTACTCGCTTGTCAAAGGATTAATCTTCGCCACCCCAGCTTCCATTGAGGCCGATATTGCAGACAAGTGTCAACGGCTCAACGAGACTTGTGGGCTGCTTTAGACGCCAAAACTGACACCTCTGCCAGCAGTGCCGAACTCGAGACGCTGCGTAAGGAACTGGAGAACCTTGAAGAGAGGGTCAGGGTGACCAAGCAGCTTATCCAAGACAAGGAAGCTCTTATTGCCCACTCCCAAGAGGAAGCAAAAGGCCTCACAGCTGATCTGAAGACCGATCTGGCCGAAATTCGTGACGGGCAAAGAGGAGGATGACGAGGCTGAGATCGCCGAGGTGGATCGTATCCGTGCTGACGCCCTCCATGCCCTCAACGCGTTTCTTCAGTAGAGCCCCTCTGTGTAAACTGATAAATGCTTTGTTGAACTTGTACCTCTAGAGTCGATGGCTGTGCATCGGCTTTTTATTCCGTCGATGTCTTTGCATCGGCTGCTTTGTATACTGTTGTCTTCGCGTATTTTCTCAAGTCGATGTCTGTGCATCGGCTGTGATTTGCATGTAATTTTTTTTACTGGCCGATTTTTCTATCGGCCCCCCATATTTCGCTGTCCATGTATCGCACATGTTTATCTGATTAGGTGCCCCCCGAGCCGACTGCTGTGTAACCAGATATCGGCTTGCAAATATCCAAAGAGCTATACCTGAGCATCGGCTCTATCGTGACCAATGTCGACTTCTTCTAGCTCATTGCCGATGTAAACCCATACCCTAGCTTTCCGTCTCCTGTTAGATCGACGCTGAACACAGGTAAAACGTATGGCGAGGATAATATGGGCCGATTGTCGGAATCGGCCCCCATTTTGATTGCATCGCTCAATGAAGGTTTACATCTTTCGTGCTTTACTATGACTACGTGACATGCTTGAGACAAGATCATCACTTTTTATTTTGGGGCCGATCGCAGGGATCGGCCTTGCCACGTACGTCCATAGACTTTGCTCTTGTTACACGGTCAGGCCGGTGGATAAGACCAACCTCACCCCGTTTTTTGTCACGTCGATGCGCTCCAGTCGTCCAAAGTGACTCCGGAGAGTGGCTCTTGGCCTGCCGCCTCCCAAACGTTCATGCCAGCCGTTGAGATCTCGGCTGAATCATCTGCGTGGACGATCTCTACTTCATCTCCATCCCACTGTATTAAGCATTGGTGCATCGTGGATGGAATGCGTGTGGAATCCAATCTCTCCCTAGCAGGACAGCGTAGGTGCTCTTGCTATCGACAATGAAGAATGTCGTAGGGATGGTTTTCCTTCCTACGGTCAGATCCACGTTCAGAACACCTTGTGCCTCTGATGCTTGGCCGTTGAAATCGCTCAGTGTGACGTTGGTCTTGATCAGATCCGAGCTAGAGCGTCCCAAACGACGTAGCATGGAGTACGGCATGATGTTGACTGCCGCTCCGGTATCAACCAGCATCTTGTTGACAGGCTGCCCATTGATATAACCTCGTAAGTACAGGGCCTTCAGATGCTCCTTTCTCGTGGCTTCTCAAAGATAACCGGCCGTGGGCCGCAGTCAAGTTGTGCCACAGGTGCCTCTTCTGTGGAGCACAAAACTCCACCGGAAGGATGAACACCATGTTTGGGCCAGCCGATGTCTCATCATCGGCTTTCTTTTGTTTGGGGCGCCACTTTTTCTTTTGTGGTCGACCCTCTTCGTCCAGAGTTCGCTGAATTTTCACGGCCAGATCAGGCCGCGCCTTCCTCAATGTGTGCAGGTATAACCTTTTCCTCCAAGCCACGTAGTCGCTGCACCCTACGCTTTTGGGAGCGGCTGAGTCCGTCAGGGCACCACCTCGGCCGGTGGTACTTATCTTCTTCTTCTTCTTCTTCTTCTTCTTCTTCTTCTTCATCTTCTTCTAACTCCTCGAGATCTTCCACCCGAGAGGACTCAGCCTGCTTGTTCCGAGAAGGGAGAGGCCCTAGACGTTTGAACACTGACACGTCGCGCCCTTCTTCTTCTCTGTCTACATTCGCAGTTGCCGATTGTAGCCAATCGGCTCATTCCTGAATCCCAGCAGTGTTTGAAGAAAGGACAATCCCAGTGCCTGTCCACGTTGTCCTGCTCTCTTGACTTTTCCTTGGCATGGCGCTCATATCTTTCGTCGTCTCGATCATGCCGACGATATTTCCTGTTGTCCCTGCTAGACCGACGATCTCTTTCGTCGTCGTCGTTGTATCGCCGGCGTTGGTCGTACTGACGCTCATATTTGTTGAGGAGATGATCAGAGAGGTGTCGCTGATATCGCACATTCTTCACTTCTCCCTCGTGATGTAGCGCTTGCCATCGTGTCGGGCCGGTCGCGTGGAACGGCCTCCTCCTTGTCCTTGCCACGAGAGCGGGTGCCCTCGTCTCTGTCCTTACCGGGGTGGTGCACAGGCCCTACCATGTTAATGCTGAACGAGAAACCTGGCTGGCACCTCCCAGGGTAAGTGCACTCCACCATGTTAACAGCGGGGAAGGGGTGTGTCGACTTTCATGGCGCACCGGTTGAAAAATAGACGCCTTGTTCTATCGCCATTTGGATCTGCTGACGCCACACCCTGCAGTCGTTGGTGGTATGGGTGAACGTGTTATGCCACTTGCAATATGGCTTTCCGTTCTTGTAGGGATTTTATGGCCTTCGGGTAACTTCAGCTGCTTCTCCTTGAGCAAGAGGTCGAAAATCTGCTCAACTTTGCTCACGTCAAAGTGAAACCCTCTTGGAGGACCTTGTGGTTTAACCCACTTGCAGGACACGGGCTTGCAGTCCATTCATGCACTTACCTCCTGATCTCCTGCAGAGTCTTCATCTTCCTCTGTCTCAACCAGGACTACCGCACGCTTGAACTTGTCCTGGTACAACTCCGGGTGGCGCTGTTCATATAATGACAGTTTCTGGACCATATGCGCCAGTGAAGCGTACTCTGCTTGGGAAGCCATATCCTTGATCGGCGATGCGAGACCCACCACTGCCAGCTCGACCGCTTCCTTTTCGCAAACGAGCGAATAGCATCGGTTCTCGATGGCTCTGGCGCTGGATGTATTTCGACATGTTTCTCCGCGCTTCGTCGTACTTGTGCTAGATCGCAATGCCAGCCTGCCTTCAATGGTACCGCATGTGAACTGCCCTCCATCTTAGTCTGTAACATCCCAAAATTTTCCAAATTTTGAAATGTTAAAATAAATAATTTAGAGTGTTTGAATTTGTTTGTCTTGATTGAAATTCCGCAGGGAATTTAAACTTTTGTGTATTGGTTAAAACATTATCCTCAAAATAGACATTTAATATACCTATTTTGAAAATATACATAGCACTGTGTTGGGAGACTAAGTCAACCCTTTTCTAAGGATTTTGGAACATCCCAAATTTTTTTCAAATATTAAAATGCATGCATTGCATTCATAAGCATCATGGCATATTTGCATTTTCCTAGGAAAATTGGAATGAACTTTAAGTTTATAAAGAAATCTTAAACCCAAAGTAAGCCATATAGGCCTACATGCCAAATTTTTATTTACCTAAATGTTTTTAAATTAAAAGTGGTCCAAAATATTCTTACTGGAATTTATTTAAAATTTTCTAACTTGGTTGAGTCACCTTTAAAAGAGCAAGTTGGTTTTCAAATTATTTACAAATAGTATTCAGGAAACAAACACAGAGAAAAAAAAAGAAAAAAAGAAGATGAAGAGCGAGCGGGGCACCAGGCAAGCACTCGTGCTGACCACGTTGCTCCTTTCCTTATTCTTTTCACTTGCTGACACGTGGGACCATGGCCACGTCACCATCATCTTCAAGTTCCAGCCAAAGAGTCAATGAACGCACGCATCGTACATTTCAGTTTCTGACGTTTCTTCTCCCATTGATTCCCGGAGATTTAATCCACCATTTGATGAGCCGTTTTCTCCTACTTAAGCTACATTCACCCCTCCGCAATTTCCCCCGAACATCACATTCCGAGAGCCTCCAGGCTGCTCGAATTCTTCCTCGCATGTCCGCGGTACCGCTGCAGTATATCGTCGATTAGGGTGAGCTCGGTCCATCTTTTTGCCTCTAGTTTTCTCCAAACTTCCTATTTCTTCAGTACGCACATCTCAGGTTTTGTTTCGAAATTTTTGGCGCACCACAGCAACGACGCTATATTCGACTCCAGTCTGCGGGAAGAGTATCCGGCGATCCTTTTCCGGCGAACTACGTCCGCGACTTCATCATCGAGTTCCCTCGTCGTGCTGATCCTCGACGACCTCTTCATCATTGCCAGAGCCCCGCCATCGAGCACGTCCAAGCCAGCCATCATCGTTTTCCTCATCACCTGCATTACATACTGCCCCGGGTGTCGACATTGCTGCCGTCACCCACAACTGAGTCTGTAGCGTACACAGGAGGAGCAGCCGAAGATCGGCAACCACGTACATGTATACGCCATAGGAGATCGTCCACGCCCGCAACGCCATCCTCGACGTCCTCGAACACTGCCGCCGCGCGAGGATACAGTGGTCTGCCGTGATACTTCTCCTGAATACATCAGCTGGTATGCCTTTCGGTGGTCAAGATTAAATCGGCCGTACCTTTTTCTTTTCCTCACACGCGCATACGAACTGAATCGATCGTATCAGCCTAGTTTGTACTAGCTCACGTTTAACTTTGAAATTCCATATCTCTAGCTATATAGCTCCGTTTTAGATAATTCTATTTGCGTTGGATTCGCATTAAAATTATCTATCTAGTGGTATTACATTTTCGAATTTATAAATTTTCGAATTTGAATGTTGAAAATTGAATTTAAACCTTGTTTTAGTCATGTCTTCATATATACATATCCTTTTAAAATGATTCCCGTTTTGCAAAAAGAAGATACTGAAACACACTACCTAATACCACATCTGTCTAACCATTTGAACTCATCCACTTCGAAGAACTTCACATTGGATACCAAAAACTATTTATGCCATAGCACACAATCTATCAACCATTTTTGATCAATCCCTTGTCCCTATTAGATTTATTGATCATAGACTTCCAATAGTGTCATAGATGCACTATCTTTCACAATTCTACTGGACTCCATTTTGATTCAAATAAATCAAACCTTCAAGGCCAAATCCTCAAACTGTCTCTTGCAAAACATAAACCGTTGTCACACATTAAATAGTAACCAAAGAAATAGTAAAACCAAATTACTTAATTTGATCTATGTATGCTAGCTGCTTTGCTTTTGAGTGGTATGTTTATTGTGTGATACTTTATCATATAGATCCTACGGAGTGCAACGAGTGTGATTACGAGAAGTGTATGATAATCAACTACCAAAAGGCAAGTGTCACTCATGTCCTATGTTTTCTATGCATGTAGTTTTTACTTAGTAGATATTGCATGTGTAGGATGTTTTCAAAGTATATATGCTATGCTAATCCTATAGTCTTAGGATTCCTCTAGTTTCCCTTAAGTTGCCATCGTAGGTAGTTTTGCTTAGCCATGCTGCTAGATACGTGGTTGGGATATCATGATAAGATGAGATGGAGAAAATATGTATTTGTGTTATAAATGAAAACAACTTGATGAATGAAACACCTGGGCGGATTGGTACGAGTGGAGCGTCTGCACGGTGAAAATTGGTGGGGTCCGCCGCCCAGGAACAAAAGAGATTGGACAGGTTTCATGTTTAGTAGCTTCTTGTACAGCCGCATGTCATATGGGCTCTGTCTTGACTAAGTAGGTTGTAGGGACCTGTCCCGACGTGACCAGCAGATGTAGATGTGTAGGTTGGTACGGGTCCGTCCTGAGGGCTCAGGGCCTTACTTCCGAAAATAGTCTCGTCTTAGTCTTCTCCCAACCATTTGAGCAAAATGAGCATCATGGTGGAAAAGGGGCTGACTAAGTCGTGCGGGTAAAGTGTACAAACCTCTGCAGAGTGTTAAAAACTAAGTACTTAGCCGTGTCCCCGGTTACGGACAACTTTGAGCAACTGGACCTGGAGCTGTTGGAAGATCTCTCTCATCCCAATTTCATAATAAAACTTGATGGGTAAACTTGGGTAGCATTAAGCTGGACTCTAGTGTCTATCCCTGGTGAGCCAGCGTGATGAGAACTTGGGTTCATGCTTTTAGGGTTATATTTTTAAAGACAAATGATATTTACAAAAGGTAGGGAAAATGCTCGTTTTTCTGCAAAGAGCCTAAACTCCACCAGCCAAATATACATGTAGGTATTAGGCGCCATTTGTGTCCACTAAATAGTGACATCTTGCCAATACATTCAAAGTATTGACCAAATGTTTTTGGCTGTAACTTTACCTGTTGCAGATATTCGACGAGTAAGGTTCGAATAGGGTTACGAGTCTATCCTCAACATGCTCGCCTGTGGCACATGAAGATGAAGGACTCCATGCTATATGTTTGTTCGTTGTAAATCTCTGATGTAATGCTAGCTTTGTGCTATGCAATTTGTAAGTCATTATGTAATTCTGGATCATACGATGTAATAAAGACCTTTGTTTCTTGGTATTACATCTTAAACTGTGTGTGCTAGCGATTGATCCAGGGACTAGCACAATAAGCACAGGGATCGGCACCCTACCGGGTGAGGTCATTACAGATGGTATCAGAGCATTGTGTTGACCGTAGGTTCGTGACCCTAGGATTGGATTAGAAATAGGAAGACCCTAGGAGGAAAATTCTAGTTGATCCTGTTTCTATTAAAAATATGTTTCATTTGTGAACTTCTAGTATCCTTACCTACATCATCTTCAAAATTGTTTTCCTCTTATCTTAGATGACTTGCCTCATGAAAACCATCAAGGAAGAACCAATGATGAACAAGTACATGAAGAGTGATATTGCTACTTCAGATGATATTTTTCGACTCCGCAAGAAGTGCCGCATGGGACGCTATCGAAGAACTTGAAGAAAGACTGAAATATAGGCTCCACAGTATGCAAAAGCACCTGAAGGAAGTAGAAGAGGAAGTTGAAGCACTTAAGACAAATAGACTGGACCACCATCAAAAAAAAATTTATGGACCAGCGATGTCATAACAACGTATTGATCATACCAAATTGTGGTATGACCATACTAAATAATTTGTTTGCGTTTGAACCATGTTGCTTGATGCTTGTTAGATGTTGTTTGTAAGATGAATTGCTTTGATATGTTATGTTTGGGTAGGAACCTTCTTTAGAATCTTTGTATCTATTCTCATCTACACCCAACCTAGAGAATGTTTTCTCGGCAACCGCCATGAAGACGACATTAGCCAAACCAGCCTTGATGTTCCAATCAAGATGAAGAAGCGTAGAATGTGAGATACGCAAAACTCTAGTTAGGGATCGATAGAATGTTTTCAAAACAGTTCAATAATGGGGATCGAAACATTGATTAAATTCTCCATGGATTTTTTTTTTATCAAACTTGTGAGGTTGACCAAGTGTTAGAATGCGAGATTCAATAAACCATGTACAGAGTAATGATCTGGGTGCATGATGGATTGATCACCATTCCTACTACTCTTATTATTCGCTCTAGTATTGTTGGATTGATGAATCTAGAGAGACTTACCCACAAAAGAGACGACGTCGGTGAGGTTGAACACTTGCAACATTTTAAAGTGTAGTGGAAGACCGTCGAAGACACCAACAAGAAGAATGATGAAGGATGACGTGAATTATACTCATTTTGGTTTTCAGATTATCCAGAGAGTGATCCCTCAGCGTCAAAAGTAGTCAAAAAACCAACCATTTGGATTAAAAGCCTTACTATGAGGACATATCTACTCAAGTCACCTTGAAGAGATATGTTGTTCACTATAAGTGAATAAACAACCACCTATCAGATATTAAGTCAGAAGCCATAGATATTCCAAAAGATGACCCAGTGCCAATTCATACCCAAGAAGAACCCCTTATGAACCCTAGACCTAGACTACCTACAAAAGTTTCTTTTAAGGGTGGTAGACCACATAGACATATCCCAAACCCAACATTCTTTCTAGCCTTCTCAAATCTCGGGACGAGATTTCTTTTAAGGGTGGTAGTCTGTAACATCCCAAAATTTTCCAAATTTTGAAATGTTAAAATAAATAATTTAGAGTGTTTGAATTTGTTTGTCTTGATTGAAATTCCGCAGGGAATTTAAACTTTTGTGTATTGGTTAAAACATTATCCTCAAAATAGACATTTAATATACCTATTTTGAAAATATACATAGCACTGTGTTGGGAGACTAAGTCAACCCTTTTCTAAGGATTTTGGAACATCCCAATTTTTTTCAAATATTAAAATGCATGCATTGCATTCATAAGCATCATGGCATATTTGCATTTTCCTAGGAAAATTGGAATGAACTTTAAGTTTATAAAGAAATCTTAAACCCAAAGTAAGCCATATAGGCCTACATGCCAAATTTTTATTTACCTAAATGTTTTTAAATTAAAAGTGGTCCAAAATATTCTTACTGGAATTTATTTAAAATTTTCTAACTTGGTTGAGTCACCTTTAAAAAGCAAGTTGGTTTTCAAATTATTTACAAATAGTATTCAGGAAACAAACACAGAGAAAAAAAAAAAAAAAAGAAGATGAAGAGCGAGCGGGGCACCAGGCAAGCACTCGTGCTGACCACGTTGCTCCTTTCCTTATTCTTTTCACTTGCTGACACGTGGGACCATGGCCACGTCACCATCATCTTCAAGTTCCAGCCAAAGAGTCAATGAACGTGTTGTAATATAGAGAGAAGAGACACAAAGAATGGAGCAAAATGATTCTCTTGTTTCATTGCAATGTGGGAGACCCACTTATATACAGGCTGAAGGGGTGTGTTGGGGAGACACCTCTTCCCCAACAGACACCTCCTGGGAGGCATCCCTCCCATACACAATTGATCACATATTTTATTTCCTAACACTCCCCCTTGATCAATTTGTCGTCTGTATATTGCAATCCAAAGACTCCTCCTAAAAAACCCTGTGGGAAAAATTGAGGAGAAATATTATAACGATATGCCACCGAAAACTCCTTTAAAACCCAGTGGGAAAAATTAAGGAGAAACCATGTGTCATACGTCCGCACTTGTATTTATATTGTCTCGTTAAAAACCTTATATGAGAAACCTTAGGGAAAACTCATAAAGGGAAAAAGAGTACAATATCAGTGATCGGAAGATCATCAACGAGTTATAACTAGGGATTTACTCCCCCTCAACATTGCAAACCTAAAGGTTGTCTCATACCAATTCCACAAACTTAATTATGGAATACAACTGTTGGTAGAGATACTGTGAATATCACAATATTATGCTTGCAAATTACCCTCTTACATTTCTGTAATTTATGAGGATAAATATAACTCATAAGCAATACAAGTGACATTATCTTGGTAGATAATGATAGGTGATTCGAATGAATCTCCACATGAACTCACATGTGGCCAATCATTCTGCGAATTCATACACATCTTGTGATGCTTCATATGATTTCTGCAGAATGATCACCGGAAGGATCCATTTAGAGTCTATTCTGAAGACTTCCTTCTGAATACTCTTCCAGTAAATCCAGTCTTTGATATGGCACTGTTGGGATCAGATAATTAGCCACTATCATATATCACACATTGGTCCCATCTTGATTTTCATACTAGAATTAATCAAGAGTTTTGTGCCTTGGATATATCTTAGAATAATCCATACACAAACCTTTATACCTTTCGGGGGATTGCACTCTCAATAAATTGCCAATAAACATAATGTCAGGCCTGACGTATTTTGCAAGATATCTCAGTGCTTCGATGGTAGATATGGAACTTCAGCTCCATCTATCACTTCACCATCTTCCCACCTTTCCAAGGATTGGTATCCCATATTAGATATAATATGACCATATGTGTCTCCGATATTATATATCCGTATTGAACTTATTCAATATTTTGGGATATATGAAGACTGATATATATTTATTCCTGGGGGAATAAGCTCAAGTTAAAACTTAAGCACGATTTGGTTTGACCCAAATTTCCGTCTTAAAATGATTGTGTGTATCTCAAATGTCTCGCATAAAGACATTGATGATAAGATCATCAACACCACTTAGGTGATGTAAAATCCAATTAAGGATTTATCCATGAGTACACATCAACAATCATTGATATTAGAGTTATCCTCATCATGGAATAACTCACACAGTCGGTTGTACAAAATTATCTCCGACTACTTCAAGTCATAGAATGACTCCAGAAGTTTTCCACACACATGTTGCGATTTTCCTTTGGATTCAGAATATTAAGTCCTTCAATGACTTCAATATATAAGTCCAAATTGAGTGACCAGTGGGAGTATGCAGGCACAACTACATACATCAACCACATGGATCAGTACTGCCAATGACATTTAGTATCGAAACATGATTCCACTCATACCAAGAAGGTATATCACATCATGACTGATGTCGGGCTTCTGCGAAAAACCCTTGTGCTACAAAAGCCTCGCTTTATCACCACCTCATTCTCTCTTCCCTATGGGAGATACTTATGAGGAGAAGGTTTTACTATCGTAAATACCTCTCTCTGATGAGCGAGCGCTATTCTTCCTCAATTGCTTCCTTTCATTTGAACCAATATAAGTGCAACAACACTCTCCATGGATTTTGGTTCAGGGCCCAAAAGGATTTTAGCAATTCCCAGGAAGATTTATATGTCGACATATGTAGACTTTCTCATATACGATTCTCATGAATCAGTATCATTTGTGGAATTCTCATTGTGCCTCTCAACTCGTTGTGACTTCCCATAACAACAGAGTCAAGGTGTTTCGATGTCCCAGCACACAAAAATGTGTGCGCACTGTGCTGGGTCCTGGATGATACACATCCTTCAGGTGTCATCCAACCTTAGGTTGAACCACATTTGATGATTGGGAGACCATCTCTTATGTTCCAACAAAAACAAAGAGAACTTAGTCTCATATGATCAGAATTCTCCCCCTCTTGCTCTCATATGGGGAGACGAGTGGTTTATTAGGTACCTCCACTCAATCTGATACATGACCAAAATGACACCTTTGTCATAGTAAATATATTGGCAGATTATTTGCAATAAAATGCAAATTTCTCATAACATGAACCTCTAGTTCAGTTTCTTAAGTACGTGGATCAAATGTCAACGACATTTCTTAGCCATTTCCTGGCATTCCGTGTGGTACACATCTCCCCCTAATGCCAGAAAATGTCCTTATTGCAAAAGCAATCAGCGTATAGGCCCCTAACTCCCTTTTCAGGGTTAAGGTATGTGACGGATTAACAATCATACCACAGTTATTCCTCACATAGATCCCAAATATATGTGAGGGCCCATGACATACGCCGGGGTGGTGATATCGGATGCAACCGATTACCGCAGATGGGAAATCTTATTTCCACGTACAAACTGCAAGGGGACGCAGTATTAAACATGCGGCGTGTGATTCCGCATGTTACCGCCAACTAAATGTTGGCAAATCACAATTCTGTAACATTGGCCATGCAACTTTGACTCTCTTTCAGAAGAGATCTAGCCAAACCATTGTGGGTATGTACAAAATATACTGAATATGACCATTGAATGTTCGTGAATCAAATTCAACGAAAATTCCATTCCAATGGCATTATCCCACGTTAGGATACTTTGCTCTAAATTCGTCAATTTGAGCACTTAATTCAGTATTCACATGGTTTTGTGTGAATGATACACACATAAGACCATCTTAAAGATGCATCTGTGCAACCACGAAGCACCAACATAACCCACACGATGGTTGAGTAATTCACATACATTCTTGAATGCTTTCAAGAGTAATGTGTGGCTCATTCTGAATTTTAAGGTGAGAGTGCCTTAAAATTAATTCCCCTATGACACGTCCAGTGCACATAAAATCTTATGATTGTTGGGAATATTGAAACAGTCAAGTGTTGGTCAACAGAATTGTCAATAATTTCTCTAACTTCCCATACCATGGTGATAAAGGAGGAAAAATTATTGTGTACGCAACAAAATTGAGCATGAAGTGATTCATACACTCAATTTTCTCAACTATCATGTCCTCGGGACATAATGTTGCGAATTATACTACATGTAGTAGTACAATTATAGGCTAATGATATTTGGGATAACCAGGAGACTACACGAGATCTCCAGGACATCTTGGGAATAACCATCCACAAGTATATCATCACTGTAGCGGAGTTATTTTCCTTCTACAATGCCAGAATATTTTCTGGTTGTTCCTTTGAAGTTGAACTTCAATCTTATCCCATTGAACTCATTTGCCTTCTCCGATAAGGAGTTGGTGGTATGATCAATCCAATACTTGACATATTGGTAACCGTTGGTACGATATTTCGTACTACCACCCCTTTGACAAACTTGAGAGTCGTCATTGTGATCATTTCTCTTAAATGATCCATTCCCTTTTGAGATATATACTTCATTTTTATTTGTCATTTTGCCTTTACTTTACATTCAACTCTCCGTGGTTTTTAACCACTAAATTGCTTAACACTAAGAGCGCAAGCATGCATTTCAGGCAATGGTATCACACCCATTGAACGTGATGATCCTTCATAAGAAGTTCATCATATTTTCACCCTGAAATAAAAATGGTATTTATATTTACCATCATAGGAGAATGTAAAGTGCAGTAAGGTCTTACAATCAGATATGTATCCGAAATTGCCTTATCATATAATCTCAACCCAATGTTGATTTATAGACAAAAAGACTTATAAGCCTTAACGGACTTGCAGTCCCAAACACGAATCAATAGTCATTCGTGTGATGCTTATAACAATATATCTCCTCAAGGGGGGGTCCCAATCATATGATGCATGAAATGTTCATGCATTAATTTACCATCAGTAAATTAATTAGGATGAAAATGCTATGGCTGAGCATAATCATGGTCATGGTGATTCATAGTGATCTATAGGTCAAGCCTTCCACAAGAACACCACAATGTGGTGTAGATCTTCAGATTAAAGTTAGTCACCTCAAAAGGGACAAACCTTTAATTTCCTTAAAACACATGGAGGTAGTCAACCACCTAGTGGTGCCTCACTCTTATGGACATTCTCATCGATCATAGCCTCCACAACCTTATGTTATTTATAACACATGAAGGTAATCACCACAAAATGGTGTTAAACCTCTCAGTTGTGCCTGAAAATTAATTCGTAGCTATGATGGCGTCTCATAAGTTGTGTTTACATGGAAGGTAATCACCAAATTATGCAAGTATTTTGCATAATTCTTTTCATAGCATAACATGGCGATGTTATCGTCGCCAATGTCTTGGTTCCACATTTGATGGAGTACGTGACACTAAAGTCACAACCAATGACAAATGCTATGAAGTTGCGAAGCATTTGGAAAAACTTCATCAAGGTAGTCACCAGATGTGTAGACATCATAGTTTTAAACGAAAATTATTTCGTTGCTATGATACCATGCCATAACTATTGCGCCTTCATTTTTGCTTGAAACACATGGAGGTAATCACTACTATGTAATGTAGACCTCACTCTTATGGAGCTTTTCCAACCTTGTGTTAACTAAAACACATTGAAGGTAATCACCACATGGCGATGTAGACCTCGCAGTTGTGAACGAAATAAATTCGTTGCCATCATGCAATCCATAAGTTGTGTGCAAAATTGAAGGGGTCATTATGTCTGAATGACACAATATAGACCTCAAGGTAACGGTGCATAATCTACAGTTAAGTAGTAGATGCCACTTATCAATTACCTTCTAATTCACAAGTATAAACTTGAGATAGTTATGCAAGTGTCATACACTTTGCTACCTGATGTTTTCCAAATTTGCAAGCAAATTCCATATTCTATTTGAACAATGGAGATGCCATCGATGTGTTTGAAATTCTAACAAACACATTTAATAAACACATTACTTATTACAGAGAAAACAAAAATATAGCATACTTTATTTTACTCCAATACAGCCCAATACAGTGGTTTACCCTTTTTTTTTGCGGGCCAGCACTCCCATTCTGCCTTGGCCAGCCAGCCCCACCGCCCCTTAGAACGGATAAGGAAGGAGACGGTTAGTCTCCATCGAGAGCAACCGCTCCCCCTCGAGTCCCTTCCAGCGGCGAGGCCGTCTCGGCCGCTTCACCGCCAACTGCCGGCGGCAAGTTCAACGATGGGGAGCCGAAGTCCCCGGCGCTCCTTCATATTCCTTTGAAGAAGAACGTCCGGTAAGGTGCGTCCGCGCTGGAGGATTTCGCCGCTAGGTGCGGCCACTGGCCACGGCGCCATTGCCGACGAGCCGCCGCCGGGGAGAGCGACATTCGTCTTCACCTCCGGCTCGGTCGCGCCGTCCGCCGTACCGATCCGAGGTCCAGGACTGCGTCGTGAGCAGCCAGGCCAAAAGGCTGGGGTGCCGCTACGCTGCGGTGATGCTGGGCTGGAGGTCCCTGCCGCACGCCGCGCGGGCAGCGGCCTCCGCGCCGTGATTCATGGTCACCTGCAGCCGCGAGTCTCCATTGGCTGTTGTCTTGACGTCGGAGCCGTGGGACACGGGCGCCTCTTCCTTGGTCTTGTCGTCACCGGGCGTGGAGCGCGCGCCTTGCCACCGTTGCTTGGGGCTGGAGCGCGTCCGCACAGGCGCCGGGTGATCGTGGTCGCTGGCGCTTCCGCTGCCTTGTGCTGGTCTGCCGTGACATCAGAAATGCCGTTCGTCGGCAGTTGTTCAGTTCTGATTAGAAGACACGAGGAGCCGTGATTAGTTACCAATTTCAACCAAAAATGCATGGAAAGAATCGGAGTGCATTGATGATTTATTGGGTGCATGCAAGTGCATGCTAATTAATCTAATCAGTCGTTTTCCTTCAGAGATGCTTCCATTTCGCTGATGATGTCCATGGACGAGATGTATGCTTTCCCTGACTTCTATTCAGAACGGCCGGTGGTAAACAGCCTTCCGGCGAGGCCTACCAGTTTTGGTAGAATCTACGTGCTGATAACGTGTTGTAATATAGAGAGAAGAGACACAAAGAATGGAGCAAAATGATTCTCTTGTTTCATTGCAATGTGGGAGACCCACTTATATACAGGCTGAAGGGGTGTGTTGGGGAGACACCTCTTCCCCAACAGACACCTCCTGGGAGGCATCCCTCCCATACACAATTGATCACATATTTTATTTCCTAACAGAACGCACGCATCGTACATTTCAGTTTCTGACGTTTCTTCTCCCATTGATTTCCGGAGATTTAATCCACCATTTGATGAGCCGTTTTCTCCTACTTAAGCTACATTCACCCCTCCCATTTCCCCCGAACATCACATTCCGAGAGCCTCCAGGCTGCTCGAATTCTTCCTCGCATGTCCGCGGTACCGCTGCAGTATATCGTCGATTAGGGTGAGCTCGGTCCATCTTTTTGCCTCTAGTTTTCTCCAAACTTCCTATTTCTTCAGTACGCACATCTCAGGTTTTGTTTCGAAATTTTTGGCGCACCACAGCAACGACGCTATATTCGACTCCAGTCTGCGGGAAGAGTATCCGGCGATCCTTTTCCGGCGAACTACGTCCGCGACTTCATCATCGAGTTCCCTCGTCGTGCTGATCCTCGACGACCTCTTCATCATTGCCAGAGCCCCGCCATCGAGCACGTCCAAGCCAGCCATCATCGTTTTCCTCATCACCTGCATTACATACTGCCCCGGGTGTCGACATTGCTGCCGTCACCCACAACTGAGTCTGTAGCGTACACAGGAGGAGCAGCCGAAGATCGGCAACCACGTACATGTATACGCCATAGGAGATCGTCCACGCCCGCAACGCCATCCTCGACGTCCTCGAACACTGCCGCCGCGCGAGGATACAGTGGTCTGCCGTGATACTTCTCCTGAATACATCAGCTGGTATGCCTTTCGGTGGTCAAGATTAAATCGGCCGTACCTTTTTCTTTTCCTCACACGCGCATACGAACTGAATCGATCGTATCAGCCTAGTTTGTACTAGCTCACGTTTAACTTTGAAATTCCATATCTCTAGCTATATAGCTCCGTTTTAGATAATTCTATTTGCGTAGGATTCGTATTAAAATTATCTATCTAGTGGTATTACATTTTTGAATTAATAAATTTTCGAATTTGAATGTTGAAAATTAAATTTAAACCTTATTTTAGTCATGTCTTCATATATACACATCCTTTTAAAATGATTCCCATTTTGCAAAAAGAAGATACTAACACACTACCTAATACCACATCTGTCTAACCATTTGAACTCATCCACTTCGAAGAACTTCACATTGGATACCAAAAACTATTTATGCCATAGCACACAATCTATCAACCATTTTTGATCAATCCCTAGTCCCTATTAGATTTATTGATCATAGACTTCCAATAGTATCATAGATGCACTATCTTTCACAATTCATCTTGACTCCATTTTGATTCAAATAAATCAAACCTTCAAGGCCAAATCCTCAAACTGTCTCTTGCAAAACATAAACCGTTGTCACACATTAAATAGTAACCAAAGAAATAGTAAAACCAAATTACTTAATTTGATCTATGTATGCTAGCTGCTTTGCTTTTGAGTGGTATGTTTATTGTGTGATACTTTATCATATAGATCCTACGGAGTGCAACGAGTGTGATTACGAGAAGTGTATGATAATCAACTACCAAAAGGCAAGTGTCACTCATGTCCTATGTTTTCTATGCATGTAGTTTTCACTTAGTAGATATTGCATGTGTAGGATGTTTTCAAAGTATATATGCTATGCTAATCCTATAGTCTTAGGATTCCTCTAGTTTCCCTTAAGTTGCCATCGTAGGTAGTTTTGCTTAGCCATGCTGCTAGATACGTGGTTGGGATATCATGATAAGATGAGATGGAGAAAATATGTTTTTGTGTTATAAATGAAAACAACTTGATGAATGAAACACCTGGGCGGATTGGTACGAGTGGAGCGTCTGCACGGTGAAAATTGGTGGGGTCCGCCGCCCAGGAACAAAAGAGATTGGACAGGTTTCATGTTTAGTAGCTTCTTGTACAGCCGCATGTCATATGGGCTCTGTCTTGACTAAGTAGGTTGTAGGGACCTGTCCCGACGTGACCAGCAGATGTAGATGTGTAGGTTGGTACGGGTCCGTCCTGAGGGCTCAGGGCCTTACTTCCGAAAATAGTCTCGTCTTAGTCTTCTCCCAACCATTTGAGCAAAATGAGCATCATGGTGGAAAAGGGGCTGACTAAGTCGTGCGGGTAAAGTGTACAAACCTCTGCAGAGTGTTAAAAACTAAGTACTTAGCCGTGTCCCCGGTTACGGACAACTTTGAGCAACTGGACCTGGAGCTGTTGGAAGATCTCTCTCATCCCAATTTCATAATAAAACTTGATGGGTAAACTTGGGTAGCATTAAGCTGGACTCTAGTGTCTATCCCTGGTGAGCCAGCGTGATGAGAACTTGGGTTCATGCTTTTAGGGTTATATTTTCAAAGACAAATGATGTTTACAAAAGGTAGGGAAAATGCTCGCTTTTCTGCAAAGAGCCTAAACTCCACCAGCCAAATATACATGTAGGTATTAGGCGCCATTTGTGTCCACTAAATAGTGACATCTTGCCAATACATTCAAAGTATTGACCAAATGTTTTTGGCTGTAACTTTACCTGTTGCAGATATTCGACGAGTAAGGTTCGAATAGGGTTACGAGTCTATCCTCAACATGCTCGCCTGTGGCACATGAAGATGAAGGACTCCATGCTATATGTTTGTTCGTTGTAAATCTCTGATGTAATGCTAGCTTTGTGCTATGCAATTTGTAAGTCATTATGTAATTCTGGATCATACGATGTAATAAAGACCTTTGTTTCTTGGTATTACATCTTAAACTGTGTGTGCTAGCGATTGATCCAGGGACTAGCACAGTAAAGCACAGGGATCGGCACCCTACCGGGTGAGGTCATTACATCCGGATTGAATCTGGTGGCAGTGAGGTGTACCACCCGAAAGCCGATCCTGTGAGGAAGAGGTATCACACGTAATGCATTTGACGCTGAGATCGTGCCCAACTGCGCCAAATATCGGCTCACGTGCTCAATGGAACTCAAGCCTTCTGATCCACTAAACTTGGAGAATTCAGGGAGCCGATACTTGGGTGGTAGTGGGATCAAATCATACTCGTTGGGGTACGGCTTGAAATAGCCGATTGTCCTCCTTTTCGGCACCATGCCGAATTGGTCTCTCAAGATTGCACTGATCTGATCCACGGTGCTAGCTGCAGGAGTCGAGCTTTGAAGATTCGCTGGAGTGGCATACTTAGCTAGCCACGCCTGCTTCTCAAGATCTGAGCTAGCTGCAGGAGTCGAGCTTTGAAGGTTTGTTGGAGTGGCATACTTAGCTAGCCACGCCTGCTTCTCAAGATCTGATCCAGAAGCCCTCCTGCTGTTCCAGAAACCCCTGCTGTTGCAGTCTGGCTTGTGCGTGCCCAGTTACTGCAGTCTGGCACATATGTGCACATGTATCCGTGCGGGATCTCCTTAGGCGGTTCATACAAGAACTGGTAATCACTAGGATCGCCACCGATCTTGTAGACGACGTATGCCGGTGAATTCGGCACCTCTGGTGCTGCCAGTGCGAATGGCAGCTGTGGTCGAGTCTGGAGTGGTATCTCTCCTTGGTGAGTCCCTAGAGTAGGTCCTGACGGAGAGTACTGATGCTTCATGATCTCCTGGACCACGCGAAGCGCGACGCGCTCCAAAGTGTTCACCAGGCTCTCTGAATGGCGGTGTAGCGAATGAGCTACCATGTGATTAACCTCCTGGCGCAGAGACCTGGTGCGTTCCTGTTATCACCAGAATTTGACCAAGTCAGAGGTGGGCCGCGATCAAGATGGACGTGAAGAATCTATTTGGAAGAAATAGGTGAATCGGCCTTTATGCACGAGTTTGGGCTAGCTAGCCCGTGTATCTTATTATAGTAGGCTACGTAGAAGTTAAAGTTTATCTCGTGCACGGTTTGGTGCACGCCCACATTAGAAAGTCCGCCGGACTATAAATATGTATCTAGGGTTTATGGAATAAACAACAACCAACGTTCACCACAAACCAATCTCGCGCATCGCCAACCCCTTCGTCTCGAGGGTTTCTCCGGTAAGCACCATGCTGCCTAGATCGCATCTTGCAATCTAGGCAGCACGAGCCTGCCTACGTTGTTCATGCGCGCTGCTCGTGCCTTTTTGATGGCGAGCAACGTAGTTATCATAGATGTGTTAGGGTTAGCATTGTTCCTAGTATCATATGCTGTCGTAGTGCAACCTTGCGCATCTAGCCGTCCTTACGCCCCATCATAGGTGTAGGGGCGGCACCCCGCTTGATCATCGTTTAGTAGATCTGATCCGTTACGGTTGCTCCTTGATTCATCAAGGATTAGTTTAACATCCGCAATAGTTAGGCTTACGAAGGGTTGGAGGATCCAGTGGTAGGGTGTAGTTTGCAGCCCTAGACAGATGTTCCGAGGATCAACCTCGTGTTGGTTTTTAGGCCTTGTCTAGGATTGGCTTACGATCACCGTGCGCGAGCGCGAGGCCCAATCGTGAGTAGGATGATCCGATTATGCGGTGAAACCCCAGATCGTCATGGATCTCATATGCTTTATCTTGATCAGCAGACCACCATATATTCGGCCACCTTGGACGAATCATGGGGCTCCTTGAGCCGATTCACAGGACAACCCGAGAGCCGATCGAGGCTCGTATTTAACGTGTACGTGTGTGCCCCGCAGAAACTAAGCGAGGCATCATCCACACCTTCCCGACAGGTATAGGTCAGGTGGCACGCCTTGCAATTTGCATCGGCGCGCGACCGAGGCTTTGCGGGCCGCGCTCAGGGACTGGGCCAGCCGCAGCCCTAGTTGTTCCCGGCTCTACGGTGTTGACCTGTCGCTGCCCGTCGGTGGGTTTCTGACGTCAACACATTCTGGCACGCCCGGTGGGACAATCCTCAACATCAACCACGTCGCCATCTACATCTGAGATGGCGGGAAGCACTCCAGTCAAGCACGAGGACCTGGCTGGCAAGCTCAAGAAAAGGGATGACGAGAGCAAGACAGTCTTCGAAACCGAGCTCATCGACTCCTTCCACGGCACCCGCTCCCATGGCATCAGCACCAACGTGGTGGAGCTGGGGTACCGCCCTGGCGAGGGTAGTGATGAGGGCGGCTGCTCTCATAACAAGGATGAAGAAGGAGGCGGTCCACGCGATCGGCCCCGACACTGCCACAAGATCCTAGTGATGATCAAGATAGAAGCCGATCCCAGCGATCGGACCATATTACACGCACCACCAGCTCTCCCAGTATTCGGCGTCGACCTCACAGGTGACGGAAAGCTAGGGTATGGGTTCACCTCGGCTGATGAGCTAGAGGAAGTCGACATCGGCCCCGGGGATAAGCCTCGGCCAACTTTTATCAGCAGAAAGTTAGACCCACAGCTCAGGAGTCAGATGATTGCTCTATTGAAAGAATACCCAGATTGCTTTGCGTGGGACTACACAGAGATGCCTGGGCTAGACAGGAGCATCATCGAACATCGGCTCCCCCTGAAGAAAGGATTTCGGCCCTTCCAGCAACGAGCACGTCAGATGAAGGCCGAAATCCTAGAGGAGGTCAAGAAAGAGATCGAGAAGATGTTGGCCGCCGGATTCATCAGGCCATGCAGGTATGCGGAATGGATCTCCAGTATCGTTCCGGTAGAAAAGAAGGACGGCCGGTGGCGTGTGGCTATCGATTTCCGAGACCTTAACAGAGCCACCCCAAAAGATGAATATCCGATGCCTGTGGCAGAAACTTTGATCAATGCAGCTGCTGGCCACAAGGTTTTAAGCTTCATGGATGGCAACGCCGGCTATAACCAGATCTTCATGGCCCCAGAAGATATACACAAGACCGCATTCAGAGTACCAGGGGCAGTAGGCTTGTTTGAATATGTGGTCATGACCTTTGGGTTGAAGAATGCTGGCGCGACGTATCAAAGAGCCATGAATTATATATTCCACGATCTGATCGGCAAGTTGGTGGAAATCTACATCGATGATGTGGTAGTCAAGTCTGTCTCCATGGAGGGACACTTGGAAGATTTGCGACACGTACTAGACCGAACTCGAAAGTTCGGACTAAGGATGAACCCAAAGAAGTGTGCCTTTGGTGTGACGGCCGGTCAGTTCCTAGGATTTTTGGTTCATGAGCGAGGAATTGAGATCGGTCTGAAGAGTCAGGAGGCAGTGCGTACCATGCAGCCGCCCACCACGAAGAAGGAACTCCAGCGTCTTATCGGCAAGATCAACTTCGTTCGCCGATTCATCTCTAACCTGTCAGGACGGATCGAGCCGTTCATGGGTTTGGTGAAGACTAAATCCGATGACGAATTTCACTGGGGGGCAGAACAGCAGCAGGCGTTCGATGACATTAAACGGTATCTGACGACACCACCCGTGCTAGTGCCGCCCCAAGAAGACAAGCCGTTCTACATTTACTTGTCAGTAGCTGACACATCCATCGCCTCGGTGGTGGTGCAACTCTACGAGGGCGTTGAAAAGGTCGTTTTCTACCTCAGCAGAAGGATGTTGGACGCGGAGACAAGGTACCCTGAGGTCGAGAAACTGTGCCTCTGTCTGTTCTTTACCTGCACCAAGCTGCATCACATCCTTTTGACGGCAGAGATCTTCGTCATATGCAAGTCGGACGTGGTCAAGCACATGCTGTCGGCCCCCGTGTTGAAAGGCCGATTGGGTAAATGGATGCTTGCGTTGTCAGAGTTCGACCTTCGGTATCAGCCTGCGAAAGCAGTCAAAGGGCAAGCATTGGCCGATCTCATAGCTGAGCGAATCAGTACCAATATAGCAGCACTATCCATACGTGCATGGGCTATGTTCTTCGATGGATCGGCTTGCGACGATGGTTGTGGCATCGGCATTCTGCTCGTATCACCTAGGGGGACGGAATACTCCTTCTCCATCAGATTGTCTACCCCTTGCACCAACAACGTGGCAGAGTATGAGGCGGTACGTAAGGGGATGGAGTTGCTACTAGAAGCTGGAGCAGAAGCAGTAGAACTTTTTGGGGACTCCAAGTTGGTAATCAACCAGCTCACGGATGAATATAAGTGCGAGAGTGAATCGCTTTTCCCATATTGGATGGAATGCCGTGAGTTAATGACACAGTTTCGGTACATCAACTTTAATTGGGTTCCAAGATCCCAGAATACCGAGGCCAACGATCTCGCGCAAATGGCGTCAGGCTACATAGATACACCTGAAGGGTCAGAAGTTCAGGTCCAATTCCTGGAACAAAATGATTGGAGAGCCGAAATCTTCAATTACTTAAAAGATTCGGCTCGGGGGGCACCTAAGCGGATAAGATACAAAGCCATGAAGTATGTCCTCATAGGAGACGACATGTTCTACAGGACGTTGGAAGGGTTACTACTCAAGTGCCTGGGACCAACCGAGTCTAATCGGCTCTTACATGAGGTGCATGAAGGCGCCTGTGGGACTCATCAGTCGGCTCACAAGATGAAGTGGCTAATTAGGCGCTCAGGGTTCTATTGGCCCACCATGCTTGAAGATTGCTTCAATTACTACAAGGGGTGCCAGGCATGCCAGATGTTTGGGAAGATTCAGATGGTACCAGCATCAGCGATGAACCCTATCATCAAACCTTGGCCATTCCGAGGGTGGGGCATGGATATGATCGGCAAAATCCATCCGGCTTCGAGTAAACAACACGAATGGATTTTGGCCATCACAGATTACTTCACCAAGTGGGTGGAAGCCGTCCCTATGAAGAAGGTAAAATCAGAAGATGTGATTAAGTTCGTGAAGGAACACGTGATTCATAGGTTCGGGATTCCCCAAACCATCACGACCGATGGAGGTTCGGTCTTTGTTTCTAAAGAATTCAGGATTCTGCGACGACATGGGGATCAAGCTGATCCGATCGTCTCCGTACTATGCTCAGGCTAACGGGCAAGCTGAAGCGTCCAATCAGAGCTTAATCAAGCTGATCAAGAGAAAGATTGAAGAGAACCCAAGGGATTGGCATGAGAAGTTATCAGAGGCATTATGGGCCTACCGCATGTCATGCCATGGAGCTATAAAGACTTCGCCGTACCAGCTTGTTTATGGGCAAGAGGCCGTATTACCTTGGGAGATTACGGCTGGATCAAGACGTGTCACGTTTCAGGATGACCTGACGGCAGACGAATATGCAGCTTTGATGAGTGACACTATTGAGGACGCAACAGAGCTTAGGCTTTGGTCGTTGGAGAAGATTAAGGAAAACAAAGCCCGGGTAGCTCGGGCCTACAATAAGAAGGTTAGACCAAAGGAGTTTCAAGTTGGTGACCTGGTATGGGAAGCTGTGTTGCCGTTAGGAACCAGGGACAAGGCATATGGCAAGTGGTCTCCTAATTGGCACGGTCCGTACAAAGTCATCCAGGCCTTGAAAGGTAATGCATACATGTTGGAAGAGTTGGACGGACAGAAGTTCCCAGTGGCCGTAAATGGTCAACACCTCAAGAAGTATTTCCCAAGCATGTGGGATGATGGGCACTAAGGTAGGGAGGCCGATTAGAATCGGCCAGCAAAAAGGGATGATCCAATCATGGGTACCAAAGTATGGGGGCCGATGCAATCGGCCGTAAAAAAAAAAAAGCCGATGTCGCCGCCATCGACTCTAGAACAATTATACGAGACCCACGAAGCTCAGATTTGCGCCAAGATGGTGTTCAGTTTAGCTTCATAGGTTCCTTGGAGCACGTCCTTGCTGATGTCCTCGCCTTGACTAAGGCTCGGGGGGCAGCTAATCTAGTGGATGCTCTATATTTTCAGGAGCCGATTGGGGTTGCTGCAAGAAAGGGAAGGAGACTGGTTGCTCAAATTAGCCGATGAACAATCATCGGCTGTGGGATTGCAAAATACCACGGTCGAGAGAAAATAATAATCCGATTCGTTGCTATCGGTCTTGGTGTGACAAACGGAGGATGGAGATTGGATTAATGAACAGAGAGATTGAAAGAACAATTCTCATTAATTCAAAGAAGCGGCTTTACAAGAAGAGCCGATGGCTCCCAAAAGAGGGATCTGGTGCCTAGTGCACTGCTAACTACTAGCCCTACTCCACTAGTCGTCGCCGTCTTCATCATCGCCGTCGTCGTCGTCGGCGCTGCTCCCAGGAAGCTCCTCGCCGTTGCTGCTCCAGTCATCGGCTGGAGCTTCCTCCTCCTCCTCGTCATCATCATCATCCTCGCTATCCGCCCGGAAGCGCTTCGTTGGAGGATATCCCGCGGAGGAGGAGGAATCATCTTCCTCCTCCTCATCCTCTTCTTCCTCGTCATCATCGTCGTCCTCGCTGTCCGCCCACATGCGGGAGCGCTTCTTCGGCGGGAGCCTGGTGGAGGGGGAGGCCTCAGTCCTTTCCGCTCCTTTTTCTTTCTTCTCCTTGTCGGAGGAGATGGGATTCGCCCCGGAGCGGGGATCGTCTTCTTCCTTGTTCTTCGGCGACGATTGGAGGGAGAAGCCTGAAGCGGAGGAGGAAGAGGAAGACATTGCTACAGAAGGAGAGGGTTTTTTG
Source organism: Lolium multiflorum (assembly GCA_030979885.1). NCBI lineage: Eukaryota > Viridiplantae > Streptophyta > Magnoliopsida > Poales > Poaceae > Lolium > Lolium multiflorum. Next base: position 139,565,820 of record CM061749.1, on the reverse strand, counting down.
GTGTCGACCGCTAGAACAGAGGAAGGGGATGAAGAGGACTGGTCAATTGGCATGGTTAAATAATGAGGAGCCTAGTGGAGATTCAATGCCATTGCAGTTTCCGAGGAAGTGATGCTAAAGCTGTCAAATTTCACAGAGAAGTGGGGAAGACAAAGTGTCATGATGACGGATGCTGCAACAGTTCTGCTCTGCCACGACATGACCCGACGAAAGGAAGCATAATGATTTTGGAAATGTCATTTCCAAAACCAGGGGGGCATGTGTTATCACCAGAATTTGACCAAGTCAGAGGTGGGCCGCGATCAAGATGGACGTGAAGAATCTATTTGGAAGAAATAGGTGAATCGGCCTTTATGCACGAGTTTGGGCTAGCTAGCCCGTGTATCTTATTATAGTAGGCGTAGTTAGGTTTATCTCGTGCACGGTTGGTGCACGCCCACATTAGAAAGTCCGCTGGACTATAAATATGTATCTAGGGTTTATGGAATAAACAACAACCCACGTTCACCACAAACCAATCTCGGCGCATCGCCAACCCCTTCGTCTCGAGGGCCGGTAAGCACCATGCTGCCTAGATCGCATCTTGCGATCTAGGCGCACGAGCCTGCTGTTGTTCATGCGTTGCTCGTACTGAAGCCTTTTTGATGGCGAGCAACGTAGTTATCATAGATGTGTTAGGGTTAGCATTGTTCCTAGTATCATATGCTGTCGTAGTGCAACCCTTGCGCATCTAGCCGTCCTTACGCCCCATCATAGGTGTAGGGGCGGCACCCCGCTTGATCATCGTTTAGTAGATCTGATCCGTTACGGTTGCTCCTTGATTCATCAAGGATTAGTTTAACATCCGCAATAGTTAGGCCTTACGAAGGGTTGGAGGATCCAGCGGCGTGTAGGGTGTAGTTTGCGAGCCCTAGACAGGATGTTCCGAGGATCAACCTCGTGTTGGTTTTTAGGCCTTGTCTAGGATTGGCTTACGATCACCGTGCGCGAGCGCGAGGCCCAATCGTGAGTAGGATGATCCGATTATGCGGTGAAAACCCCGATCGTCGTGGATCTCATATGCTTTATCTTGATCAAGCAGACCACCATATATTCGGCCACCTTGGACGAATCATGGGTGGATCGGCTCCTTGAGCCGATTCACAGGACAACCCGAGAGCCGATCGAGGCTCGTATTTAACGTGTACGTGTGTGCCTGCAGGAAACCAAGCGAGGCATCATCCACACCTTCCGAGGTATAGGTCGGTGGCACGCCCTGCATTTGCATCGGCGCGCGACCAGGAGGCTTTGCGGGCCGTCGCTCGAGGGACCGGGGCCAGCCGCAGCCCTAGTTGTTCCCGGCTCTACGGTGTTGACCTGTCGCTGCCCGTCGGTGGGTTTCTGACGTCAACAGTTCCTCTGAAGGCGTTGACAGATCCACTCCATCGAGAGCGCCTTCAGGTGAGAATCCTTTCCACCTGATGCCATGTGAGCGGGACTTATGGAAAGAGCATTGGACGTGCGTGCCGGTGCAAGGGCGTGCCACCTGACCTATACCTGGTCAGGAAGGTGATGGATTGCTTCGCTTAGTTTCCTGCATGGCATACACGTAACATTAAATGCGAGCCTCGATCGGCTCTCAGGTTGTCCGGCTCAAGGAGCCGATCCACCCATGATTCGTATGAGGTCTACGATAACATGGTGGTCCTGCTTGATCAATATAAAGCTAAAACGACCTACGACGATTTAGGGTTTTCACCACATAATCGGAACATCCTACACGTGATTGAGCCTGGCAGCCACGCAAGGTGATAATAAACCAGCCCTAGATAAGGCCTAAAAACCAACACGGAGTTGATTCCCGGAACATCTTCTCTAGGGTTAGCAAACTACACCCTACGTGCTACTGGATCCTTCAACCCGTTTGCAAGGCCTAACTATGTAGATATTAAACTAATCCTTGAAGAACAAGGAGCAATCATAACGGATCGGATCTACTAAACAAGGATCAAGCAAGGTGCTGCCCTTACACCTAGGATAGGTGTAAAGGCAGCTAGATGTCTAAGGGTAGCATAGATAAAAGCATATATCGTGGTAAAACAATGCTAACCCTAACACATCTACGATAACTACGTTGCTCGCCATCAACAAGGCTTCAGCAAGAGCAACGCATGAACGACGAATAAACGTAATACTGCCTAGATCGCAAGATGCGATCTAGGCAGCATGATGCTTACCCGGAAGAAACCTTCGAAACAAGGGGGTGGCGATGCGCCTAGATTGGTTTGTTGTGAACGTGATCGTCCTCTTTCTCAATAACCCGAGATACATATTTATAGTCCGTAGACTTTCTAACGTGGGAATAATCTCAACCGTGTACGAGCCAAATTCTACCTAACCGACACGTATCCTACTATATTTACAGATACACGGGCAAACTAGCCCAAACTTCTTGTACAAGGCCGATTCATGCATATTTTCCGTGTATATCCTTCAAGCCCATCTTAATCACGGCCCACCTCTGATCCGGTCAAATTCTGGTGATAACACGTACCTGTACAGAAGAAGGACGGTCGATGGCGCGTCGCCATAGATTTTCGGGATCTCAATAGAGCCACTCCAAAGGATGAGTATCCAATGCCGGTAGCAGAGACATTGATCAATGCAGCTGCTGGTCATAAGGTTTTGAGTTTCATGGATGGCAATGCCGGTTACAACCAAATTTTTATGGCTCCAGAAGATATACACAAGACTGCATTCAGAGTACCAGGCTCGGTGGGCTTGTTTGAATATGTAGTCATGACATTTGGGCTGAAAAATGCCGGCGCAACATACCAAAGAGCCATGAATTACATCTTTCATGATCTGATCGGCAAGTTGGTGGAGATTTACATTGATGACGTGGTAGTCAAGTCTGTTTCAGTAGAAGGACACTTGGAGGATTTGCGACGCATCCTGGACCGAACTAGAAAATTCGGGCTAAGAATGAATCCAAAGAAGTGTGCTTTTGGTGTGACGGCAGGTCAATTCTTGGGTTTCTTGGTTTATGAACGCGGAATTGAGATCGGCCTGAAAAGTCAGGAGGCTGTGCGAACAATGAATCCATCCACCACAAAGAAGGAACTCCAGTGTCTCATCGGCAAAATCAATTTCGTCAGAAGGTTTATCTCCAATCTGTCAGGACGAATTGAGCCGTTCATGGACTGGTAAAAATTAAATCTGATGAGGAGTTTCGCTGGGGGGGCAGAGCAACAGCAAGCGTTTGACGAGATTAAAGAGTATCTAATGAAACCACCTGTGTTGGTTCCGCCCCAGCAAGACAGGCCATTCTAAATTTACTTGTCAAGAATCGACACTTCCATCGCCTCTGGTGGTGCAAGTTTATGATGGTCTGGAGAGAGTCGCTTTCTACCTCAGCAGAAGGATGTTGGATGCAGAGACTAGGTACCCCGAGATCGAGAAGTTGTGCCTCGCCTATTTTTTACCTGCACCAAGCTTCACACATCTGTCAGGAAATTGTCATCATATGCAAATCAGATGTCATCAAACATATGCTGTCGGCTCCGTGTTGAAAGGCCGACTCGGTAAGTGGATGTTTGCATTATCGGAATTTGATCTCCGGTATCAGCCCGCGAAAGCAGTCAAGGGACAAGCATTGGCCGATCTTATTGCTGAACGAATCAACACTGATATAGCAGCACTATCTGTGCGTGCATGGGCCATGTTTTTCGATGGATCGGTTTGTGATGATGGTTGCGGCATCGGCATTCTACTCGTGTCGCCCCGGGGGCAACATATTCCTTCTCCATCAGGCTACCTACCCCTTGCACCAACAATGTCGCTGAGTATGAAGCAATACGCAAGGGAATGGAGTTGCTTATGGAAGCCGGGGCAGAAGCAGTGGAACTTTTTGGAGACTCAAAATTGGTGATTTCCCAACTCACGGAGGAATACAAATGTGAGAGCGAGTCGCTCTTTCCATTATGGATGCAATGCCGTGAGCTGATGGCACAATTTAGGTACATAAACTTCAATTGGATCCCGAGGTCGCAAAATACCGAGGCAAACGATCTCGCACGATGGCATCGGCTACAAGGACGAGCAGGTGGAGCCGATGTTCAGGTACAGTTCCTGGAACCGGATGATGGAGAGCCGATATCTTCAATTACTTGAAAGATTCGGCTCGGGCACCTAAACGGATAAGGTACAAGGCCATGAAGTATGTCCTTATTGGGGATGACATGTTTTACAGGACTTTGGAAGGGTTACTTCTCAAATGTTTGGGACCAGCCGAGTCCAATCGGCTCTTACACGAGGTACACGAAGGCGCCTGTGGAACTCACCAATCGGCTCATAAGATGAAATGGTTGATCAGGCGATCGGGGTTTTATTGGCCCACCATGCTTGAGGATTGCTTTAAGTACTATAAAGGGTGTCAAGCGTGTCAGATGTTTGGGAAAATCCAGACGGTACCCGCATCAGCAATGAACCCCATCATCAAGCCTTGGCCATTTCGAGGTTGGGGCATGGATATGATCGGCAAAATCAATCCTCCATCAAGCAAAGGCCACGTGTGGATTTTGGCCATTACAGATTACTTCACTAAATGGGTGGAGGCCGTCCCTATGAAGTCAGTGAAATCGGAAGATGTTATCAATTTTGTGAAAGAACATGTCATTCATAGATTCGGGATTCCCCAGACTATCACGACCGATGGAGGTTCGGTCTTCATTTCTAAAGAGTTTAGAAAGTTCTGCGAGGACATGGGAATTAAGTTGATCCGATCGTCTCCATACTATGCTCAAGCAAATGGGCAAGCTGAAGCGTCCAACCAGAGCCTTATCAAGTTGATTAAGAGGAAAGTCGACGAGCACCCTAGACGTTGGCACGAGGTATTGTCAGAAGCTTTGTGGGCTTATCGCATGTCATGTCATGGAGCGATAAAAACCTCGCCATATCATCTGGTCTATGGAAAGGAAGCCGTACTGCCCTGGGAAATCACGGCTGGGTCGAGACGTATTACGTTTCAGAATGATTTAACAACTGAAGAATATTCAGCCCTGATGAGTGATAGCATTGAGGATCTAACGAAACTTATACTTTGGTCGCTTGAGCAAATTAAAGAGAATAAAGCCAAGGTAGCTCGCGCATATAATAAGAAGGTGAGACCAAAGGAGTTCCAGGTTGGTGATATGGTATGGGAAGCTGTATTGCCATTGGGGACTAAGGATGCAGTGTATGGTAAATGGTCTCCAAATTGGCACGGGCCGTACAGGGTCGACCAAGTTTTAAAGGGTAACGCATACATGCTCGAGGAGCTGAACGGTGTGAAATTCCCAGTGGCTGTCAATGTGTCAAGAAATATTTTTATGTGGGATGACGGACAGTGAAATATGGGGGCCATGCATGAAGAAAAATAATAATAATAATAAAGCAACAAGACACAAAGTACAGCCGATGCACAGACATCGACTTTAGACTAAAAAGCCGATGCGCAGCCATCGACTCTAGAGGTACAAACTGTTACATAGATAGGCTCTACTGAAGGAATGCCTCGAAGGCACGGAGGGCGTCAGCACGGACACGATCCACCTCGGCGATCTCGGCCTCGTCATCTTCGTCCTCGCCCGTCACTAGCTGTTTGTTCAGGGCACGTATTTCTGCCAGATCAGTTTTCAGCTAGCTTTGAGGCTTCCTCTTGGGAGCGGGCAATAAGAGCTTCCTTATCGTAAATAAGCTGTTTGGTTGCCCGGACCCTCTCTTCAAGGTCCTCCAATTCCTTTCGCAAGGTCTCAAGTTCGGCGGTGCTGACAGAGGTGTCAGTTTTGGCATCTAAGGCCGCCTTTTTCTCATTGAGCCGCTGACATTTGTCTGCAATATCGGCTTTCAACGGAAGTTGGGCGTGGCGTAGATCGATTCTCTGACGAGCTAACTTCACCCTTGACCTGTAGGCAGACAGAGTCACAACTGGCCAAAGTTTCACCTGCAACGTTACCGGGAGGTGGTGCTGGATTTCTTCAAGAACGCTCTTCACTTCCTCGGGGTCTTCGACCAACGTCTCGATCGGGGAGGAAAGCAGGGCTTTGAGACGCTGAAATTGACGTAGGACAGCGCTGGGTCGTGGTTCATCGCATGCCGTAGAAGGAGCTGGTTCGATGGATTCAGGGTCGAACGTTAGCAAGCCCAAGAGGCCACAACCCTGACAAACAGAAACAGCGTCAGTATGCAGCAGAAAGGAAGGGTAAGCCAAACGAAAGGAGTATACCTCTCCCGAGACCAGGGGGACAGCCGATGATGAGGTAATCGGCTCTTGTGTTTCTGCTGGGGGCTTGGCCAAATTGGCGACCTTGTCAACGGCACCTTTAGGGATTACTGGATCCAGGTTTGCGGAGGGCATCAGTACTTCCTCGACTTCCCCACTAGAAGTGTCATCAGTCTGCAAAGGAGGTGGTTAGCCGATGTGAGCAGCAATGGATTAGCATGAAAGATGAGCCGGGGAGAGTATGGAGGGTAATTACATTTGAAGCCTCTTGGTTTGATGAAGGGGCTCGCGGTTCCTTTCGAGTCCTCTTGGTGCATCGGCTCTTTGTGCGTAGACCGCCCTGCCCCGCTTTGATTGGAGCTTGGGGGACAACAGGTTCAGGAACTGGCCTTTTCCTGGAAGCCGATGGTGGCAAATCTGGCTGGCTCTGCGTGGTGATTTTCCCAGAGTTGCCCGAGCTCGAATCCCCTCGACTGGATTGTGTTTCCTCGCTGGAGTTGTCTTCGGTGGAGGCCTATAAAAGAAGAGTTAGTAAGCACAAGCATGTTTGCAGAAGCCCATAAGGATAGATGAAATCAGTCAAGGCATGGATCAACGTACGTGCAAGCTCTCTTGATCTGGAGAAGGGCTCCGGCGCTTCAAAGTTTTCCTGGCGGCTACTTTCCTCACCGCCGTTCTCGCCTTGGTTGGGGCTCGGGGGGCAGCTGGCCCGGAAGATACTTTGCTCTTGGAAGCCGATTTTGGTGAAATCGGCTGGCTCTGCATCACGACCTTTTTCAAGGGTGGCGAGCTTTTGCAGAAGAGGACCACAGGAGCCGGTGGGAAGAATTCAAAGGGGGAGCCGTCATCGTGTGTAGGTTCTGGACCATCTTGTTGCTGCAAGGAGACATAGCAAGGTTATAAAGATCATTGTAAGCCACTTCAAGAAAATTTGTGAGTGGTAGTACCTGTTCTGCGGGGATATTGTATTCAGCATCAAGTTGTTTCAGCAACGGTCCCAGAGCTCTCCTGAAGGCATGAGTTTTCCACATTGACCACCAGGTCTCAAAACCATCGGTTGACGAGGTGAAAGAGAGGTTGTTAGGGACTGGGATGGCTAGAGCATCAAAGAAAGAGTAACACCTCTGACCGGTGAGGACATCGGGCAAGTCAGCTCTGCTCTCTGTTAAGTGGTGGAGGAAGAAATGGGGAGACACCTGCCCAAGACCAAACTGCCGGGCTGCTACGACCGGCTGATAGGACTCATAACCAGGTTTGATTATTCTGTTTGATGTGCTCATGCCAACTGGAAGGAAGCAAGGACGGATCATGGTGGAATACAATTGCCGGGTGCTGGTGTCATCGGCAAAGCTGTCTAGCCTGAAGGAGACTGGGTTTTCAAAATTTTCAGATTCCGTGTAAGGAAAGAAGAGAGGATTGTCCAGGCCTTGGAAGAAAATGCTGAACCACTTTGATGCTTCCTTGGGGATCAGTTTACTACCTGGAAGGCTATATAAGGCTTGGCCGTAGCTAGTGCATCGGATCTGCTTCCCGTTAGCATCTGGAAAGGTGCAAGTGGCCAAAAGTGGGAAGTTTGGGATGTGGTTCTGGAAATACAGCTGAGCCCATAGCTGAATAAACCACCAAGGACCTCCTGTTTTGTCTGTCTGTTGGGAAGATAATTTGACAGACATTAGTTGGAGATATCGATAGACCTCTCCAAGGAACAGTTTGCCGATGCCAACCTAGGTGCCTCTGGCAAGTTCATAGGCCAGGGAAAGATAATTTTTGGTCGGAGCAAGTGAAGGGCCACAGAATATGAAGTGTTCTAACCAGAAATTTAGGAAGGCCGTGTGTTCTTTCTTTGTTACAGTGCCTTTATTTTTCATGTGGCGTCGAAGGTAAGCACCCCAGTTTGTGCACTCTGTTTTGGAAGAGAGCTTGAAAGGAACCCTTGGCAGCATAAAAACAGAGGGGCTGGGGGAGGTGACGTCTAGGCCAGTGATCATGACCACATCTAGCAGAGTTGGTGTCATGGGACCGTGGCCAAACATGAAGCAGTTCAGAGCATCAGACCAGAAGTAGCCGATGGTTTTTAGAAGATTTTCATGCTTCTCAAGGGGAGACAATGATAAGGACAGAGCATCGGCTATTCCTGTGGTTTCCCATTTGGATTGGTGAGTTTTGGATACTCTACTGTACCAGGAAATCCAGTCTTCAGGAGGGTTAGGCCAGGCTCGTAAGCAGTCGTCCCAAGAAGCTAGATCTAAGTTCTGGCTCACGAAGGGAATCCTATTAGCCTAGCAAGAAATCAGATGGGCAGGACTCTCGATAGTACGGGGGCCAAGACAAAGAGAATTTGGAAGAGAAGGATACGGCAGCAGAATGTCTGATACCTAAAATTAATGGTGGAATAAGGCATTAATTTAGATGTTTGCTATCAGTTCTAACACTATGCTCGGGTGGCGAGGGGCAGTTAAAGATTACCTTCAGGCCAGAGATCGTTGCGTTGGCGTTGGACGATTCCGCCATCAGATTCGCTGTGGAGATGAATCTGCACGGTTGGGGATCTGGGATTCGCGTGGCTGTGAGTTGAATCTGTTCGATGGGCGATTTGGGGATCTGAGTTTGGTCCTTCAGACAAGGGTCGCAGGTTACCGTTTGAATAGGCAACTGAGTCTGGCCTTACTAGCGTTTTATGGTGAAAGACCGATGCGTTGCCATCAGCTCTTTGTGCGTTGACCTACTCTGACAATCGGAAAAATCAAACATAGAAGCATTCTTCATTGATGAAGAGGGTTTTTTACAAGAAGAGCCGATTGCTCACAAAAGGGGGATCCGCTACCTAATGTACTACTACTAGCCCTATTCTAGTAGTCCCTAATCTAGGGGCCGGCACCGTCGCTGCCGTTGCTGCCCTCGCCGTCGCCGTCCTCGCTGCCATTGGCGCTGCTGCCGGCGAGGTCCTCGTCGCTGCTGCCGAAGCCGTCGGCAGGGGCTTCTTCTTCCTCCTCGTCGTCGTCCTCCGACCCGGCGCGGAAGCGCTTCGCCGGCGGGTACTCGTCGGAGGAGGTGTCGTCCTCCGCTTCATCCTCTTCGTCGGAGGAGAGGTCCTCGCCCCAGGAGAAGGCATCGTCGTCGCTCTCTTCCTCCAACTCCCCGTCAGCGAGGAACTGGAGGTTATCCTCCCCGTCGGTCAAGGATTCGTCATCCTCTGACCCGACGGCGAAGTCCCAATCCGCCTCGTCCCAATGCGGTGGGGCGAGGGCCTCGTACGCCGCTATCGGGTCGTACTCCGGCGTCGGCTCACGGGAGGAGGAGGATTGGAAGGAGAGACCCGAAGAGGCAGAGGAGGAGTCCATGGTTGCAGAGGAGGGGAGTTTCGATTGCTAATGTGGAGCAAGAGGATGAGGAGGCGAACTGCTCGGATGCGGTTAAATAAAGGGGATATAGTGGAAGATGATTCAATGCTGTGGCAGTTTCGAGGATGCGGTGCCAAAACTGTCAAATCGTGCAGTACGGAGAAGTTGAGAAGGCAAGGCATCATGATGGAAGGGCACTGTAGCGGTTCTGCTCTGCAACGCGTAACCCGATGAAGGAAAACAGAGTGGTTTTGGAATTATTATTGCCAAAACCAGGGGGCATGTGTTATCGCCGGATTTTAGCCAAATAAGGAGATGGGCCGTGATTGAGATGGGCTTAGAGGATATGCACGTAAAATGTTTCTGAATCGGCCTCGTACGAGAATTTGGGCTAGATTGCCCGTGTATCTGTACATTATGGTAGATTTTTTTTCAGTTTAGAATTAAGAGATAGAGTTTGGTTCGTACACAGTTAGGTTTATTCCAAAGATAGAAAGTCCACGGACTATAAATATGTACCTAGGGTTATTGAGAAAGGAGGACGATCATGTTCACAACAAACCAATCTAGGCGCATCACCACCCCTTGTTTCGAGGGTTTCTTCCGGGTAAGCGCCATGCTGCCCAGATCGCATCTTGCGATCTGAGCAGTATCAGTTTATTCGTTGTTTTATGTTGCTCGTACTGAAGCCTTGTTGATGGCGAGTAACACTGTTATCATAGATGTGTGGGGCTACATCGATACTTTTTTGATATGTTTGCTTAGTCATGCTGCCCCTACATATCTAGCTGCCTTTGCACCTATCTTAGGTGTAAGGGCAGCATCTTGCTTAGTCTTTATTTAGTAGATCCGATCTGTTATGGTTGTTCCTTGTTCTCCAAGGATTAGTTTGATATCCGCATGGTTAGGCCTTGCAAACGGGTTGAATGATCCAGTAGTGCGTAAGGTATGGTTTGCCGATCCAAGAGGAGTTGTTCCGGGAATCAATTCTATGTTGGTTTTTAGGCCTTTTCTGGTACTAGTTTTCTATTATCTTTCGTATCTGCCAGGCTCAACTACGTGTAGGACGTTCCAGTTATGCGGTGAAAACCCTAGACTGTCGTAGATTGATTTAACTTGGTATTGATAAAGCAGGACCCCCATGTTATCGTAGATCCAATACGAACCATGGGTCGATCGGCTCCTTGAGCCGATTCACAGGGTAACCTGAGAGCCGATCGAGGCTCGGATTTAATGTTTACATGTCTGCCATGCAGGAAACTAATTGAAGCAATCCATCACATTCCTGACCAGGTATAGGTCAGGTGGCACGCCCTCGCAACAGCCAGGACGTGTGTGCGAGCGTTGCCCGAGGGACCAGGGCCCACAGCGGCCTGGGAGCCTCTCGGCTCTTCGTGTTGCTCTGCTCGCCGGTGGGTTTTGGCATTAACATATGCCTATTTATTTATTTTGTTTTAGTAGTCGTATGACAGTGAAGGATCCAGAGTTGCATTAATCGGCGAATTGGGTTACATATTACATAGACTAATTCATGGTAAACATAAAATACATCCAATCCCTCAACATTTTTAGATAAAGGTCTAAGTAGTAAAGATTGGAACATCAATCAGGTCCTTCCCCACCGAAGTAGATGACCACCTCCAACACTACGGCCGTCCTGACAAGAACCATCAGCAAAACGTCTCTTTTAGTCCTTGTACTGAGTACTTTGAAGCCGGAAGCCCCAGACACACCCTTCCTTTTACGGTGATGAAGCAATATAAACATCAAAAGAAGAGGCAGAACAAGATCTCCTACTCAGGGACACTTGGTGGACGCCGAGATATAGGTCGCTAGCTGTGCACGGAGATCCTCTTCTCCTTGCTAATCGCCCTGTCACAAGAAAAACAAATTAATTCAGCATTACTTAAATCCGCATTAGCATCGTCCCAATAAGATTGAGGGTAGTGTTATGTTCACTCACTCCTTATCGATGCGCAAATAGATAGTCAGCTGCTTCGATGATTCATTGCCGCACAGGTACCGCGGCGGCACCGAGAGGAACGAAGTGACATCTCCCAAAGAAACTGTGCCCGGAGTCGGGCTGCTCGTCGGCTCTAATACCGCCTTCACCACGTCAAACAAGTGTTCCCCGGTAAGCTTACGCGGCCCCGGCATCGGCGGGCCGTTCGCCCACATCGTCACCCTATACCGGGGCAAGTTGCACGCCGCCGGCCTGACGCACACGAAGGAACCCCGAGGAAGGTGTGATGCGTACAGCGGCAAGTTTTCCTCAGTATGAAACCAAGGTTTAATCGAACCAGTAGGAGCCAAGAAGCACGTTGAAGGTTGATGGCGATGAAATGTAGTGCGGCGCAACACCAGGGATTCCGGCGCCAACGTGGAACCTGCACAACACAACCAAAGTACTTTGCCCCAACGAAACAGCGAGGTTGTCAATCTCACCGGCTTGCTATAACAAAGGATTAGATGTATAGTGTGGAAGATGATTGTTTGCAGAGAACAGTAGAACAATTGCAGTAGATTGTATTTCAGATGTAAAGAATTGGACCGGGGTCCACACCACTAGAGGTGTCTCTCCCATAAGATAAATAGCATGTTGGGTGAACAAATTACAGTTGGGCAATTGACAAATAGAGAGGGCATGACCATGCACATACATATTATGATGAGTATTGTGAGATTTAATTGGGCATTACGACAAAGTACATAGACCGCTATCCAGCATGCATCTATGCCTAAAAAGTCCACCTTCAAGTTATCATCCGAACCCCTTCCATTAAGTTGCTAACAACAATTGCATTAAGTATTGTGCGTAATGTAATCAATAACTACATCATCGGACATAGCATCAATGTTTTATCCCTAGTGGCAACAACACATCCATAACCTTAGAGGTTTCTGTCACTCCCCCAGATTCACGGAGACATGAACCCACTATCGAGCATAAATACTCCCTCTTGGAGTTACTAGCAAAAACTTGGCCAGAGCCTCTACTAATAACGGAGAGCATGCAAGATCATAAACAACACATATACATGAATTGATAATCAACATAACATAGTATTCTCTATCCATCGGATCCCAACAAACACAACATATAGAATTACAGATAGATGATCTTGATCATGTTCGGCAGCTCACAAGACCCGACAATTAAGCACAATGAGGAGAAGACAACCATCTAGCTACTGCTATGGACCCATAGTCCAGGGGTAGACTACTCACACATCACCCGAGGCGACCATGGCGGTGTAGAGTCCTCCGGGAGATTATTCCCCTCTCCGGCAGGGTGCCGGAGGCAATCTCCTGAATCCCCGAGATGGGATTGGCGGCGGCGGCGTCTCTCGGAAGGTTTTATCGTGGCTCTCGTACTGGGGTTTCGCGACGAAGGCTATTTGTAGGCGGAAGGGCAGGTCAGGGCCACGAGGGGCCGAGACAGGTCGGCGCGGCCAAGACCTGGGCCGCGCCGTCTACCTCCTCGGCCACCTCGTGGCCCCACTTCGTTGACTCTTCGGTCTTCTGGAAGCTTCGTGAAAATAGGCCCCTGGCGTTGATTTCGCCCAATTCCGAGAATATTTCCTTACTAGGATTTCTGAAACCAAAAACAGCAGAAACCAGCAAACCGGCTCTTCGGCATCTTGTTAATAGGTTAGTTCCGAAAATGCATAAATATGACATAAAGTATGCATAAAACATGTAGATATCATCAATAATGTGGCATGGAACATAAGAAATTATCGATACGTCGGAGACGTATCAGCATCCCCAAGCTTCTGCTCCCCGAGCAGGTAAACAATAACAAAGATAATTTCTGGAGCGACATGCCATCATAACCTTGATCATACTATTGTAAGCATATGTAATGAATGCAACGATCAAAACAATGTAAATGACATGAGTAAACAACTGAATCATAAAGCAAAGACTTTTCATGAATAGTACTTCAAAACAAGCATCAATAAGTCTTGCATAAGAGTTAACTCATAAAGCAATAATTTAAAGTAAAGGCATTGAAGCAACACAAAGGAAGATGAAGTTTCAGCGGTTGCTTTCAACTTGTAACATGTATATCTCATGGATATTGTCAACATAGAGTAATATAACAAGTGCAATATGCAAGTATGTAGGAATCAATGCACAGTTCACACAAGTGTTTGATTCTTGAGGTGGAGAGAAATAGGTGAACTGACTCAACATAAAAGTAAAAGAAGGGTCCTTCAAAGAGGAAAGCATCGATTGCTATATTTGTGCTAGAGCTTTGGTTTTGAAAACAAGAAACAATTTTGTCAACGGTAGTAATAAAGCATATGTGTTATGTAAATTATATCTTACAAGTTGCAAGCCTCATGCGTAGTATACTAATAGTGCCCGCACCTTGTCCTAATTAGCTTGGATTACCGGGATTATCGCAATGCACATGTTTTAACCAAGTGTCACAAAGGGGTACCTCTATGCCGCCTGTACAAAGGTCTAAGGAGAAAGCTCGCATTGGATTTCTCGCTTTTGATTATTCTCAACTTAGACATCCATACCGGGACAACATAGACAACAGATAATGGACTCCTCTTTAATGCATAAGCATGTAGCAACAATTAATTTTCTCATATGATATTGAGGATATATGTCCAAAACTGAAACTTCCACCATGGATCATGGGTTTAGTTAGCGGCCCAATGTTCTTCTCTAACAATATGCACGCTCTAACCATAAGGTGGTAAATCTCCCTTACTTCAGACAAGACGAACATGCATAGCAACTCACATGATATTCAACAAAGAGTAGTTGATGGCGTCCCCAGGAACATGGTTATCGCACAACAAGCAACTTAATAAGAGATAAAGTGCATAAGTACATATTCAATACCACAATAGTTTTTAGGCTATTTGTCCCATGAGCTATATATTGTAAAGGTAGAGGATAGAAATTTTAAAGGTAGCACTCAAGCAATTTACTTTGGAATGGCGGAGAAATACCATGTAGTAGGTAGGTATGGTGGACACAAATGGCATAGTAGTTGGCTCAAGTATTTTGGATGCATGAGATGTAGGATAACGTTGCATAGAAAACAAAAATTTTCCTACCGCGAGAACGCAATCCAAGCCAAGATGCAATCTAGAAGACGGGAGCAACGAGGGGATGATCAAGACTAACCCTTGAAGATTTCCAAAGCCTATAAGAGTAGGCTCTTATTTCTGCGGTAGACGATCACTTGCCGCTTGCAAAAGCGCGTAGAAGATCTTGATCACGGTGCCATCGGGCAGCACCTCCGTACCGGTCACACGTTCGGTGTTGATGAAGACGACGTCCTTCTCCCCGTTCCAGCGGGCAGCGGAAGTAGTAGCTCCTCCTTGAATCCGGCAGCACGACGGCGTGGCGGTGGTGGTGGAGAACTCCGGCAGGGCTTCGCCTATGCGCTGCGGGAGTATTATGTGGAGGAGGAGAGGCTAGGGTTTGGGAGAGGGGGAGGCTAGGGCGCCGGCCAAGGGCAGCCCTAGGTGGTGCGGCCAAGAGTGGGCAGCCCCTCCCTCTCCTCCTCATTATATAGGTGGAAATCCCCAAGTGTTGGTATCCAAGTCTTCGAATAAGACCCCAACAATGAAACCTCCCATAGGTGGGAAACCTACTCAAGGGGGGAAATCCCACTCAAGGTGGGACTCCCACCCCTTCCTTGGGGGGTTGGCCGGCCACCCTTGGGGAGTCCACCTTGGACTCCTCCCCTTTAGGGTTGGCTGGTCATGCAAGGTGGAGTCCCTCCGGGACTCCACTTTCCATGGTGATTTCTTCCGGACTTTTCTAGAACTTTCTAGAACCTTCCATAAATGCACCGGATCATTTCCAAACTTGGAATATGACTTCCTATATATGAATCTTATTCTCCGGACCATTCCGGAACTCCTCGTGATGTCCGGGATCTCATCCGGGACTCCGAACAAATATTCGAACTCCATTCCATATTCAAGTTCTACCATTTCAACATCAAACCTTAAGTGTGTCACCCTATGGTTTGTGAACTATGCGGACATGGTTGAGTACTCACTCCGACCAATAACCAATAGCGGGATCTGGAGATCCATAATGGCTCCCACATATTCAACGATGACTTCAGTGATCGAATGAACCATTCACATACGATACCAATTCCCTTTGTCACGCGATATTTTACTTGTCCGAGGTTTGATCATCGGTATCACTCTATACCTTGTTCAACCTCGTCTCCTTACAAGTACTCTTTACTCGTACCGTGGTATGTGGTCTCTTATGAACTTATTCATATGCTTGCAAGACATTAGACGACATTCCACCGAGAGGGCCCAGAGTATATCTATCCGTCATCGGGATGGACAAATCCCACTGTTGATCCATATGCCTCAACTCATACTTTCCGGATACTTAATCCCACCTTTATAACCACCCATTTACGCAGTGGCGTTTGATGTAATCAAAGTACCTTTCCGGTATAAGTGATTTACATGATCTCATGGTCATAAGGACTAGGTAACTATGTATCGAAAGCTTATAGCAAATAACTTAATGATGTGATCTTATGCTACGCTTAATTGGGTGTGTCCATTACATCATTCATACAATGATATAACCTTGTTATTAATAACATCCAATGTTCATGATTATGAAACTAATCATCCATTAATCAACAAGCTAGTTAAGAGGCATACTAGGGACTCTTTGTTGTTCACATAACACACATGTATCAATGTTTCGGTTAATACAATTATAGCATGTATGTAAACATTATCATAAACACAAAGATATATTATAATAACCATTTTATTATTGCCTCTTGGGCATATCTCCAACAGTCTCCCACTTGCACTAGAGTCAATAATCTAGTTTACATTTGTAAAGATATAACACCTTGGCCTTCCGGTGCTTTATCATGTTTTGCTTACAGGAGAGGTTTTAGTCAACGGATCTGACACGCTCAGAAACGTATGTATTTTGCAATTCATTTGCGTCTCAACGCATCACTCATTTTCCAAATGAGTTGGCATTAAATATGTTTGGTCTTCTGGTGGAACCTTAATTCCGCGGTCTGAAATATGTCACTAATATTGTCACACACAATATAGCTTCAAAGTTCGGACACTATCGGAACTACACCAAGTTCTCAAAGAACTTCTTGACTTAACATCCTCAGTCATTGTCAAAACAATGACATACTCTGCCTTTGTTTGTAGAATCCGTCACAATATTTAGAACTCTTCTAAATCTAGCATAGACAACTTCTAGCTCATCGTGCTACCTTTTAAACAACACTTAGTCTAATTTGAGATTGAAATTTTATTTTCATATGTGACAAAACAAATATCGGTGCAACATCTTACAGCGATTTGTTTGTCATTTCCCATACAAAACTATATATATATCCTTGGTTTCTTCTAAAGTACTCAAGGATATTCTTACTGTCGTCCAATGATCATCATATGAATCATTCTGGTATATGCTCATAACACTTTATAGCACATGACATCTGATTGTGTACATATTATTCGTGATCTATAATCACTCATGTGTTTTTACTCATTGAGTGTCAGATACACTCAAGTCTTGTTAAAACTTAACATGACAAGAATATTTTCTATATTGAACTATTTCAATATCTATTCTATGTACTTTGACTTAAACATATTATGTGTTTTAATCTATCTTTATAGATCTTGACACAAAATTTGTTTCTGTCTATATCCTTTCATTGAAGTTAATTTCTTCAATGAAACCTTTTAATCAAGTATATAATTACATCATTTATAACCAACTATATGTCATCTACATAAGTATTATAAATATGTCTCAGCGCTCCCACTTAATTTCTTGCAAATGCAAGTCTCTTCATCGTCTCTGATGAAATCAAAAACTCTTTGACTATTTCATCTGGTGAAGATTCCAACTCCGTGATACTCACTTCATCCAATTGAAGTTCGTATACCTATCTAGTATTTTACGGACTAGCAAATCAATTTGTTGTATCTTGTATACACCTTTAATACACACTTCTGTTAAGTAGTGTATTATGCCATCCTACTAGCATATGTCATAAAAGAAATATGTAGTGATTACTAGAATAATCCACATAGACTATAAGCATTGCTACGGAAGATATAATCTTATCGTAGTCAAATCTTTGAACTTTGTCGTAAACAAATTTTCAACAAGTCTAGCTTCTTCAAGGATATTTCATCGAAGTCGATCATTTTCATAGATCTATTTACTTTTAAAAAGTATTCATCTATCTTGGATTTCATGGCGTATAGCCATTTTAACGGAGTCAGGGCCCATCATAACTTCTTTGTTTGTAGTTGGTTTATCATTGTTCAAAATCAATCCTTTGTCCACAAATCATTTATTTGATCACAAAGTAAACCATACCTACAAGGTTCAATATGTACTTCGATCTCCATGGCTAAAACACTTTGTAGTCATGGGAGCCATGATCGTCGTGGCCGCTTCCGAAACCAATTCCGATGCTGCGCTACTCTGATCATTATGCTCAAGTTCATAAACTTTATCAAATTATATTGTCCTCCCACTCAAAAACTTCACTGGAAACAATTTCTTGGAAATAAGAAACATTGACAAACACTTTTGTCTTTGTCTTCATAGTGGGAAGAATTCCCAATCAATTCACTGGGATAACCAACAAAGACATTTATCCGATTTTGGTTGTAAACTTATTTACTTATGCTATGCATACCAAAATTTAAGAAAGGACTATTAGGGTTCATACCCATGCCATAACTCGTATGGTGTCATTTCTACGGATCATGATGATGCTCTATTCAGTGTAAAAGCGGTAGTCACTAAAGCATAATCCACAAAATATAATGGCATCAATATTTTATCTCATCATTGATCCAACAAGGTTTGGATACATCTCTCGGATACTATATCATCATTATGATACTCCAAGAAATGTGAGTTGTAGAACAATTTCATGACTCTCTTAGATGTTCGCTAAAACTCGTAATTCAAATATTTCCACCATGATCCAATCATAGATATTTGACTTTTCTATTACGATGATTTCCACTTCATGCTGAAATTTATTTGAACCCATTCAAATGTTTCAAACTTCTTCCTTATCGAATATATCCACATATATACTCAATTCATTGTTGAAAGTTTTCATGAAGTAGAAAAATCTCCCGCACACAACTATGCTCAGTGAACCACATACATCATTATGTATTTTTTCACTAAGTTTGTTGCCCGTTCAACTTTTGGCCTATGAACGGTATTTTAATCATTCTCTTTAGAAAAGATTTGCAAGTGCCAAATGATTCAAAAATCAAATGACTCCAAAAATCCATTTGCATGGAGTTCCTTCATGCGTTCCTTTCTAACATGACCTAAATGGCGGTTCCACAAATAAGTGGAATTCAAATCATTTGCCTTATGGCATTTTAGCGTCAGTGTTATGTATGTGTGTTTCACCATTAAGATTTATAATAACTTATCCATCATACATGGAGTAATGTCATAATTTGAACAACTCATTGTTTTCATTTGACCAGAGCAAAATAACAATTATTAAGTTCTTTATTATAAATTCTAAGGGCTAGATAGAATGCCAACGACGAACATAATAACACTTTATTTTGTTCCAGACGTGCATTCCTATCATATTCCTTGTCACAGTTAGGCCATTGTATTCTTGTATTGCGTTGTTTTGTATGACACTTCATACCAACCAATATAGTACTAATACCCAAGAATTTCATTGTGTGACCAAACTAGGAATACAACCATAACATGTATATCATTTATATACACCTGAGCTAGACTTTCTAGTCTTTTCTTTCTTTCTGCCAAAATATCTTTTCTCTTTTAGCTTTCCTCATTATTCAGAAAAACACTTCAACATCAATAACTTCTAGGTTTGTTGGTCTAATACCAATAACCTTGAGGTTCTTATTTTGAAGTTGATCATCATATGACAAGTGTTCTAGATTTCACTATTAGTAACTTTGTAATACGATGAACAATTTCACTCATAATTTTATCCATCAATTCATGACAACTTTCTGAGACCATGTCTGTACATGCTAGGCTCATAAAGTTTAACCTTAGTATTCGCATGTGCAAATCTGGCTTGCACCCGTTGTATGCACACGTAGAATCTATCACACCCGATCATCACGTGATGCTTCGATACGACGAGTCTTAGCAACGGTGCATACTAAGGATGATAACTTCATGGATATGCGAATATCGTTAGTGCCCCAATAGTTGGAGGATTGTGACGCCTGGCGTCTTCAACCTTCATACATTCCCATAAAACTTATGAGTTTATGTAGTCTCACCAAATTATATTCTATCATCTTGCAATAAGGTCTTAGATATCACATATATCTCATACCTTGATTATTTCTGAAAACTAAATTTTCAGCTCCTTACTTTTCAAACAAATTTGAACTTCAAGTTTGACGGAGACAAGATAACTTTAGGTACTAATTGAAACCATAGCTCTTTGAATCAACAATGTGAGGTTTACTAAAAGTTTGCAATAGGACTTAATCAATTCTTGATTCTTTAACAATACGGTACCAATCCGTAAAGTTTCTTGTCAGATTTTAACAGTATTTCTATCTCAATAACAAGACTAGCGCATGGTAGAAAACGGATGCCAATACTACAAAATTAATTCAAAATACTACTCAGACTATGTTTATGATAATTAGTTCATGTTTTAATCTAATTACTAATGAACTCCCACTAAATACAACATCCCTCATAGTTGTTAAGTGGTACACGATCCAAATCCACTACACCAAAACCGATCATCACGTGAGATGATGTAGCTTCAATGGTGAACATCAACATGTTGATCATATCATCCATATGACTCGTGTTCAACCTTTCGGTTTCCGTTGTCCCGAGGCCATGTCTGTACATGCTAGGCTCGTCAAGCAAACCCAAGTATTCCGCGTGTGCAACATGGCTTACACCCGTTGTATGTGAACGTTGAGTCTATCACATCCGATCATCACGAGATGCTTCGAAACGACGAACTGTAGCAACGGTGCATACGAGGGGAGAACACTTTATTATCTTGATATTAATGTGAGGGATCATCTTATAATGCTACCGTCGCGTTCTAAGCAAAATAAGATGCATAAAGGATTAACATCACATGCAATTCATATGTGATATGATATGGCCCTTTAGTCTTTGCGCCTTTGATCTTCATCTCCAAAGCACGGACATGATCTCCATCATCAACGGGCATGATCTCCATCATCGTCGGCGTAGCGTCAAGGTTCATGGCGCCGTCTTCATGGTTGTTCACCTCATGTAGCAACTATTACAACTACTTTGAAATACTACCCAACATGAAATTTAAAGACAACCATAAGGCTTCTGCCGGTTGCCACAATACAATAATGATCATCTCATACATATTCATCATCACATTATGGCCATATCACATCACCAAACCCTGCAAAAACAAGTTAGACGTCTCTAATTTGGTTTGCATATTTTACGTGGTTTAGGTTTTCGAGTAAGATCTAATCTACCTACGAACATGAACCACAACGGTGATACTAATGTTGTCAATAGAAGAGTAAATTGAATCTTCACTATAGTAGGAGAGACAGACACCCGCAAAGCCTCTTATGCAATACAAGTTGCATGTCGAACGAGGAACAAGTCTCATGAACGCAGTCATGTAAAGTTAGTCCGAGCCGCTTCATCCCACTATGCCACAAAGATGCAAAGTACTCAAACTAAAGATAACAAGAGCATCAACGCCCACAAAACCATTGTGTTCTACTCGTGCAACCATCTATGCATAGACACGGCTCTGATACCACTGTAACGTTGCATAGAAAACAAAAAATTTCCTACCGCGAGAACGCAATCCAAGCCAAGATGCAATCTAGAAGACGAGAGCAACGAGGGGATGATCAAGACTAACCCTTGAAGATTTCCAAATCCTATAAGAGTAGGCTCTTATTGCTGCGGTAGACGATCACTTGCCGCTTGCAAAAGCGCATAGAAGATCTTGATCACGGTGCCACGATCGGGCAGCACCTCCGTACTCGGTCACACGTTCGGTGTTGATGAAGACGACGTCCTTCTCCCCGTTCCAGCGGGCAGCAGAAGTAGTAGCTCCTCCTTGAATCCGGCAGCATGACGGCGTGGTGGCGGTGGTGGTGGAGAACTCCGGCAGGGCTTTGCCTATGCGCTGCGGGAGTATTATGTGGAGGAGGAGAGGCTAGGGTTTGGGGAGAGGGGGAGGCTAGGGCGCCGGCCAAGGGCAGCCCTAGGTGGTGCGGCCAAGAGTGGTCAGCCCCCTCCCTCTCCTCCTCATTATATAGGTGGAAATCCCCAAGTGTTGGTATCCAAGTCTTCGAATAAGACCCCAACAATGAAACCTCCCATAGGTGGGAAACCTACTCAAGGGGGAAATCCCACTCAAGGTGGGACTCCCACCCCTTCCTTGGGGGGTTGGCCGGCCACCCTTGGGGAGTCCACCTTGGACTCCTCCCCTTTAGGGTTGGCTGGTCATGCAAGGTGGAGTCCCTCCGGGACTCCACTTTCCATGGTGATTTCTTCCGGACTTTTCTAGAACTTTCTAGAACCTGCCATAAATGCACCGGATCATTTCCAAACTTGGAATATGACTTCCTATATATGAATCTTATTCTCCGACCATTCCGGAACTCCTCGTGATGTCCGGATCTCATCCGGGACTCCGAACAAATATTCGAACTCCATTCCATATTCAAGTTCTACCATTTCAACATCAAACCTTAAGTGTGTCACCCTACGGTTCGCGAACTATGCGGACATGGTTGAGTACTCACTCCGACCAATAACCAATAGCGGGATCTGGAGATCCATAATGGCTCCCACATATTCAACGATGACTTCAGTGATCGAATGAACCATTCACATACGATACCAATTCCCTTTGTCACGCGATATTTTACTTGTCCGAGGTTTGATCATCGGTATCACTCTATACCTTGTTCAACCTCGTCTCCTGACAAGTACTCTTTACTCGTACCGTGGTATGTGGTCTCTTATGAACTTATTCATATGCTTGCAAGACATTAGACGACATTCCACCAAGAGGGCCCAGAGTATATCTATCCGTCATCGGGATGGACAAATCCCACTGTTGATCCATATGCCTCAACTCATACTTTCCGGATACTTAATCCCACCTTTATAACCACCCATTTACGCAGTGGCGTTTGATGTAATCAAAGTACCTTTCCGGTATAAGTGATTTACATGATCTCATGGTCATAAGGACTAGGTAACTATGTATCGAAAGCTTATAGCAAATAACTTAATGACGTGATCTTATGCTACGCTTAATTGGGTGTGTCCATTACATCATTCATACAATGATATAACCTTGTTATTAATAACATCCAATGTTCATGATTATGAAACTAATCATCCATTAATCAACAAGCTAGTTAAGAGGCATACTAGGGACTCTTTGTTGTTCACATAACACACATGTATCAATGTTTCGGTTAATACAATTATAGCATGGTATGTAAACATTATCATAAACACAAAGATATATTATAATAACCATTTTATTATTGCCTCTTGGGCATATCTCCAACATGAGAGGTATTCCCTCTCGATACAAGGTTTAGGCTAGCAAGGTTATTTGAAACAAACACAAGGATGAAGCGGTGCAGCAAAACTCACATAAAAGACATATTGTAAACATTATAAGACTCTACACCGTCTTCCTTATTGTTCAAACTCAATACTAGAAATTATCTAGACTTTAGAGAGACCAAATATGCAAACCAAATTTTAGCATGCTCTATGTATTTCTTCATTAATGGGTGCAAAGTATATGATGCAAGAGCTTAAACATGAGCACAACAATTGCCAAGTATCACATTATCCAAGACATTTTAGCAATTACTACATGTATCATTTTCCAATTCCAACCATATAACAATTTAACGAAGAAGAACTTCGCCATGAATACTATGAGTAGAGCCTAAGGACATATTTGTCCATATGCTACATCGGAGTGTGTCTCTCTCCCACACAATGAATGCTAGGATCCATTTTATTCAAACAAAAACAAAAACAAAAACAAACCGACGCTCCAAGCAAAGTACATAAGATGTGATGGAATAAAAATATAGTTTCACTAGAGGAACCTGATAATGTTGTCGATGAAGAAGGGGATGCCTTGGGCATCCCCAAGCTTAGACGCTTGAGTCTTCTTGATATAGCAGAAAACAGAGTGTTAATAGGTTAGTTCCAGAAAATGCACGAATATGACATAAAGTGTGCATAAAACATGTAGATATCATCAATAATGTGGCATGGAACATAAGAAATTATCGATACGTCGGAGACGTATCAATATGACATAAAGTATGCATAAAACATGTAGATATCATCAATAATGTGGCATGGAACATAAGAAATTATCGATACGTCGGAGACGTATCACACGCCGCGAAGGATACGCGGGGGGATGTGCGGTGGGGCGCGAGCAGGGGGGAGCAGTGAGAAGCTGAGCCGTGAGAAGGGAGATTGATGTTTATGGAGATTGATGTTTCTTTATGGAGGGCTCTTCTTTTAACGGGAGCCTCTAGACTGGTGGACACATGACCTGTGCTCACTGAAGTGTGGGACCTCACGCATGGGAACCACACGTAAGTGACAGACCAGTTGGTGTACTCGGGTGATTATTATAATGTATTAGTACTCCATAGTTTCCTATGGATCCAAGGGTAGGAAAGCCAAGTTATCTCATTTACAAGACATTATTTTTTCCATGAAGCCAAGTTAACTCATCAATCAATTGGTATATTTTGGTTATATTCAAACTTTTACTTGAAACTAGTTGGTCATGCCATTCTACTACTCGCCTAAAACTTTTACTGCGGGAAGGGAGGGGGGTGATGCTACCCTGAATTTGTGGGACCCAAAAAAACTCGGAAATACGAGCGATGCATCAAAAAGAAACACATTCATCCCCCTCCCCCAGTGATTTGACCTAGATTTGAAATCAAGGCACACATGATTCAAAAAAGGCAATCTAAAAACATGGATTATTCATCATTTTGTACATATATCTAGGGAAAATACCAAACATGCCATACCAGTGTTTTAGAGAAGAACCCTCAAGTAGATTGGCACCATGTTGGACTTCGTCCAGCTAAATTTCCTCCCACATGCATGTGAGCTTGGTACCACTACACAAGAACCATGCCAAACTTTTGAATCATGGCCCAATTTTATGTATATATTTGCAACTTTTCATCATGCACGCATGAATACTTTGCAAAATATGTGCATTTTGGGTTGTCGCCCATAAATGTGTTTTTGCTTGTCTGCCACCAATCAAGTTTTCATTCGCGGGGAAACATGCTTTTGTTTGGCCTTTAATTTGTGTGTTTTGGATACAACTAACACGGACTACCGCTGTTTTCAGCAGAATTGCTCTGGTGTCTCGTTTTTGTGCAGAAATCCAACTTTCGGGAAAATCCTCGGAATTTATACCAAAGGGCCTATTTTACCAGAAGAATCACGGAGCCAGAAGGGTAGGCCTGGGGGAGGCCCAGGGTCCCCAGACGCTAGGCCGGCGCGGCCTGGAGGGGGTGATACGTCCAAAACGTATCTACTTTCCCGAACACTTTTGCTATTGTTTTGCCTCTAATTTGTGTATTTTGGATACAACTAACACGGATTAACGCTGTTTTCAGCAGAACTATTCTGGTGTCTCGTTTTTGTGCAGAAATCCAACTTTCGGGAAATCCTCGGAATTATGCGAAGGCCCTATTTTCCCAGAATACCGACGGAGCCAGAAGGTCAAGTAAGGTGGAGGCCCGAGGGCCCCACACCATAAGGCGGCGCGGCCCTATGGTGTGGCCCCCTCGGCCGGCCTCCGACGCCCTCCTTCGGACTACTTATCGGCCTCGACCTAAAAACGCACGGAGAGAAGTCGAAGCGAAACCCTCCAGAACGCCGCCACATCGCGAAACTCCGTCGCGGGAGCCAGAAGTCAACGTTCTGGCACTCCGCCGGACGGGGAATTGGAGGAGATCATCGCCATCATCACCGCCAACGCCTCTCCATCAACCAACCATGTTTCCCCCATCCATGTGTGAGTAATTCCCCCGCTGTAGGCTGAAGGGGATGGTAGGTATTGGATGAGATTGGTCATGTAATAGCATAAGATTGTTAGGGCATAGTGCCTAGTGTCCGTAATTGGTACTTTGATGATATTGTTGCAACTTGTTATGCTTAATGCTTGTCACTAGGGCCCGAGTGCCATGATCTCAGATCTGAACATGTTATTGTTTCATCATGATATTCATTGTTTATTGATCTTACCTGCAAGTTGTATACACATGTCGCTGTCCGGAACCGATGGCCCCGAAGTGACAGAAATCGGGACAACCGGAGGGAATGGTAGTGATGTGAGGATCACATGTGTTCACGGAGTGTTAATGCTTTGCTCCGGTACTCTATTAAAAGGAGTACCTTAATATCCAGTAGTTTCCCTTGAGGCCCGGCTGCCACCGGCTGGTAGGACAAAAGATGTTGTGCAAGTTTCTCATTGCGAGCACGTACGACTATATATGGAACACATGCCTATTGATTGCTTTGTACTTGGACACCGTTTTATTATTATCTGCAAATGCCCTGCTTGATTGTTACATGAGTTTCTCTCATCCATGCAACGCCCGTTCATCCGTCCCCGTGCCTACAGTATTTTAATCCTGCTGTTTACTAAAATCACTATGTGTCTCTGTTACTCTGCTGTTATTTCACTACCTGCTATAAAAGCGTTACTACTGATAAACTCTTGCGAGCAAGTCTGTTTCCAGGTGCAGCTGAATTGACAACTCCGTTGTTAAGGCTTCCAAGTGTTCTTTGTCTCCCCTTGTGTCGAATCAATAAATTGGGTTATACTACCCGCGAAGAATGTTGCGATCCCCTATACTTGTGGGTCATCAAGACTATTTTCTGGCGCCGTTGCCGGGAGCATAGCTTTATTTGGAAGTTCACTTGGATTGATATTGTTCGCTGCAAATTCTCCATCATGGGTAAACCTCGCGATACTAAGGTCGCCATATTACCATCCACTACAAGAAAAGGTACAACTCTGAGTACCTCTGCTGCTCTTGATTCACCATCTCGTGATTGATAAACTTGTTTCACCGCCACATGCTTCACATGCGGGTACTTCTGCTGAATCTGAAAACTCTCATAATATTGATAATATTTCTGCTGTGCTTGATGATAGTGGTTCATTGGGATCCTTTCTAGATGCTACGATTGCTAGGTCTAGACAAATTGAAAATACTGAAACTCCTAATGCTACTACACCTGTTAATTCACCTGAACTTGATTATTCTAGTGATGATCCTGATGAAGATTATGTGGAGCTTAATGATGATTTTATTGAAAAATGCAATGCTACTACTGATGCAAGAAAAATTAAAAAGTTGCTTGCAGAACATGCTGTTAGATATAAACTGTCTCCTGATCCTAAGTTTGCCACATCTCCTATAAACATTAAGGATAAAGATTATGATTTTTCTCTTGATTTATCTCATATAGCTATTGTTGAGAAAACACCCTTTTGTGGTACTGAAAAAGAAAGTGCTGTTGAACACATGATTGAGCTATCTACTCTGAGTAGCTTGTTTTCTGATGATGTTAAGAAGCGTACTTACTTTGTTGCTAAAATCTTTCCATTCTCATTAAAGGATGACGCTAAAACTTGGTATAATAGTTTGCCACCTAATTCTATTAAAAGTCCAAAAGAATTGCTTGATGTTTTCTTCCGTAAATACTTTCCTGCTAGTGCTCAACATATTGCTTTGCAGAGAATCTATAATTTTGACCAGGGAGATGGAGAGAAATTGCCTGAGGCTTGGGCGAGATTTTGCTCTCTTATTAGAGCTCGGCCTGATCATGATTTGGAAAAGCATGATTTACTTGATATATTTTATAGTGGACTAACCATTGAGTCTAGGGCATACCTGGATAGTTGTGCTGGTTGTGTTTTCAGGAAAAGAACTCCAGACGACGCTGAAGAATTATTGGCTAAAATAGGCCGGAATCATGATGATTGGACTACGCCTGAACCAACTCCAACGCCAATATTGAAGAAGAGGGGTATGATTAAATTAAATGATGAAGATATGAGGGAAGCCAAGAAGTCTCTCAAGGAGAAAGGTATCTGAAGATGTGAAGAATCTTCCTCCCATAGAAGATATATGTGAGATAATTCCCCCTTCATCCATGATTGAGGTAAACTCCCTTCAACGCTTTACTAGGGAAGATATTCCGTATTCAAAACCTCCTGCGCAATGCCTAGATGAGTTTGATAATTATATTGTTAAGCAAGAAAATTTTAAGATGAGAGTAGAGAATCATTTAATGGAAAATTCTCGAGCTATTAGTGAATTGCATGATATTGTAGAGAGAACCTCCAATGATGTTAAGATGCTTGTTAAACATTTTCATATGGTTCAAACTCAAATTGATCAACTCACTAAAGTGCAAAATGACTTGTTAGGAAATAATTCTAAAGAAAAACATGCTTATGAAGTAACAACTAGAGGCGGTGTTTCTACTCAGGATCCTTTATATCCTGAGGGACATCCCAAAAGAGTTGAACAAGATTCTCAACGAACTAAAACTAGTGCTCCATCTAAGAAAAAGAAAAAGAAACATAAGAATGTTGTAGAATCCTCTGAACCTGTTAATGATCCTAATAGTATTTCTATTTCTGATGCTGAAACTGAAAGTGGTAATGAACATGATAAAGATAATGATAAGAATGATACTCCTGATAAAGAAGAGGTTGAAGAAGAACCTGAAAAGCATGTTAAAAACAAAAAGTATACTAAAGAAGATTTTATTGCTGAGAAACATGGTAATGAAAGAGAACCTTGGGTTCAAAAGAAAATGCCTTTTCCTGCTAAGAAACTAAAATCAAAGGAAGAAGAACACTATAATAAATTTTGTGATTAGATGAAACCTTTATTCTTGCAAATCCCTTTGACTGATGCTATTAAATTGCCTCCTTATTCAAAGTATATGAAAGATATTGTTACTAACAAAAGGAAAATCCCCAATGAGGAAATTTCCACTATGCTTGCTAATTACTCTTTCAATGGCAAAGTTCCAAAGAAGTTGGGTGATCCAGGTATACCTACTATTCCTTGTTCTATTAAGAATAATTATGTTAAAACTGCTCTATGTGACTTGGGAGCCGGTGTTAGTGTTATGCCTTTTTTCTCTTTATAAGAGACTTTACTTAGATAAGTTGATACCTACTGATATATCTTTGCAAATGGCTGATAAATCTACTGCTATTCTTGTTGGTATATGTGAGGATGTTCCTGTTCAAGTTACTAATAACTGCTTGATATTAACTGATTTTGTTGTGTTGGAAATGCCTGAAGATGATAATATGTCTATTATTTTTGGGAGACCTTTTCTTAACACCGCAGGGGCTGTTATTGATTGCAATAAAGGAAAGGTTACTTTCAATGTTGATGATAGGGAGCATACCGTTTATTTTCCCAAGAGGATTGAGAAAGCGTGTGGAGTTAATACTATTTCTAATGTGAGAACTATCAAAGTGGGAACTATTGATTGTCCTATATATGAGCCTAAAGAAGAATATCAAACTCTCGTGATTGGATCCATATCAATACAATTCAAGGTAACATGATTGATTTGAGGTTTATTTCTTCTTATGCTATGTAAAATTTATTTGGTGGCAAGACTTGATCAACCTTGTTAACAAATACTTTTTATATGCATAGAGGAGGTAAACAACATCTCTTTCTTCCTCCACTTGCTCTAGTTGCTGTAGCACTTTTAATTTGCAAAGTTCCTTAGTTAATTGGAGATTTCAAAAAATTTCCTGGCCAGTAATAATAAACTTAATACCCAGAAATGTGCATTTTTCAAAGTTTTCAAAAATTCACAAAAATTATACCGTTGGTCCTATTTTTCGAAGAGGCACCTGGGAGCACCAGAGGATGACCTGTGGGGCACCCCAGGGTGCCACACCACAGGCCGGCGCGGCCAAGGAGGGGGGCGCGCCACCCTGTGTGTGGGCCCCTCCTTGCCCCACTATCTCATCTCTTTCTCCCAGCATCTTCTCTCTCCCGAAAAAACTCGAACCAGCTTTCTCTCACTCGCGTTTTTGCTCAAGAGCTCAGGATTTTTCGATCTCTTTGCTCAGCCCAGATTTCTGTCTGAAATTTGGCACATTTGCTCTCCGGTATGTGACTCCTCCGCCTATCCAAGTAGAATTTTGTTTGGTTGAGTATATCTTGAATATTTTGCTGCTGTAGGTAACATGTTTAGTGAGCTTGCATGCTTGTTCTAAGTTGTATAAACTAGTTTTGATGCATGATTAGTACTCTAGCAAGTTCCTATAGTAGTTCCCCTTGATTATATGTCACCAAATCAAATTTTTATATTGTTTGTTGAAAATTTCAGAAAATGGAGTGGAATAGATATCAATTGAACCAACAAGAATTGGAGGTCCAACAAGTTATGAGAGTGAACCGTGAAGAGGGAGTATACCCCTCCTACTACCCATGCGCAGATTTCATGAGAAGCGCGGGAATATTTGAAGATGTTCAAAGTCTAATTTCTCGTGCAGGGCTGAGTAATTTTGTTGAGGGAGAGCCAAGACAATATGCAAAATTAACTATGTCTGTTGTGCAGGACTTTAAGTTCAATTGGTCGCGATCTAACCCCACGGTTCAGTATAAGATTTATAATAAAGCTGTCAACTTGCCATTCAGTGATTTTTGTGCAGCAATTAGAGTACCGCAATGGGGATCATGCGAGAAGATAAGGGGATCGCCTCAAGAACTCTTAAGCCTCTTCAAGATGATTTGCTGTGGAAGGAGTTTCTCAGAGGATAGTGGTAAAATCACTAGTATTCAGTTCCCAGCTATCCGCTACTTTGCTTATTTCGTTACTAAATGCGTTCTTGCTAGAAAGATTGGTGGTAACTTTCTATCCCTTAGCTTTTCTAGCTGCGGCACTGCAAAATAGTAGGACTTATAATTTGGGGGCATTAATAGCTTATAGACTTGCTACTAACCATGAGAAAGGTGGAATTTGTGGAGGTCTCATCGCCTCTCGTTTACTAGCTTTGCATAATGTAGAACCTCATCATCTTGACATTCCACTTTCCATAGAAAAACTTGACATAGTCTCTATGATTAGACATGAATTTGTTTCTGACTCCTCCAACTTGGGTAACCTGTTTTACAAGATGACATTTTATAAGAAAGTCTGGAGAATAACTAAGAAAACTGAGAAACTAGTAAGATTGCCTGCGCCTGTTCTGTTTAACCTTGATTCCAGGGAGGATTGGTCAGTCACAGAAGGTGCGCTGAATGCACACACAGAGGGAGGAGGCCATCATGCAAGAGACGACACGGAGGCCGAGGAACACCTCGACTCATCATCCGATGCAGCAAGTTCCTCGCATCAACATG
The DNA here is from genome assembly GCA_030979885.1 of Lolium multiflorum. Classification (NCBI taxonomy): domain Eukaryota; kingdom Viridiplantae; phylum Streptophyta; class Magnoliopsida; order Poales; family Poaceae; genus Lolium; species Lolium multiflorum. Next base: position 139,534,726 of record CM061749.1, on the reverse strand, counting down.
TTGGGCATGTGGAGCCTCCACGCTTTTCTTCTGCATCGGTACCTTATTATGACTACTCCATGTATGATCCACCGACGTGGAACCCAGACCCTCGATGGGATTGAACTCCACTTAGGCCAAAAGCCTAAGCTTGGGGGAGGTATACCGGCATCACTCATTATTTGCATATTATGGTTGCTGGATACTTGTACATACTTGTTTAGTCTCTTTGAGTGGTTTTCTAATGAGAGGGAGATGATATTTGGGGAAGTGCTGCCTGAAAACAGATTCTGGGCTGTTACTAGAAAAATTCGTGCGCACAGCCAGAACGTTATTTTGAGCTGCCAATTTTTGTGCAGGTTCCCCAGGTTGTTATCTAACTTTCATTAGTTGAACACTTTTCGAGCTGAGCAACGTAAGATTTTTGTAAAAATCGATTTCTGTACTGCTGTCAGGTTTTGGCAGATTTCTGCCATCTCGCTTTTCTGTGTTTCTTTTGGTTTGCTATTTCTTGTTTTTGCTTTGTTTCTTTCCCAAAACATAAAAAGACCAAAAATATTTCTGTTGTTTCTCTTCACCATTTGTTTGCTTTGGTTTCTTGCATTTGTTTCGCTTTATTTGCTATTGCCAGTTTGCTATAAGAAAACCCAAAAAGATTTTGCTTTGTTTGCTTGTTTCCTTTTGTTCTTGTTCTCAAATTCGAAAACACCAAAAATATTTGCTGTTCTTCTTTGGTTTTGTAAAGTTCTTTATGAGTTCAATGGTCTTCGGTGGCTGGAGCGTGGTTTTCATTTCATATTATCCAAGCTACACAAGTGAAAGGCAATAATGACGATCTACGACAATTGGATTGTGGTGAGAGGCTGGTATGAACTCTATTTGTTTTCATTTTTGTACATATACTCATCCATGTGAGCATGCTTGGTTGGTTCATGTGAGGTATATGTCATTTGAGAAAGTCTAGTAGTTCATGATCTCTCATGTTTAGCTCCAATTTATTAATATGAGTAGCATGTCATGGATGTTTGCTTGCATTGTTTTATTCATAAGTAAGTATGGCATTGTGGTATCCTCCTCTGAATAATTCATTTATATCGACTTGGCACATGCTCACGCATGCATATGACTGAACCAAAGTCAATTAAGCCTCAATGATTTATATTGCTTCAGAGTTCTTGTATCACTTTTATGCCTCCGTTAATTTATTTTGCCGCAAGCATGATTATGACAGTTACTGCTCTCTTGATTTGTCGCTCCCTAGTCTTTTGCTAGCCTTCACTTGTACTGAGCGGGAACGCTGCTCGTGCTTCCAAACACATGAAAACCAAGTTATTCCAGAGTGTCCACCATAAATACCTATGCATGGCATTTCAAACCATTCCAAGTAAATTCTCATGCGCTACCTTTAAAAACCTTCAAAATGCTTCTCAATTTGTGTTTATGTTTCATAGCTCATGAGGAAGTATGTGGTGTTTAGCTTTCAACCTTGTCATTTACTTTTGACGGACTCTCATATGGACTAGTGGCACATCCGCTTATCCAATAACTTTGCAAAAAGAGCTGGCAATGGGATTCCCAGTCCCAAATTAATTAACTTAAATAGACACTCCTCCATGGTTTGTGATTGTTGGACGGCACCCGAAGGATTCGGTTAGCCATGGCTTGTGTAAGCAAAGGTTGGGGGAGTGTCATCATCATAATAAAACTAAAATAAAAGGCACTCCTTCATGGTATGTGATTGTTGGCAGGCACCCGAGGATTCGGTTAGCCATGGTTTGTGTAAGAAAGGTTGGAAGGAGTGCCACATAAACATGCAAATAATTCATGGGAGCCGCTCTTGGGAGTCCGGTTGGCGAGGTAGTTGGTGTACCCATTACCATTCATTGACAACGACAAACACCTCTCAAAATGATTTTACTCCTGATTTCAAAAATGAAAAGCTCTAGCGCATGTTAATCCCTGCTTCCCTCTGCGAAGGGTCAATCTTTTACTTCTATGTTGTGTCTCCATTATTTCTTTGAGCACTATCTTGAGAGCACAACTGTCATTCTTAGTATAATATGCTTGTCTCAAAATATGATTGATTGTGGTATAACTTTGATGCTTTTATCTTTGACAATCACTACTTCTAGTCTTTCTATGAACTCCAGAGGTGCCTGGGCATTTATGTTTTGCCGATCAAATACGGGCAAGCGAGATACCACTTTATCATACTCTCTTATGAACATTGCAATCCTGCTTATATACATGATTCATGATGCTTATTATTAATTGTTGGTACCTCTCCATGATTGACATAGCTGTTAGATGATCTTATTTGCATGTATCTCATTATGAACTGCTTAAGTATTAGCCATAGCATGAGAATATATACATCATATGAGCAAATGTGTTCGTGAAAGTTCTTTTATCGCTCAGTTGTTAACTGAATTGCTTGAGGACAAGCAATAAGCTAAGCTTGGGGGAGTTGATACGTCCAAAACGTATCTACTTTCCCGAACACTTTTGCTATTGTTTTGCCTCTAATTTGTGTATTTTGGATACAACTAACACGGATTAACGCTGTTTTCAGCAGAACTGTTCTGGTGTCTCGTTTTTGTGCAGAAATCCAACTTTCGGGAAAATCCTCGGAATTTATGCTAAGGCCCTATTTTCCCAGAATACTGACGGAGCCAGAAGGTCAAGTAAGGTGGAGGCCCGAGGGCCCCACACCATAAGGCGGCGCGCCTAGGGGGCCCGCGCGACCCTATGGTGTGGCCCCTTCGGCCGGCCTCCGACGCCCTCCTTCGGACTACTTATCGGCCTCGACCTAAAAACACACGGAGAGAAGTCGAAGTCGCCAGAAACCCTCCAGAACGCCGCCACATCGCGAAACTCCGTCGCGGGAGCCAGAAGTCTCCGTTCTGGCACTCCGCCGGGACGGGGAATTGGAGGAGATCATCGCCATCATCACCGCCAACGCCTCTCCATCAACCAGCCATGCTTCCCCCATCCATGTGTGAGTAATTCCCCCGCTGTAGGCCGAAGGGGATGGTAGGGATTGGATGAGATTGGTCATGTAATAGCATAAGATTGTTAGGGCATAGTGCCTAGTGTCCGTAATTGGTACTTTGATGATATTGTTGCAACTTGTTATGCTTAATGCTTGTCACTAGGGCCCGAGTGCCATGATCTCAGATCTGAACATGTTATTGTTTCATCATGATATTCATTGTTTATTGATCTTACCTGCAAGTTGTATACACATGTCGCTGTCCGGAACCAATGGCCCCGAAGTGACAGAAATCGGGACAACCGGAGGGAATGGTAGTGATGTGAGGATCACATGTGTTCACGGAGTGTTAATGCTTTGCTCCGGTACTCTATTAAAAGGAGTACCTTAATATCCAGTAGTTTCCCTTGAGGCCCGGCTGCCACCGGCTGGTAGGACAAAAGATGTTGTGCAAGTTTCTCATTGCGAGCACGTACGACTATATATGGAACACATGCCTATTGATTTCTTTGTACTTGGACACCATTTTATTATTATCTGCGAATGCCCTGCTTGACTGTTACATGAGTTTCTCTCATCCATGCAACGCCCGTTCATCCGTCCCCGTGCCTACAGTATTTTAATCTTGCTGTTTACTAAAATCACTACTGCTGTCTCGTTACTGCCTGTTATTTCACTACGCCACGCTATAAAACTGTTATTACTAATAAACTCTTGCGAGCAAGTTTGTTTCCAGGTGCAGCTGAATTGACAACTCCGCTGTTAAGGCTTCCAAGTGTTCTTTGTCTCCCCTTGTGTCGAATCAATAAATTGGGTTATACTACCCGCGAAGACTGTTGCGATCCCCTATACTTGTGGGTCATCAAGACTATTTTCTAAGAAAAAGAGCTTGATGGCGTGTAACTCACACGTTCGTTGGGAACCCCAAGAGGAAGGTATGATGCGCACAGCAGCAAGTTTTCCCTCAGAAAGAAACCAAGGTTTATCGAACAGGAGGAGCCAAGAAGCACGTTGAAGGTTGATGGCGGCGGGATGTAGTGCGGCGCAACACCGAGATTCCGGCGCCAACGTGGAACCTGCACAACACAAACCAAGTACTTTGCCCCAACGAAAGCTGAGGTTGTCAATCTCACCGGCTTGCTGTAACAAAGGATTAACCGTATTGTGTGGAAGATGATTGTTTGCAGAAAACAGTAGAACAAGTATTGCAGTAGATTGTATGTGATGTAAAGAATAGGACCGGGGTCCACAGTTCACTAGAGGTGTCTCTCCCATAAGATAAAAGCATGTTGGGTGAACAAATTACAGTCGGGCAATTGACAAATAGAGAGGGCATAACAATGCACATACATGTCATGATAAATATAGTGAGATTTAATTGGGCATTACGACAAAGTACATAGACCGCTATCCAACATGCATCTATGCCTAAAAAGTCCACCTTCAGGTTATCATCCGAACCCCTTCCATTAAGTTGCAAACAAGACAATTGCATTAAGTATTGCGCGTAATGTAATCAATAACTACATCCTTAGACATAGCATCAATGTTTTATCCCTAGTGGCAACAAGACATCCACAACCTTAGAACTTTCTGTCACTGTCCCACATTCAATGGAGGCATGAACCCACTATCGAGCATAAATACTCCTCTTGGAGTTACAAGCATCTACTTGGCCAGAGCATCTACTAGTAACGGAGAGCATGCAAGATCATAAACAACACATAGGTAATAACTTGATAATTAACATAACATAATATTCTCTATCCATCGGATCCCGACAAACACAACATATAGTATTACAGATAGATGATCTTGATCATGTTAGGTAGCTCACAAGATCCAACAATGAAGCACAATGAGGAGAAGACAACCATCTAGCTACTGCTATGGACCCATAGTCCAGGGGTGAACTACTCACTCATCACTCCGGAGGCGACCATGGCGGTGAAGAGTCCTCCGGGAGATGAATCCCTCTCCGGGGTGCCGGAGGAGATCTCCGAATCCCCCGAGATGGGACGGCGGCGGCGGCGTCTCGCAAGGTTTTCCGTATTGTGGCTCTCGGTACGGGGGTTTCGCGACGAAGGCTATTTGTAGGCGGAAGGGCAGGTAAAGAGGCGGCACGAGGGCCCACACTATAGGTGGCGCGCCAAGACCTGGGCCGCGCCGCCTAGTCTGGCGCCCTCCTCATGTCCCTCTTCGGTCTTCTGGAAGCTTCGTGCCAAAATAGGACCCTGGGCGTTGATTTCATCCAATTCCGAGAATATTTCTTTACTAGGATTTCTGAAACCAAAAACAGCAGAAAACAGCAACTGGCTCTTCGGCATCTTGTTAATAGGTTAGTTCCAGAAAATGCACGAATATGACATAAAGTGTGCATAAAACATGTAGATATCATCAATAATGTGGCATGGAACACAAGAAATTATCGATACGTCGGAGACGTATCAGCATCCCCAAGCTTAGTTCTGCTCGTCCCGAGCAGGTAAAACGATAACAAAGATAATTTCTAGAGTGACATGCCATCATAACCTTGATCATACTATTTGTAAACATATGTAATGAATGCAGCGATCAAAACAATGGAAATGACATGAGTAAACAAGTGAATCATAAAGCAAAGACTTTTCATGAATAGCACTTCAAGACAAGCATCAATAAGTCTTGCATAAGAGTTAACTCATAAAGCAATAAATCAAAGTAAAGGTATTGAAGCAACACAAAGGAAGATTAAGTTTCAGCGGTTGCTTTCAACTTATAACATGTATATCTCATGGATAATTGTCAACATAGAGTAATATAATAAGTGCAATATGCAAGTATGTAGGAATCAATGCACAGTTCACACAAGTGTTTGCTTCTTGAGGGAGAGAGATAGGTGAACTGACTCAACATAAAAGTAAAAGAATGGTCCTTCAAAGAGGAAAGCATCGATTGCTATATTTGTGCTAGAGCTTTTATTTTGAAAACATGAAACAATTTTGTCAACGGTAGTAATAAAGCATATGAGTTATGTAAATTATATCTACAAGTTGCAAGCCTCATGCATAGTATACTAATAGTGCCCGCACCTTGTCCTAATTAGCTTGGACTACCGGATCATCGCAATACACATGTTTTAACCAAGTGTCACAATGGGTACCTCCATGCCGCCTGTACAAAGGTCTAAGGAGAAAGCTCGCATTTTGGATTTCTCGCTTTGATTATTCTCAACTTAGACATCCATACCGGACAACATGGACAACAGATAATGGACTCCTCTTTAATGCATAAGCATGTGGCAACAATTATTATTCTCATATGAGATTGAGGATATATGTCCAAAACTGAAACTTCCACCATGAATCATGGCTTTAGTTAGCGGCCCAATGTTCTTCTCTAACAATATGCATGCTTAACCATAAGGTGGTAGATCTCTCTTACTTCAGACAAGACGGACATGCATAGCAACTCACATGATATTCAACAAAGAATAGTTGATGGCGTCCCCGAACATGGTTATCGCACAACGAGCAACTTAATAAGAGATAAAGTGCATAAGTACATATTCAATACCACAATAGTTTTTAAGCTATTTGTCCCATGAGCTATATATTGCAAATGCGAATGATGGAATTTTAAAGGTAGCACTCAAGCAATTTACTTTGGAATGGCGGAGAAATACCATGTAGTAGGTAGGTATGGTGGACACAAATGGCATAGTGGTTGGCTCAAGGATTTTGGATGCATGAGAAGTATTCCCTCTCGATACAAGGTTTAGGCTAGCAAGGTTATTTGAAACAAACACAAGGATGAACGGCACAGCAAAACTCACATAAAAGACATATTGTAAACATTATACGACTCAACACCGTCTTCCTTGTTGTTCAAAACTCAATACTAGAAATTATCTAGACTTTAGAGAGACCAAATATGCAAACCAAATTAGCAAGCTCTAGGTGTTTCTTCATTAATGGTGCAAAGTATATGATGCAAGAGCTTAAACATGAGCACAACAATTGCCAAGTATCAAATTATTCAAGACATTTTAGAATTACTACATGTAGCATTTTCCAATTCCAACCATATAACAATTTAACGAAGAAGAAACTTCGCCATGAATACTATGAGTAAAGCCTAAGGACATACTTGTCCATATGCTACAGCGGAGCGTGTCTCTCTCCCACACAATGAATGCTAGGATCCATTTATTCAAACAAAAACAAAAACAAAAACAAACCGACGCTCCAAGCAAAGCACATAAGATGTGACGGAATAAAAATATAGTTTCAGGGGAGGAACCTGATAATGTTGTCGATGAAGAAGGGGATGCCTTGGGCATCCCCAAGCTTAGACGCTTGAGTCTTCTTAGAATATGCAGGGGTGAACCACCGGGCATCCCCAAGCTTAGAGCTTTCACTCTCCTTGATCATATTGCATCATACTCCTCTCTTGATCCTTGAAAACTTCCTCCACACCAAACATAGAACAACTCATTAGAGGGTTAGTGCACAATAAAAATTAACATTTTCAGAGGTGACACAATCATTCTTAACACTTCTGGACATTGCATAAAGCTACTGGACATTAATGGATCAAAGAAATTCATCCAACATAGCAAAAGAGGCAATGCGAAATAAAAGGCAGAATATGTCAAAACAGAACAGTTCGTAAAGACGAATTTTAAAATGGCACCAGACTTGCTCAAATGAAAATGCCCAAATTGAATGAAAGTTGCGTACATATCTGAGGATCACGCACGTAAATTGGCTTAATTTTCTGAGCTACCTACAGGGAGGCAGGTCGAAATTCGTGACAGCAAAGAAATCTGAAACTGCGCAGTAATCCAAATCTAGTATGAACTTTACTATCAAAGACTTTACTTGGCACAACAAAACACAAAACTAAGATAAGGAGAGGTTGCTACAGTAGTAAACAACTTCCAAGACTCAAAATAAAAACAAAGTACTGTAGTAAAAACATGGGTTGTCTCCCATAAGCGCTTTTTTAACGCCTTTCAGCTAGGCGCAGAAAGTGTATATCAAGTATTATCGAGAGACGAAGCATCAACATCATTTTCACAATTTATCCCATTGGGTACCTTAGATGCTCCCTTATCTATAGTGGTTTTAAGAGCTTTATCGACTTTGGGCCTATAATAGCTTTTTGGTTTAGCCCCTTTAGAGATATACATGAACCTTTGCTCCTTTCCCACATAAGCTTTCTCTCTAAACTTTATAGATGAAAAGGTTGAACCCAATGTTCCCATAGCCTCTTCTAGTTCACTAATCCTTTGGGTTTGATTATCATGAATAGCACAAGATTCTAAGATGGCGATTCTCTCATTAATTCCACCTAGAGATTTATCAAGTTTATCAGTGCTATCAAGTAATGCTTTCAAAGTAGTATCAATAATTGGAAGGTTTTGCTCTATGGTTTCCAATTTTTTCATAACATCCTCAAGAGAGGTTTCAATTTTAGTTTCATTAACAGGTGGTGTTCCAAATAAACTCTCAATAATGCAACTAGCTTCTAAAGCGGGAGCGCCTAGGAAGTTACCTCCCGCGAGACAATCAAGAACATATCTATTCCAACTAGAGATACCAACATAAAAATTCCTGAGCAGGATAGTGGTGGAGTGTTTCTTAGTGCACCTACTATGAGCATCACTAATTCTATACCAAGCATCTTTTAAACATTCTCCCCCTTGTTGCTTAAACGAACGAACTTCAACTTCAGGATTACTCATTTTAGCAGTAGTAAATAAAGCAAACTAGATAAAGTAAATGCAAGTAACTAATATTTTTGTGTTTTTGATATAGCAAACAAGATAGCAAATAAAGTAAAGCTAGCAACTAATTTTTTTTGTATTTTGATTTAGTGCAGCAAACAAAGTAGTAAATAAAACTAAGCAAGACAAAACAAAGTAAAGAGATTGGGAAGTGGAGACTCCCCTTGCAGCGTGTCTTGATCTCCCCGGCAACGGCGCCAGAAAAAGAGCTTGATGGCGTGTAACTCACACGTTCGTTGGGAACCCCAAGAGGAAGGTATGATGCGCACAGCAGCAAGTTTTCCTCAGAAAGAAACCAAGGTTTAACGAACCAGGAGGAGCCAAGAAGCACGTTGAAGGTTGATGCGGCGGGATGTAGTGCGGCGCAACACCGGAGATTCCGGCGCCAACGTGGAACCTGCACAACACAAACCAAGTACTTTGCCCCAACGAAACAGTGAGGTTGTCAATCTCACCGGCTTGCTGTATCAAAGGATTAACCGTATTGTGTGGAAGATGATTGTTTGCAGAAAACAGTAAAACAAGTATTGCAGTAGATTGTATGCGATGTAAAGAATAGGACCGGGTCCACAGTTCACTAGAGGTGTCTCTCCCATAAGATAAAAGCATGTTGGGTGAACAAATTACAGTCGGGCAATTGACAAATAGAGAGGGCATAACAATGCACATACATGTCATGATAAATATAGTGAGATTTAATTGGGCATTACGACAAAGTACATAGACCGCTATCCAACATGCATCTATGCCTAAAAAGTCCACCTTCAGGTTATCATCCGAACCCCTTCCAGTATTAAGTTGCAAAACAACAGACAATTGCATTAAGTATTGCGCGTAATGTAATCAATAACTACATCCTTAGACATAGCATCAATGTTTTATCCCTAGTGGCACAAGACACCCACAACCTTAGAACTTTCTCACTGTCCCAGATTCAATGGAGGCATGAACCCACTATCGAGCATAAATACTCCCTCTTGGAGTTACAAGCATCTACTTGGCCAGAGCATCTACTAGTAACGGAGAGCATGCAAGATCATAAACAACACATAGGTAATAACTTGATAATTAACATAACATAATATTCTCTATCCATCGGATCCCGACAAACACAACATATAGTATTACAGATAGATGATCTTGATCATGTTAGGCAGCTCACAAGATCCAACAATGAAGCACAATGAGGAGAAGACAACCATCTAGCTACTGCTATGGACCCATAGTCCAGGGGTGAACTACTCACTCATCACTCCGGAGGCGACCATGGCGGTGAAGAGTCCTCCGGGAGATGAACCTCTCCGGCAGGGTGCCGGAGGAGATCTCCAGAATCCCCCGAGATGGGATTGGCGGCGGCGGCGTCTCGCAAGGTTTTCCGTATCGTGGCTCTCGCAGGGGGTTTCGGCGACGACTATTTGTAGGCGGAAGCAGGTAAAGAGGCGGCACGAGGGGCCCACACTATAGGTCGGCGCGCCAAGACCTGGGCCGCGCCGCCTATAGTCCGCCACCTCGTGGCCCCACTTCGTCTCCTTCGGTCTTCTGGAAGCTTCGTGGCAAAATAGGACCCCGGGCGTTGATTTCGTCCAATTCCGAGAATATTTCTTTACTAGGATTTCTGAAACCAAAAACAGCAGAAACAGAATCGCTCTTTGGCTTTTGTTAATAGGTTAGTTCCGTAAAATGCATGAATATGACATAAAGTGTGCATAAAACATGTAGATATCATCAATAATGTGGCATGGAACACAAGAAATTATCGATACGTCGGAGACGTATCAGGGGGCGCGCCGCCCTAGCGTGTGGCCCTCGGCTGGCCTCTGACGCCCTCCTTTGGACTACTTAAAGGTTTCGATCTAAAAACGCGAGACGAGAAGTCGAAGTCGCCAGAAACCTCCCAGTACGCCGCCACCGTCGCGAAACTCCATCTCGGGACCAGAAACTCCGTTCTGGCACTCCGCCGGGACGGGGAATTGGAGGAGATCATCGCCATCATCACCACCGACGCCTCTCCATCGACCAGCCATGTTTCCCCCATCCATGTGTGAGTAATTCCCCTGCTGTAGGCTGAAGGGGATGGTAGGGATTGGATGAGATTGGTCATGTAATAGCATAAGATTGTTAGGGCATAGTGCCTAGTGTCCGTAATTGGTACTTTGATGATATTGTTGCAACTTGTTATGCTTAATGCTTGTCACTAAGGCCCGAGTGCCATGATCTCAGATCTGAACATGTTATTGTTTCATGATGATATGCATTGTTTTATGATCTTACCTGCAAGTTGTATACACATGTCGTTGTCCGGAACCCGAGGCCCCGAAGTGACAGAAATCGGGACAACCGGAGGGGAGGCGTGATGTGAGGATCACATGTTCACGGAGTCGTAATGCTTTGCTCCGGTACTCTATTAAAAGGAGTACCTTAATATCCAGTAGATTCCCTAGAGGCCCGGCTGCCACCGGCTGGTAGGACAAAAGATGTTGTGCAAGTTTCTCATTGCGAGCACGTACGACTATATATGGAACACATGCCTATGGATTGCTTTGTACTTGGACACCGTTTTATTATTATCTGCAAATGCCCCTGCTTTGATTGTTACATGAGTTTTTCTCATCCATGCAACGCCCGTCATCCATCCATGTGCCTACGTATTTTAATCCGTTGTTTACTATAATCACTACCGTCTGTCTTTGTTTCACCGTGCGTTATTTCACTACCGCTACTGCTATAAAACTCGTTAATATCGATAAACTCTTGCGAGCAAGTCTGTTTCTGTGCACTGAATTGACAACTCCGCTGTTAAGGCTTTCAAGTATCCTTTGTCTCCCCTTGTGTCGAATCAATAAATTGGGTTTACTTCCCTCGAAGACTGTTGCGATCCCCTATACTTGTGGGTCATCAAGACTATTTTCTGGCGCCGTTGCCGGGGAGCATAGCTTTAGTTGGAAGTTCACTTGGATTGATATTGTTCGCTGCAAATTCTCCATCATGGGTAAATCTCGCGATCCTAAAGTCGCCATATTACCATCCACTACAAGAAAAGGTACAACTCTGAGTACCTCTGCTACTCTTGATTCACCATCTGTGATAAGTCAACTTGTTTCACCGCCGCAAGCTTCACTTGCTGGTACTTCTGCTGAATCTGAAAACTCTCATAATATTGATAATGTTTCTGCTGTGCTTGATGATAGTGGTTCATTGGGATCCTTTCTAGATGCTACAATTGCTAGGTCTAGACAAATTGAAAATACTGAAATCCAAATGCTGCTACACCTGTTAATTCACCCGAGTCTGTTGATTATTCTAGTGATGATCCTGATGAGGATTATGTGGAGCTTAATGATGATTTTATTGATAAATGCAATGCTATTACTGATGCAAGAAAAATTAAAAAGTTTCTCGCACAACATACTGTTAGATATAAGCTATCTCCTGATCCTAAATTTGCCACATCTCCTATAAACATTAAGGATAAAGATTATGATTTTTTTCTTGATCTATCTCATATAGCTATTGTAGAGAAAGCACCCTTTTGTGGTACTGAAAAAGAAAGTGATGTAGAACACATGAATGAACTTTCTTCTATGAGTAGCTTGTTTTTTGATGATGTCAAGATGCGTACTTATTTTGTTACTAAACTTGGTATAATAATTTGCCTCCTGGCTCTATTAAAAATCCAGGTGATTTGCTTAATGTTTTCTTTCGGAAATACTTTCCTGCTAGTGCTCAACATGCTGCTTTGCAGAAAATTTATAGCTTTGACCAGGAAGATGGAGAGAAATTGCCTGAAGCTTGGGCAAGATTTTGCTCTCTTATCAGAGCTCGACCTGGACATGATTTAGAAAAGCATGATTTACTTGATATATTCTATAGTGGACTAACCGTTGAGTCTAGAGCATATTTGGATAGTTGTGCTGGTTGTGTTTTCAGGAAAAGAACTCCAGACGAAGCTGAAGAATTATTGACTAAAATAGGCCGGAATCATGATGATTGGACTACACCTGAACCAACTCCAACGCCGATATTGAAGAAGAGGGGTTTAATTAAATTAAATGATGAAGATATGAGGGAAGCCAAGAAGTCTCTTAAGGAGAAAGGTATTAAATCCGAAGATGTGAAGAACTTACCTCCCATAGAAGATTTATGCGAGATAATTCCCCCTTCATCCATGATTGAGGTAAACTCCCTTCAACGCTTTACTAGGGAAGATATTCCGTATTCAAAACCTCCTGCACAATGCTTAGATGAGTTTGATAATTATATTGTTAAGCAATAAAATTTTAATATGAGAGTAGAGAATCATCTAATGGAAAATTCTCAAGCTATTAGCAATTTGCATGATATTGTGGAGAGAACCTCCAAGGATGTTAAGATGCTTGTTAAGCATTTTCAAATAGTTCAAACTCAAATTGATCAACTCACTAAAGTGAAAAATGACTTGTTAAAAAATAATTCTAAAGAGAAACATGCTTATGAAGTAACAACTAGAGGCGGTGTTTCCACTCAGGATCCTGTATATCCTGAAGGGCATCCCAAAAGAGTTGAACAAGATTCTCAACGCATTGAACCTAGTGCTCCTTCTAAGAAAAAGAAGAAGAAACATAAAACTGTTGTAGAATCCTCTGAACCTGTTAATGATCCTAATAGTATTTCTATTTCTGATGCTGAAACTGAAAGTGGTAATGAACATGATAATGAAAATGATAAAAATGATGCTTCTGATAAAGAAGAAGTTGAAGATGAACCTGAAAAGCATGCTAAAAATAAAAAGTATACTAAAGAAGATTTTATTGCTAAGAAACATGGTAATGAAAGGGAACCTTGGGTACAAAAGCAAATGCCTTTTCCTGCTAAAAAACTAAAATCAAAGGAAGAAGAACATTATAATAAATTTTGCGATTGGATGAAACCTTTATTCTTGCAAATCCCTTTGACTGATGCTATTAAATTGCCTCCTTATTCAAAGTATATGAAAGATATTGTCTCTAACAAAAGGAAAATTCCTAATGAGGAGATTTCCACTATGCTTGCTAATTACTCTTTCAATGGCAAAGTTCCAAAGAAGTTGGGCGACCCAGGTATACCGACTATTCCTTGTTCTATTAAGAATAATTATGTTAGAACTGCTCTATGTGATTTGGGAGCCGGTGTTAGTGTTATGACTTTTTCTCTTTATAAGAGACTTTACTTAGATAAGTTGATACCTACTGATATATCTTTGCAAATGTCTGATAAATCTACTGTTATTCTTGTTGGTATATGTGAGGATGTTCCTGCCAAGTTACTAATAACCGCTTGATATTAACTGATTTTGTTGTGTTGGAAATGCCCGAAGATGATAATATATTCTATTTCTTGGAGACCTTTTCTTAACACCGCAGGGGCTGTTATTGATTGCAATAAAGGAAAGGTTACTTTCAATGTTGATGACAAGGAGCATACCGTTTATTTTCCCAAGAGGATTGATAAAGTATGTGGAGTTAATACCATTTCTAATGTGAGAACTATCAAAGTTGGAACTATTGATTGTCCTATATATGAGCCTAAAGAAGGATATCAAAATCTTATGATTGGATCCATATCAATACAATTCAAGGTAACATGATTGATTTGAGGTTTATTTCTTCTTATGCTATGTAAAATTTATTTGGTGGCAAGACTTGATCAACCTTGTTAACAAATACTTTTATATGCATAGAGGAGGTAAACAACATTTCTTTCTTCCTCCACTTGTTCTACTTGCTGTAGCATTTTTGTTTTGCAAAGTTCTTTAGTTAATTAGAGATTTCAAAATCTTTTTCTGTCCAGTAATAATAAATTTAATACCCAGAAATGTGCATTTTTCAAAGTTTTAAAAAATTCATAAAAATTATACCGTTGGTCTTATTTTTCGAAGACGCACCTGGGAGCACCTGGGGATGACCAGAACCTCAGGGCACACCCCACAGGCCGGCGCGGCCAACAAGGGGGGCGCGCCACCCTGGCGTGTGGGTCCCCCTTTGCCCCACTTTTTCATCTCTTCCTCCCACTCTCTTCTCTCTCCCGAAACCGCACCCAGCTCTTCCTCTCACTCGTGTTTCTGCTCAAGAGCTCAAGATTTCTCGATCTGTTTGCTCAGCCCAGATTTCTGTCTGAAATTTGGCACATTTGCTCTCCGGTATGTGACTCCTCCGATTATCCAAGTAGAATTTTGTTTGGTTGAGTATATCTTGAATATTTTGCTGCTGTAGATAACATGTTTAGTGAGCTTGAATGCTTGTTCTAAGTTGTAGAAACTAGTTTTGATGCATGATTAGTACTCTAGCAAGTTCCTATGGTAGTTTCCCTCAATTATATGTCACCAAATCAAATTTTATATTGTTTGTTGAAAAATTTCAGAAAATGGAGTGGAATAGGCATCAACTAAACCAACAAGAATTGGAGGTGCAACAAGTCATGAGAGTTAACCGCGAAGAGGGAGTATACCCCTCTTACTACCCGTGCACAGATTTCATGAGAAGTGCAGGAATCTTGGGAGATGTTCAGAATCTAATTTCTCGTGCAGGGTTGAATGATTTTGTTGATGGAGAACCATGCCAATATGCAAAGTTGACTATGTCTGTTGTGCAGGATTTTAAGTTCAATTGGTCGCAATCTAAACCCCATGGTTCGGTACAAAATTTATAATAAAACTGTCAACTTGCCATTCGATGATTTTTGTGCAGCAATTAGAGTGCCGCAATGGGGATCATGCGAGAAGATAAGGGGATCGCCGCAAGAGCTCTTGAACCTCTTCGAGATGATTTGTCATGGAAGAAGTTTCTCAGAGGATGGTGGTAAAATCAGTAGCATTCAACTCCCAGCTATTCGCTACTTTGCTTATTTCATTACTAAGTGCGTTCTTGCTAGAAAGAATGCAAGTAAATTATCTATCCAGGATTTAGCTTTTCTAGCTGCTGCATTGCAAGGTAATAAGACCTATAATTTGGGTGCTTTGATAGCCTATAGACTTGCTACTAACCGTGAGAAGGGAGGAATTTGTGGAGGTCTCATCGCCTCTCGTTTATTAGCTATGCATGGTGTAGAACCTCACCATCTTGATATTCAGCTTCCCATAGAGAAACTTGACATAGTCTCCATGATTAAACATGAATTTGTTTCTGATTCGTCTAATTTGGGTAGCCTGTCTTACAAGATAACATTTTACAAGAAAAGTTGGAGAACAACTAAGAAAACTGAAAAACTAGTAGGATTGCCTGCACCTGTTCTATTTAACCTTGATTCCAGGGAGGATTGGTCAGTCACGGAAGGTGCACTGAATGCATACATAGAGGGAGGAGGCCATCATGCAAGAGACAACACGGAGGAGGCCGAGGAACACCTCGACTCGTCATCCGATGCAGCAAGCTCATCGCATCAACATTTTGGGCATGTGGAGCCTTCACCCTTTTCTTCTGCACCGGGACCTCACTATGACTACGCCATGTATGATCCACCGGAGTGGAACAGCGACCCTCGCTGGGGTTGAACTCCACTTAGGCCAAAAGCCTAAGCTTGGGGGGAGGTATACCGGCATCACTCATTCTTTGCATATTATGGTTGCTGGATACTTGTTTATACTTGTTTAGTTTCTTTAAGTGGTTTTCTAATAAGAAGGAGATGATATTTGGGTAAGTGCTGCCTGAAAACAGATTCTGGGCTGTTACCAAAAAAATTCTCAAAAACATCCAGAACGCTATTTTGCGAAGCCAATTTTTGTGCATGTTCCCCAGGTTGTTATCTAACTTTCATTAGTTGAACATTTTCGAGCTGAGCAGCGGAAGAATTTCTTAAAAATCGATTACTGTACTGCTGTCAAGTTTGACGAATTCCTGCTGCTTTGTGTTTATGTGACTCTTCTAGTTTTCATTTTCTTGTTTTTGCTTTGTTTCTTTCCTAAAACACAAAAAGACCAAAAATATTTCTGTTGTTTCTTCACCATTTGTTTATTTTGGTTTCTTGCTCTTATTTTGCTTTATTTGCTATCGTTGGTTTGCTATGAGAAAATCCAAAAAGATTTTGCTTTGTTTGCTTGTTTCCTTTGTTCTTGTTCTCCAATTCGAAAACACCAAAAATATTTGCTGTTCTTCTTTGGTTTTGTAAAGTTCGTTATGAGTTCAATGGTCTTCGGTGGCTGGAGCGTGGTTTCATTTCATATTATTCAAGCTACACAAGTGAAAGGCAATAATGACGATCTACGACAATTCGACTGTGTCTATTGTTAGCCTTCACTTGTACTGAGCGGGAACGCTACTCGTGCTTCCAAACCCCTGAAAACCAAGTTATTCCAAAGTGTCCACCATAAATACCTATGCATGGCGTTTCAAACGATTCCAAGTAAATTCTCATGCGCTACCTTTAAACCTTCAAAATGCTTCTCAATTTGAGTTAATGTTTTATAGCTCATGAGGAAGTATGTGGTGTTTATCCTTCAACCTTGTCATTTACTTTTGACAGACTTTCATAATAAGAGCTGGCAACGGGGTGCCCAGCCCCAACTAATAACTTCATCAATAATTCTCTTCACATGTTTTGCCCTGATTCGTCAGTAAGCAACTTAATTTTGCAAATAGACACCCTCCATGGTATGAGATTGATAGTAGGCACCCGAGGATTCGGTTAGCCATGGCTTGTGTAAGCAAAGGTTGGGGGGAGTGTCACTCATAATAAAAACTAATGTACATGTGTAAACAAAAGAGAAGAGGGATGATCTACCTTGCTAGTAGAAATAACGTCCTTCATGGGAGCCGCTCTTGAAAGTCTGGTTGGCGAGGTAGTTGGTGTACCCATTGCCATTCGTTGACAACAACAAACACCTCTCAAAATAATTTTACTCCTGTTTTACAAATGAAAAGCTCTAGCGCATGTTAATCCCTGCTTCCCTCCGCGAAGGGTCAATCTTTTACTTTTATGTTGTGTCTCCATCCTTTCTTTGAGCACTTTCTTGAGAGCACAACTGTCATTCTTAGTATAATATGCTTGTCTCAAAATATGATTGACTGTGGTATAACTTTGATGCTTTTATCTTTGGCAATCTCTATTTCTAGTCTTTCTATGAACCTCAGAGGTGCCTGGGCATTTATGTTTTGCTGATCAAATACGGGCAAGCGAGATACCACTTTATCATACTCTTTTATGAACATTGCAATCCTGCTGATAGACATGATTCATGATGCTTATTATTAATTTGTTGGTACATTTCCATGATTGACATAGCTATTAGATGATCTTATTTGCATGTATCTTATTATGAATGGCCTAAGTACTTGTCCATATCATGAGAATATTTACATCATATGAACAAATGTGTTCGTGAAAGTTCTTTTATACTCTTGTTAACTGAATTGCTTGAGGACAAGCAATAAGCTAAGCTTGGGGGGAGTTGATACGTCCAAAACGTATCTACTTTCCCGAACACTTTTGCTATTGTTTGGCCTCTAATTTGTGTGTTTTGGATACAACTAACACGGACTAACGCTGTTTTCAGCAGAATTGCTCTGGTGTCTCGTTTTTGTGCAGAAATCCAACTTTCGGGAAAATCCTCGGAATTTATACCAAAGGGCCTATTTTACCGAAGAATCACGAGCCGAAGGGCAGGCCGGGGAGGCCCAGGGGCCCCTGACGCTAGGCCGGCACGGCCTGGGGAGGCGCGCCTAGCGTGTGGCCCCCTCGGCTGGCCTCCGACGCTCCCTTTGGACTACTTAAAGGTTTCGATCTAAAAACGCGAGACAAGAAGTTGAAGTCGCCAGAAACCTCCCAGTACGCCGCCACCATCGCAAAACTCCATCTCGGGACCAGAAACTCCGTTCTGGCACTCCGCCGGGATGGGGAATTGGAGGAGATCATCGCCATCATCACCACCGACGCCTCTCCATCGACCAACAATTTTTCCCCCATCCATGTGTGAGTAATTCCCCGCTGTAGGCTGAAGGGATGGTAGGGATTTGATGAGATTGGTCATGTAATACCATAAGATTGTTAGGGCATAGTGCCTAGTGTCCGTAATTGGTACTTTGATGATATTGTTGCAACTTGTTATGCTTAATGCTTGTCACTAGGGCCCGAGTGCCATGATATCAGATCTGAACATGTTATTGTTTCATGATGATATGCATTGTTTTATGATCTTATGCAAGTTGTATATACGCATGTCGCTGTCCGAACCCGAGGCCCCGAAGTGACAGAAATCGGGACAACCGGAGGGGATGGGTGATGTGAGGATCACATGTGTTCACTGAGTGTTAATGCTTTGCTCCAGTACTCTATTAAAAGGAGTACCTTAATATCCAATAGTTTCCCTAGAGGCCCCTGCCACCGGCTGGTAGGACAAAATATGTTGTGCAAGTTTCTCATTGCGAGCACGTACGACTATATACGGAACACATGCCTATGGATTGCTTTGTACTTGGACACCGTTTTATTATTATCTGCAAATGCCCTGCTTTGATTGTTACATGAGTTTCTCTCATCCATGCAACGCCCGTCATCCATCCCTGTGCCTACAGTATTTTAATCCTGCTATTTACTATAATCACTACTTCTGTCTTTGTTTCACTGCTGCTGTTATTGCACTACTGCTACTGCTATAAAACTGTTACTACTGATGAACTCTTGCGAGCAAGTCTGC
Organism: Lolium multiflorum; assembly: GCA_030979885.1. NCBI lineage: Eukaryota > Viridiplantae > Streptophyta > Magnoliopsida > Poales > Poaceae > Lolium > Lolium multiflorum. Next base: position 139,515,343 of record CM061749.1, on the reverse strand, counting down.
TTTCCAGGTGCAGCTGAATTGACAACTCCACTTGTTAAGGCTTTCAAGTATCCTTTGTCTCCCTTGTGTCGAATCAATAAATTGGGTTTTACTTCCCGCGAAGACTGTTGCGATCCCCTATACTTGTGGGTCATCATGCCACCAATCAAGTTTTCATTCGCGGGGAAACATGCATGATAGGATGACCATTTCCAAGGTTTCATGAATTATCTCAATGTGCATCCATATATATACAATTTCTTGGGCTAAATCCGATAAAATGCAAATTTGACACAGTGTGTAGATGAAGTACAGATCAAACAAATAATTTAAAAAATACATGGGTGTGTGACCTGAATGTGTGGATCGAGCCAAGTACATTTTATATAATAATGGCCAAACACATGCACCGCACCCTCCTACTAGAACAAATTAAAACAAGCAGGGCGAGAGCATCGTGAGATTGCTCGACCTAGCTAAATTTCAAAACAAGCCGAATTAATAAGTTATTGTGGGGCTTGATAGAAAAGATCGAAACAAAGCATGCATAGTCATATCATTTGTGGTTTACATAATACCTCTATGAACAATACCAAATAAACATGGCATATATACACTTCTATGTTTAGACAAGAACCCTGCATATTTTTTTGCACCATGTGTTTGAGGCCTCGCTTCCCCAGAAGTGTGTGTGGGAGCATTGCATGCTACGAGAAAACAATGCCAAACATTTGAATCGCATGACTCATTTTTTGGTAGTGATATATAGGTTTATGGTTTATATACAAGGTTTAGGGTTAGGGTCTAGGGGTTTAATTAGAGTTTAGGGTTTATAGAGATTCACATCATATGTTTCATTTCACATTTGTGATGTACAATACTACATACCTAACTAAAATCGTTCCTTCTTAGTCACTTCAAAATGAAGGTCGTGGGAGGTTTTTGGAATTTCCATGTTTGAAACCAATACCACTTCTCTTCATGCTTGACTTCATAATTAAGACAGAGTTTAGGGTTAGGGGTAGATACATGATTTTTCTGGTTTGAATATGTCTAGATCGACCTTTGTACGTTTATCAACTCGAATGCATCAGATGACATAAGAAGACCATGCGATTTGGTTTTTCATTTTTTTGAATTTTTATGCCCATTTGAATTTTGGTCAAATGCAAGATTAATTTGACCAAGAGTTAAACAAGTTTAAAACATGAATATGAAAAAGTAAGCATGTATCCTTCTTAGTCACTCCAAAATGAAGCTCGTGGGAGGTTTTTGGAATTTCCATGTTTGAAACCCAATACCACTTCTCTTCATGCTTGACTTCATAAGACAGAGTTTAGGGTTAGGGGTAGATACATGATTTTTCCGGTTTGAATATGTCTAGATCGACCTTTGTACATTATCAACTTGAATGCTTACTGTATAACATAAGAAGACTATGTGCTTAGGTTTTTCATTTTTTCATTTTTTTGAATTTTTATGCTCAATTGAATTTTGGTCAAATCCTAGGTTAATTTGACCAAGAGTTAAACAAGTTTAGAACATGAATTTGAAAAAGTAAGCATGTATCGATCCTTCTTAGTCACTCCAAAATGAAGCTCGCGGGGTATTTTGAAATTTCCATGTTTCAAACCCAATATATACCACTTCTCTTCATGCTTGACTTCATAAGATAGAGTTTAGGGTTAGGGGTAGATACATGATTTTTCTGGTTTGAATATGTCTAGACCTTGTTTATCGACTTGAATGTTCTTACTATATGACATAAGAAGACTATGATTTGGTTTTTCATTTTTTGATTTTTTTAAATTGTTATGCCCATTCGAATCTTGGTCAAATCGTAGGTTTGACCAAGATTTAAACAAGTATAAAACATGAATTGTAAAAGTAAGCCTGGATTCTTTTTAGTCACTCCTAAATGAAGCTCTTGGGAGGTTTTTGAAATTTCCATGTTTGAAACCCAAAACCACTTCTCTTCATGCTTGACTTCATCAGACAGAGTTCAGGGTTAGCGGTAGATACATGATTTTTCTAGTTTTAATATGTCTAGATCTTGTTCATCAACTTGAATGATTACTGTGTCACATAAGAAGACTAGGTTCTTTGGGTTTTAATTTTTTGATTTTTTTGAATTTTTATGCCCATTTCAATTTTGGTCAAATCCTATGTTTGACCAAGATTTAAACAAGTTAAACACATGAATATGAAAAGTAAGTATGTATCGATCCTTCTTATTAGTCACTCCAAAATGAAGCTCGTGAGAGGTTTTTGAAATTTCCATGTTTGAAACCCAAAACCATTTCTCTTCATGCTTGACTTCATAAGACAGGGTTTAGGGTTAGGGGTAGATACATGAATTTTCTGGTTTGAATATGTCTAGACCTTGTTTATAAACTTGAACGCTTACTATATGACAAGACTATGTGTTTTTTTTGTTTTTTTAATTTTTATGCCCATTTGTATCTTGGTCAAATCCTGTGTTTGACCAAGAGTTAAACAAGTTTAAAACATGAATATAAAAAAGTAAGCTTGTATCCTTCTTAGTCACTCCAAAATGAAGCTTTTGAGAGGTTTTTGAAATTTCCATGTTTAAACCCAAAATCCACTTCTCTTCATGCTTGAATTCATAAGACAGAGTTTAGGGTTTGGGGGTAGATACATGATTTTTCTAGTTTAAATATGTCTAGATCTTGTTTATCAACTTGAATGCTTACTGTATGGCAAGACTATGTGCTTTCATTTTTTTTTTAATTTTTATGCCCATTTGAATCTTGGTGAAACACTACAAGAAAAGTTGCCATGGCCGATGAAGTTGAAGTCGCGCCGTGGTTGCTGGTGCACCATGGTCGACGATTTTTGGTCTCTCTGTGGTGCATGTCAATTTTTTTTCTCGTTTGTGAGGCCAACTAGCCCGACGAAAACGTCCAAAACGTCTCGTATGGTGGCCCGGGACGTGGTGCATCACGAATTCTCGGGTTCGCCAGCCGAGTCAACGCAAATCCGCACCACCCAGGGATGTAGGGCCCAGATGGCAACCTCTCTAGCATTGTTTTTTTTCTCTCGATCGCGCCATCTCGTTCAACGCTCTCCGATCGAGCCGTTTACGATGCAGGATCATGGGTCCCGCATGTCATCCTCTATGAACCAAAATTCTTTCTATTCTTGGATTTTTTGACCCCCTGATTTCTCGCAACTTCATTTTTCTTTTGATCCCGTGCCGCCTTGGAAACGTTGAGACCGCTGCAGCTAAATGTGACCCGCATGTCATCCTCTATGTGCAATCAACTTTATTTTCTTGGAGTTTTTTGGCACATCATATTTGGTCACTTGCCTTTTTCTTGCGGTCCTGTGCCACCTCTCGAACAGTGATACCGCTAGTGCTAAATGGGACCTGCATGTCATCCTCTATGTACTATAAAACTTTCTTTTCTTGGATTTTTTGGCACCTGATATTTGGTCACTTGCTTTTTTCTTTCGAACCTGTGCCGCCTCTCAAACGGTGATACCGCTGCTGCTAAATGGGACCCGCATGTCATCCTCTATGTACTATAAAACTTTCTTTTCTTGGATTCTTTTTGGCACATGATATTTGGTCACTTGCCTTTTTCTTTCTGTCCCGTGCCGCCTCTCAAACGGTGATACCGCTGCTACCAAATGGGACCCGCATGTCATCCTCTATGTACAATCAAGTTTCTTTTCTTGAATTATTTTGGCTCCTGCTATTTGATCACTTGCCTTTTTATTTCGATCTCATGCCACGTTTGAAACGTTGAGGAACCTGCTGGCTCATGGGACCCGCATGTCATCCTCTATGTACAATCAAGTTTATTTTCTTGAATTATTTTTGTCTCCTGATATTTCATCACTTGCCTTTTATTTCGATCTCATGCCACGTTTGAAACGTTGAGGAACCTGCTGGCTCATGGGACCCGCATGTCATCCTATATGTACTATCAAGTTTCTTTTCTTGAATTATTTTTGGCTCCTGATATTTGGTCACTTGCTTTTTCTTTCGATCTCATGCCACGCTTGAAACGTTGAGGAACATGCTGGCTTATGGGACCCGCATGTCATCCTCTATGTGCTATAAAGGTTTATTTTCTTGGATTTTTTTTCACCCTCTAATTTTTGGCTATTTCCTTTTTCTTTTGATCCCCTGCCGCCTTGGAAACGTTTAGTAAGCTGATGACTCATGGGACCCGCATGTCATCCTCTAAATCAACTTTCTTTTTCTTTTGATCTCAAGCCGCATTTGAAACGTTGAGACAGCTGCTTCTAAATGGGACCCGCATGTCATCCTCTATGTACAATTAAGTTTCTTTTCTTGGATTATCTTTGGCTCCTGATATTTTGTCACTTGCCTTTTTTCTTTCGGTCCCGTGCTGCCTCTCAAATGGTGATACCACTGCTGCTAAATGGGACCTGCATGTCATCCTCTATGTACAATCAAGTTTCTTTTCTTAAATTATTTTTGGCCTGATATTTGGTCACTTGCCTTTTTCTTTCGATCTCATGCCACGTTTGAAACGTTGAGGAACCTGCTGGCTCATGGGACCCGTGTGGGGACCCCGGACTAGCTGTCCGAAATTCCCTGTTATGTATACAGTTCACGATCCCATGATCAGTGTGTCGTGAACACATAACCGAACTGATATCAAATTACACCATCCATTACAAAGCGGAATAATAAAAATTACAATGCGGTCACATGACCAATAATTACATATAGCCTCGAAGGGCCTAACTTAATCATCAGAGTAGCGGAATCACATCAGCAGCGTAGAGCCCAAGTCATCTGCTTAACCCTACAGTGCAATGATGGAAGACGTTCCTAGCTCGCATAGACGCGCCAACTCCTCCATCCGTTGTGTTCCTCCAAGTCTGGCCAAGTAAATAGCCAGGGACAAAGCCGTGAGTACATTTGGAATTGTACTCGCAAACCATCAAGAAGGTACTTTGCAAGAGTGCAAGATAACAAGTGCTAATCTAGATGACAAGAGGGAAGAGCTAATTTCTCTTGTGGAAATAGCATGGGAAAGAGAAGAAGTTTCTCTTGTGGATGTAGCATCCCAACATCACAGTTGAAGGGGACACTAAGAAGATCCTATGACATCTCTATATCTTTGTTGTAGAAGATACTTTCAAAGAGTTCTACAACATAAAACACTAGGATGGGAGTAACCCAGTTTATTTCCTTTCCGACCATCTCCAAATGGTCAACCAAACCATTCTAGTACCCTTCCGGTACTCCGAAAACAAGTTCCTTTTTCCTTTGGTAAACACTTTCTCAAACAAAACTCATCAGGCTAAGCAACAGCCATTTCAACCGTCCATGACCGCGGACACGGCTATTCGAATAGATTTGACTCTGCAGAGTTTGCACACTTTCCCCACAAGATCCGCGAGTTTATCATGTGGGCATCATCCCCGCATATCAACTATGCCATGACAAAAACTCGGACATAGCCTTTCGCCTATTCGTCTTAGCACGGGATCCTACCCTATGGAGTATGTACCTCCCCGGCACCGTGGCAGCTCACCTCACTTTGAGCGTGGCTCCACCGCCAAGCCAGGAGACCCATAGTGTCTTCCGGACGGGTCAGCCCCGAAGGCCTCCCGTTATACTATTGTCTCCACCAACGACAATCCGGATTCAGGGGTAACCTTACCCTTATATAGTTGTGCGGTGTCCCATGTTAAGAAGAACAAACTACGAGCTAAGCCCCGTCCCACTCCAGGGTAATGTGGTTGCGCGGGTTAATTGTCACGGGTGAATACTTAGACGCCAAAGTTTTCGAAAACAAGATTTTCTTTCCAACCATCTTTGCCAAGATCATTTCCTTTCATAAACACACACTTGGGTAAGTCCAACTCACCCAAGGTTTTCAAAAATTATTTTCAACAAGGTATTTTTCCAAGGGGGTTCCCAACCTATAGTTTTATGAAGGAACTAAGAGTCACAATGACATGATGCTAGCCATCATACCACTAAGGGGATGATAATTGAGGTGTTAAGGGGATCATACATACTTAGGATAAGCATGTATAGGGACAACATAATTAAGATGATTCAAACAGGGGTCATGATGTTAATCATCATACCACTAAGAAGATGACAACATGGATATGGTCAAGGGGGCATACATGCTTAGGGTAAGCATGCATAACATCAACAAGGGGGTTCACATACTTGGGAGCAAGTATGCAAAGCATCAACAAGGGGTTCAACATACTTTGGGAATAAGTATGCATAGAGTAGAGGACCAAAAATCACACATGATACAAGGAACCAAGTATATAATGGAGCAATGAGCACAACAAGAAGGATAAATAGCAAGAGATCAAAAGATGGCTTGCCTTGGCTTATTTGTCCCTGGAATTCTGCAACTCCATCAAATAAGAATTCCAACAATATAGATAAAATCCTCATTCGATTCCACTTCTTCTTCTCCGGAATTGTTCGCATCTATCGCCGGAAAATATAAAAGGAACACAATCAACACATTGCACCAATAACACAAACATGCAACAATCAGAAACTAACCACTCAACTAAGGGCTATCATGTTAAGGACTTATAGTTATTTCAAAACAACTTTATAAAAGAAAACCCATTTATTTCACTTGATAAAAGCATGAAAGCTTCACAAATGAGCAATTGCCTCTATGGTTATCACCAAGGCATGAATTAAACATCCCCTGGTAGATAACACTATCAAGAAGACCAGTGCAATGCTTTGGCCTCAAAAACATTCATCTTTTATTTTCAAACATTTTTGAAGAGGTAGAAATCATTTCTCTATTTTATTTTTAAAACACTACACTAAAAATAGAAAGTAAACCATATACCCCAACATTTGAAATCTTAAGAAAAACAAATAAAACTTGGTTTAAGTCTCAGAGGGTTTTGTTTTGCAAGAATGAAACATAGGTTGACCATTTTTTAAAAGAAGAGGTGGTCAAGGATTTTAAATAAGCAAAAGTTTTTGGTACAACACTTCATGTGACACACACTTAGCACAAATAGTAACCAAAAATTATGAAAAGGGGTCTAACACTAATTATTCTAGATGGTCACTACTAAAATGAGGCTAACCAAATTGGATTCATTCAAAAAGGTTAATTTTTCAAATTTAGAAACCAGAAATACTAAACAATAACCAGTGATCATGTTTAATACATTAAAAATCGTACAAAAATCCTAAAAATATGGGGCCAGTGGCATTGGAAAGGTAATAAAATTTCTGAACTAACGCAATTGGTTTCACTCGATTTGGGTTAGTAGATCTGGAGATATTGCATTTGAGGAGTCCACTGGTTTTTATCACAATAGAACAGCCATTTCCAAATTTTCAATTGGCTATTTTGGGCGGGAAAACAGCTGGGCCGTGCGGGGTGAAAGTGGGCCGGCCCAGGAGATTTCCAGGTGGGTGGTGGGGAGAAAAATAAAAACAAAAAAAAAGGGTGGGGCCTAGGCGGGCCCGCATGCATGGGCCGACGTGGCCATGGGCCATGCATGCATGTCCCGCATCGGACGGCTTCTCGTTCTCCTCTGTCTACGAACGCTCGCGGCGGACGGAAAAAGGAGGGGCGGCTAGGGGCTACCGGCGGCAGCGGAGGGCGCCGGCGGACGCCGGCGGACGGTGGCGGGTCGAGGGCGTCCAGGCGCGGGCTCGGCGGCGAGCTCCTCCCTGCACGGCTGCTCCCGGGGCTCCTTCTCGCAGCAACTCCGGCCAGCATCGACGGCGGCGTGCTCCGGCGGACCTGGGCGGCGCAGAGGGTAGGGTTAGGTTGAGCAGGACGGGCAACGAAGTGGGAGGGCAGGGGTCCGACGGGGTGCTGCACTCACTTCGTCGCCCACACGGTGACCACGTCGGGAGCTGCTGCTCCGGCGATCTTGGGGTCAGAGGAGAGCCTTGGCGCCCTCAGGGAGGGGTGGTGTGAGGGAGCGGAGCAGCTGGGGGCGCCTTTTTATAGGCGGGGAAGGCAACGGGAGGGGGAGCCGGCGGTGGCATTGCCCAATGGTGGCCGGGGCTGGCGTCAGGGATGACGTAGGAGTGTGGGGTCGGGGTGACGTCGCTCAGAGGACGTCAGCAGGGCGCGGGAAAAGGGGAGGGGTCGAGCGGGGAGAGAGAGTTCGAGCGGGGAGGTTCTGTGCACGTGTTTTTCTCCCAGGGGTGCTAGGGTTTCGGTGGGGGCTGGGCTTTGCCTGATGTTGGGCTTGGAAAGAGAGGGAGGGAGTCCAGGATGAGGTTCTGGTGGAGTTGGGTCGGGCCAAGAGGTGGGGCTCCGGCTTGTGTCAAAAGGAAGTGGTCTACCACCATATGCATGGGAGAGAGCTCTACTTGGAGAGGAAAAGAAGAGAGGAAGGAAAGGGTATATGGTGCATGGTGGTAGTGTTGACTAAGTCTCCTATGTGTAAGTCAAGGATTGCCACAAGATTTTGCAAAGTTGTGAATATTCAAATCAAAGGGAGAGAGATGGAGAGAGTTAGTGATGGTGTAGGTTTGATCCAAGATTTTTTTAAGTGTATGAGCCAAATGGGATAAGAATGAATTCAAGTTGAATTTTGAATAAAGAGAAACAAAGTTTTGGTGAGAAGAAAAAGTGGTGACACATAGAAGGATTTTGGGTTGTGATACTATGGCTAGCTAAGGTCTTGGATCACCTCATGGAGATTCTTGAAAGATGAATGGGATGGAAGATCCACCATTTCCAAGTAGTAGAAAGAAGGAAAGACTCTTAAATAGAGATGCCAAGTGGTGGAAAAAAAGGAAAAAGAAGGGCCTATGTCTCACTCTCAAGGTTTTTGGCTAATTGGTTTTTATTTAAAATTTCCCACTTACTTTATTAAGCAAGGTAGAGTTTTGTCAAAAATTTAAAAGAGCAACAATATCCAAGAGTTTGCATAAGTGCCATAAATATGTTTTTAAAAGGAATAAAATAAATACCTTTATAGAAATTATTTTTGGGTTGAAGGAAATGGGGTGATACCAAATACCATTCAAATCCCTATTATTTGAGATTTTTTTTTAATGCTTAGATAAAACTAGAAGTGGTTTTGTAGTGAGAAACTAGAGAAGAAATTAAATAGGGTTTTGGAAATGTTCTTTCAAAGAAAGTAAGAATAAATTTTTGGGGAAAAGATCTCAAGGGTAGATGATTATTACACAATGTAGCAATCATCTCCACACTTGGTTTTGTGAAGATTCAAATTGGGAACAAAGGTAAAAGAGGAAAATGGGATCTAGTGGTGCAACATTGGATAGGGCATAAGATGAAGTTAAATAAATGGGTTGCAAAGGTAGAATGGGACATGCAAGACGTGGAAGTTGTAGAGGGTGTTGCATAGATGAGATCCATGCATTGAGGTCACCTAATAACAGTTGTGGGCTCTTACATATCAACTGCCAAAGTTTGAACTTTTTAAGCCTGCCAAAACAGATTTTTGACTTGGCCTCAAAACAGTCAAGGATAAATGAGTATAAGAGGGAATTGCCTTAGATGGCAAGGCTTAGCTTAATCCAGGGGTTCCAAAATGGAACCTTAAACAGATTTTGGAACTTAGCCAAATTTATGATGCCTTAGGGTTTGTGACTAGGGTAAGAGAGAAGGATGTAGTAAGGGGTAGATGATCCCAAGTTTTGAATCAAGGATGGGTTGAGCTAGATTATAACACAAAGAAGAATTTTAAATAGGCACTCTCAAGTTGCCAAAAAGGAGAAGGGTTTGATGTAGTAACAATTTTTCCTAAGCCACACATGTGTTTTCTTATGGGAGTTGCTAGATTGTTTTACCACTAGAGGTGTTGTTCTTAGGGGTAGCTCAAGACAAAAATCAACAAGCAGAACAAGACAATTCATCTACCAGCTGATTAAAGCGATTCATCATAACAAACAGATAAAGACAATTCATGTAATTAGACTTTAGAAAAAGTTTTTGTTCCCCCTGATTTTTGCACTAAGGACAATTAAACATGGTTGCAAAAGTTGGGGTGTGACAGATCTTCCACCCTTAAAATAATCTCGTCCCGAGATTACTGAGCGTAGAACTAGAGGGGTTGTAAAGTTTAACTAAGGTTAGACTCCGTCTTCGTGCATAAGTTGTCGAAGAAATTGTCTCTTCATCTTCCGGGAAACATGATGGATTCCTTCCGGGGAGCTTCATGAAGAGGGGTTGATTACGCCATGTGTGTTAGATCTTGTAGCTTAACGATCCTAACGGAGTCCACGATTTGAAAGTTAGTGCACGCCAACGGTGCTTTAGCAGGGTTGAAAACTTTTAGAGTTAGCTTTAATTTTAATGGAAGACGAAGTCTTCCACCCTTAAAATCGTTCATCGGGGGTTCTGAAAAACTATAAGCTTCGGCCACGGAGTCTTGTCGGGCGCTTTTGGGTCTTCGGTCTCTCGTCTTGAGTTGAAACATCTTCAGGGGGCGAGGTGCAGTCCACAACTTCAAGGGGAGTTAGTGCATCCCAAGTTTCCAACGGTGTTTTAGAAAGGTTTAAAATTTTAGGGTTAGCTCCAATTTTTAGTGGAAGACGAAGTCTTCCACCCTTAAGATTTTTCATCGGGGTTTCGGAAAAACTCAGATCTTCTGCCTTGCGGTACTGTCTGGGGCTTCTGAATAAGTCATCGATCTTTCGCATTCAGTTGAAGAATCTTCGGGGGAAACATGCAGACCACAACTTCAAGAGGCACTCAAGGTGTTAACTAAACCGTTTGGGACGCGCGGTGAGTTAGTAAGTTGATGAAACGCCTGGTTGGTATCCATATGAAGCAGCAACAAGGTCGTCGAAGACAATCTTGAGCTTGAGGGTCGGTGCTGACTTCTACCAGCTAAGAAGTTAGCGGGTAAACTACGCCTAAAGTCTTGAGTCTTGAAGTATCTTCAGGAGCTTCACTTGATGAGGAGCAGATGAACCATGTGATGTAGCTTGGCTTTGACGCTATTGTTCTCTCAGCTAGTTAGACGGTGTGTTAGGGGGGGGGGGTTTCAAAAAGATATCCTCGAGGTTAGCGCGATTATATACCAAGGTTAGACCAAGTTAGTAAGTCTTCTGGTAGAGGTGCAGTCACTCTTGAAGGTAGGGGCTTCTGCTTTCTTGATGAAGTGGAGATGCTTCAGCGGATCTTGAAGGTATTGGCTTCTGGGGTCTAGGTTAGTTTTTCCGATGGTTGAAAAACAACTGCTAACGGGGCTAGAGTTAGAGCCTTTCGTTAACCTATCCAACTAACTAGATGTTAGCAAACCATCGGCGAGGTGGGTGAGGGTGAAAACATCTTTGGGAGGCTTCCTAAGTTGGTTTATCACACTAAGAGGGCTTTTCACACCGAAAGACCAAGACAAACATACATACAACAAACAGACAAAAATACTTAAGGCATCACACTAGGGAACTACAAGAAATCATCACACCAGACGTGGCACTCTAAGTATCTAGGGATACCTAATGCGGGGGGGTTTGTCCTATCCATCCTATTGGTTTGGGGCTGGTCACATATGTTGGGTCTTCACATTGTTGGCGTCTTCAACAAGGATTCTTGAAGCAGAGGGTGGTGATGCGGCCTGGTGTTGAGTCGTTGATGTTGAGGTAGAGGCTAAAACTGTGTAGTCTTCTAGTCTCAACATCCCGGGAACGTGAGGTCTTCAGAGGGGTAGCTGTTGAGGTGCTCCCGAAGTCAAGATCTTCTCGTTGCTGGCCTAAAAATTACTAGTCAAGAAACTGAGGACTTGATCCTCGATGACTGCAAAAAGTGCAAGTCCACGGAGGAACAAGGTCAGCTCCTTGACAGACTTTGGTAACAACCATAGACATGCCATTATCATCCCCATATGCTTACGGATGAGTTGGCGTCTAACCTTCAATAGCTTCTGTTGGAGATACATGAGTCCTCCCGAGGGATTGATCCATCTTTGAGTTCGAGTCTCCGGTCTGAGTTGGGACATTGTCCAGTATGTAGGTTTTGAAGTGGATGAGACAATAGAGTAAGAATTTTCAAACATCCTTATAAAGTGGAGAGATAAGAATTTAGAAGTTTTGAAGAAATAAGAGGAGTAGAAGCTATGCTTCCGACTAAAGAAAGAATTTGTTTGGTAAATAGTTGTGCCCAAATACTTGTTTCCTAACTAACGTCCATGCTAACTAAGGTCTCCTCAGTCATATAGCTCTGACCACTGTGGGGACCCCGGACTAGCTGTCCGAAATTCCCTGTTATGTATACAGTTCACGATCCCATGATCAGTGTGTCGTGAACACATAACCGAACTGATATCAAATTACACCATCCATTACAAAGCGGAATAATAAAAATTACAATGCGGTCACATGACCAATAATTACATATAGCCTCGAAGGGCCTAACTTAATCATCAGAGTAGCGGAATCACATCAGCAGCGTAGAGCCCGAGTCATCTGCCTTAACCCTACAGGCAACTGACTGGGAAGACGTTCCTAGCTCGCATAGACGTCGCCAACTCCTTCTCCATCCGTTGTGTTCCTCCAAGTCTGGCCAAGTAAATAGCCAGGGACAAAGCCGTGAGTACATTTGGAATTGTACTCGCAAACCATCAAGAAGGTACTTTGCAAGAGTGCAAGATAACAAGTGCTAATCTACGATGACAAGAGGGAAGAGCTAATTTCTCTTGCGGGAATAGCATGAGGAAGAGAAGAAGTTTCTCTTGTGGATGTAGCATCCCAACATCACAGTTGAAGGGCACACTAAGAAGATCCTATGACATCTCTATATCTTTGTTGTAGAAGATACTTTCAAAGAGTTCTACAACATAAAACACTAGGATGGGAGTAACCCAGTTTATTTCCTTTCCGACCATCTCCATATGGTCAACCAAACCATTCTAGTACCCTTCCGGTACTCCGAAAACAAGTTCCTTTTTCCTTTGGTAAACACTTTCTCAAACAAAACTCATCAGGCTAAGCAACAGCCATTTCAACCGTCCATGACCGCGGACACGGCTATTCGAATAGATTTGACTCTGCAGAGTTTGCACACTTTCCCCACAAGATCCGCGAGTTTATCATGTGGGCATCATCCCCGCATATCAACTATGCCATGACAAAAACTCGGACATAGCCTTTCGCCTATTCGTCTTAGCACGGGATCCTACCCTATGGAGTATGTACCTCCCCGGCACCGTGGCAGCTCACCTCACTTTGAGCGTGGCTCCACCGCCAAGCCAGGAGACCCATAGTGTCTTCCGGACGGGTCAGCCCCGAAGGCCTCCCGTTATACTATTGTCTCCACCAACGACAATCCGGATTCAGGGGTAACCTTACCCTTATATAGTTGTGCGGTGTCCCATGTTAAGAAGAACAAACTACGAGCTAAGCCCCGTCCCACTCCAGGGTAATGTGGTTGCGCGGGTTAATTGTCACGGGTGAATACTTAGACGCCAAAGTTTTCATAAACAAGATTCTATTTCCAACCATCTTTTCCAAGATCCTTTCCTTTCATAAACACACACTTGGGTAAGTCCAACTCACCCAAGGTTTTCAAAAATTATTTTCAACAAGGTATTTTTCCAAGGGGGTTCCCAACCTATAGTTTTATGAAGGAACTAAGAGTCACAATGACATGATGCTAGCCATCATACCACTAAGGGGATGATAATTGAGGTGTTAAGGGGATCATACATACTTAGGATAAGCATGTATAGGGACAACATAATTAAGATGATTCAAACAGGGGTCATGATGTTAATCATCATACCACTAAGAAGATGACAACATGGATATGGTCAAGGGGGCATACATGCTTAGGGTAAGCATGCATAACATCAACAAGGGGGTTCACATACTTGGGAGCAAGTATGCAAAGCATCAACAAGGGGTTCAACATACTTTGGGAATAAGTATGCATAGAGTAGAGGACCAAAAATCACACATGATACAAGGAACCAAGTATATAATGGAGCAATGAGCACAACAAGAAGGATAAATAGCAAGAGATCAAAAGATGGCTTGCCTTGGCTTATTTGTCCCTGGACTTCTTCAACTCCATCAAATAAGAATTCCAACAATATAAATAAAATCCTCGTCCGATTCCATCTTCTTCTTCTCCGGAATGGTTCGCATCTATCGCCGGAAAATATAAAAGGAACACAATCAACACATTGCACCAATAACACAAACATGCAACAATCAGAAACTAACCACTCAACTAAGGGCTATCATGCTAAGGACTTATAGTTATTTCAAAACAACTTTATAAAAGAAAACCCAATTATTTCACTTGATAAAAGCATGAAAGCTTCACAAATGAGCAATTGCCTCTATGGTTATCACCAAGGCAAGAATTAAACATCCCCTGGTAGATAACACTATCAAGAAGACAAGTGCAATGCTTTGGCCTCAAAAACATCATCCTATATTTTCAAACATTTTTGAAGAGGTAGAAATCATTTCTCTATTTTATTTTTAAAACACTACACTAAAAATAGAAAGTAAACCATATACCCCAACATTTGAAATCTTAAGAAAAACAAATAAAACTTGGTTTAAGTCTCAGAGGGTTTTGTTTTGCAAGAATGAAACATAGGTTGACCATTTTTAAAAGAAGAGGTGGTCAAGGATTTTAAATAAGCAAAAGTTTTGGTACAACATTTCATGTGACACACACTTAGCATAAATAGTAACCAAAAATTATGAAAAGGGGTCTAACACTAATTATTCTAGATGGTCACTACTAAAATGAGGCTAACCAAATTGGATTCACTCAAAAAGGTTAATTTTTCAAATTTAGAAATTAGAAATACTAAACAATAACCAGTGATCATGTTTAATACATTAAAAATCGTAAAAATATCCTAAAAATATGGGGCCAGTGGCATTGGAAAGGTAATAAAATTTCTGAACTAACGCAATTTGTTTCACTCGATTTGGCTTAGTACATCTCGAGATATTTGCATTTGAAGGTCTCTGGTTTTAACACAATAGAATAGCCATTTCCAAAAATTTCAATTGGCTATTTTGGGCGGGAATAGCTGGGCCGCGCGGGGGTGATAAGTGGGCCGGCCCAAGGGAATTTCCAGATGGCGGTGGGAAAAAAAAAGAAAAACAAAAAAAATGGGCCAGCACTGGGCCCCGCATGCATGGGCCAGCGTGGCCACTCGGCCATGCACGTCGCGCACGGGAGGCTTCTCCTTCCTCGCGACCGCCCGTCATGACGGAAGAAAAGAGAGGGGCGGGGCGGGCTCACCGCGGAAGGTCAGACGGCGGACGCCGGCGGAGGCGGCGAGCCGAGGTCGCCTGGACGCGTGCAGGGTGGCTCGGAGGCGTCTCCTTCCTCCACCGCAACTCCTCCGGGGCTTCTTCTCCGCGCAACTCCGCCTAGCAGCGACGAGCGCACCCGGCGAACCTAGGGCTACGAAAGGGGTTGGGTTAGGGCTTGCGAGGTGGTAGTGGTGCTGGAAAGTGAAGAGGAGGGCAGGGGTCCACGGGTGCACCTCGTCGCCCACACGGTGACCACGTCGGGAGCCGGCCGCTCCGCGATCTTGGGGTCGAGAGAGCCTTGGCGCCCTGGGAGGGGTGGTGAGGGAGCGGAGCAGCTCGGGGGTGCCTTATAGGCGGGGAGGCAACGGGAGGAGCCCGGCGGTGGCATTGCCCAATGGTGGCCGGGGCAAGGCCGGGGATGACGTAGGATTGTGGGGTCGGGGTGACGTTGCTCGTAGGACGCGTGCCAGTGGAAAAGGAGGGGTCGAGCGGGGAGAGAGGAGTTCGAGCGGGAGGTTTCGTGCACGTGTTTTTCTCCAGGGGTGCTAGGCTTCGGTGGGGCTGGGCTTTGCCTGATGGGGCTTAGAAAGAGAGGGAGGGAGTCCAGGATGAGGTTCTGGTGGAGTTGGGTCGGGCCAAGAGGTGGGGCTCCGGCTTGTGTCAAAAGGGAAGTGGCCCGGCCACCATATGCATGGGAGAGAGCTCTACTTGGAGAGGAAAAGAAGAGAGGAAGGAAAGGGTATATGGTGCATGGTGGTAGTGTTGACCAAGTCTCCTATGTGTAAGTCAAGGATTGCCACAAGATTTTGCAAAGTTGTGAATATTCAAATCAAAGGGAGAGAGATGGAGAGAGTTAGTGATGGTGTAGGTTTGATCCAAGATTTTTAAGTGTATGAGCCAAATGGGATAAGAATGAATTCAAGTTGAATTTTGAATAAAGAGAAACAAAGTTTTGGTGAGAAGAAAAAGTGGTGACACATAGAAGGATTTTGGGTTGTTACATTATGGCTAGCTAAGGTCTTGGATCACCTCATGGAGATTCTGAAAGATGAATGGGATGGAAGATCCACCATTTCCAAGTAGTAGAAAGAAGGAAAGACTCTTAAATAGAGATGCCAAGTGGTGGAAAAAAAAAAGTGACCAACCTATGTCTCACTCTAGGTTTGGCTAATTGGTTTTTATTTAAAATTTCCCACTTACTTTATTAAGCAAGGTAGAGTTTGTCAAAAATTTAAAAGAGCAACAATATCCAAGAGTTTGCATAAGTGCCATAAATATGTTTTAAAAAGGAATAAAATAAATACCTTTATGGAAATTATTTTTGGGTTGAAGGAAATGGGGTGATACCAAATACCATTCAAAATCCCTATTATTTGAGAATTTTTTTTAATGCTTAGATAAAACTAGAAGTGGTTTTGTAGTGAGAAACTAGAGAAGAAATTAAATAGGGTTTTGGAAATGTTCTTTCAAAGAAAGTAAGAATAAATTTTTGGGGAAAGATCTCAAGGGTAGATGATTATTACACAATGTAGCAATCATCTCCACACTTGGTTTTGTGAAGATTCAACTGGAACAAAGGTAAAAGAGGAAAATGGGATCTAGTGGTGCAACATTGGATAGGGCATAAGATGAAGTTA
Organism: Lolium multiflorum; assembly: GCA_030979885.1. Taxonomy (NCBI): domain Eukaryota; kingdom Viridiplantae; phylum Streptophyta; class Magnoliopsida; order Poales; family Poaceae; genus Lolium; species Lolium multiflorum. The sequence continues at coordinate 139,498,495 of CM061749.1, read as the reverse complement.
AATAAATGGGTTGCAAAGGTAGAATGGGACATGCAAGACGTGGAAGTTGTAGAGGGTGTTGCATAGATGGGATCCATGCATTGAGGTCGCTAATAACAGTTGTGGGCTCTTACATATCAACTGCCAAAGTTTGAACTTTTTAAGCCTGCCAAAACAGATTTTTGACTTGGCCTCAAAACAGTCAAGGATAAATGAGTATAAGAGGGATTTGGTTTAAGGCAAGGACATGGTTGGGAAGTGCTCATGGAAAGGTAGGTCTAGGACCAGGTGCATTGCCTTAGATGGCAAGGGGTAGCTTAATCCAGGGGTTCCAAAATGGAACCTTAAACAGATTTTGGAACTTAGCCAAATTTATGATGCCTTAGGGTTTGTGACTAGGGTAAGAGAGAAGGATGTAGTAAGGGGTAGATGATCCCAAGTTTTGAATCAAGAATGGGTTGAGCTAGATTATAACACAAAGAAGAATTTTAAATAGGCACTCTCAAGTTGCCAAGGAGAAGGGTTTGATGTAGTAACAATTTTTCCTAAGCCACACATGTGTTTTCTTATGGGAGTTGCTAGATTGTTTTACCACTAGAGGTGTTGTTCTTAGGGGTAGCTCAAGACAAAAATCAACAAGCAGAACAAGACAATTCATCTACCAGCTGATCAAAGCGATTCATCATAACAAACAGATAAAGACAATTCATGTAATTAGACTTTAGAAAAAGTTTTTGTTCCCCCTGATTTTTGCACTAAGGACAATTAAACATGGTTGCAAAAGTTGGGGTGTGACAACCCGCATGTCATCCTCTATGTACAATCAAGTTTCTTTTCTTGAATTATTTTTGGCTCATGATATTTGGTCACTTGCCTTTTTCTTTCGATCTCATGCCACGTTTGAAACGTTGAGGAACCTGCTGGCTCATGGGACCCGCATGGCATCCTCTATGTGCTATAAAATTTTATTTTCTTGGATTTTTTTCACCCTCCGATTTTTGGCTATTTCCTTTTCTTTTGATCTGCCGCCTTGGAAACGTTGAGTAAGCTGCTGACTCATGGGACCCGCATGTCATCCTGTATGTACAATCAACTTTCTTTTTCTTTTGATCTCAAGCCGCATTTGAAACGTTGAGACCGCTGCTGCTAAATGGGACCCGCATGTCATCCTCTATGTACAAAAAAGTTTCTTTTCTTGGATTATCTTTGGCTCCTGATATTTTGTCACTTGCCTTTTTCTTTCGATCTCACGCCGCCTTTGAAACGTTGAGTAAGCTGATGGCTCATGGGTCCCGCATGTCATCCTGTATGAACAATAAAAGTTTCCTTTCTTGGAGTTATTTTTACCCCTAATTTCTGGCTATTTGCCTTTTTCTTTTGATCTCCTGCCCCCTTTGAAACGATGAGGACGATGTTGGCAGGTCGGTCCCAAATGTCATCCTCTATAAACAATAAAAGTTTCCTTTGATGGATATATTTTGAACCCGTAATTAATTTCTGGATATTTCCTTTTTTCTTTTGATCCCTCCGCCTTGAATCGTCACAGATGTCGCTTGCCTCATAGGTCGTGCATGTCATCCTCTCAGAACGGTAAATGTTTCTTTACTTGGATTTTGTTTACCAAATGATTTTTGGCTTATTTTTTCTTTCGATCTCCTGCCGCCTTTGAAACGTTGAGGATGCTGCTGGCTCACGGGTCCCACATGTTAGCCTCTATGAACAATAAACGCCGAGGATGTCTGCCTCATGGGTCCCGCATGTCATCCTCTCAGAACGAAAATGTTTCTTTTCTTGGATTTTTACCAACAGATTTTTGGTTTATTTTTCTTTCCATCCCGTGCCGCCTTTAAAACATTGACAACGCTGCTGCCTCATGGGTCCCCGATGTCAGCCTCCCCGAACAAGAAACATGTGATATCTTGATTCTTTTGCAGACAATAAACAGTGTATTTCGCTCTAAGCAATTGCAAATGGATAAATTAAATCTTTATTTTTACATAAACAAACTTTTATGTTGAATCTCCTTGTTTTTTGTTTTTGCGAAGCATATTACTTTCCTGTTTTGGAATGGGCTAAAATTGTACAAATCAAAAGGCGTCCAGCAGGATAGTTTGAAGGCCCAGATGGCAAGAAGCAGCCCAATTGAAATATTTCTTTTCTTGGATTTTTTGACACCCTGATTTCTGGCTACTTCCTTTTTCTTTTGGTCCTGTGCCGCCTTGGAAACGTTGAGACCGCTGCTGCAAAATGGGACCGCATGTCATCCTCTATGTACAATAAAAGTTTCTTTTCTTGGATTATTTTTGGCTCCTGATATTTGGCACTTGTCTTTTTCTTTCGATCTCATGCCGACACCGCTGGTGCAAAATGGGACCCGCATGTCATCCTCTATGCACAATAAAGTTTCTTTTCTTGGATTATTTTTGGCTCCTGATATTTGGTCACTTTCCTTTTCCTTTCGATCTCATGCCGCCTTTGAAACGTTGAGGAAGCTGCTGGCTCATGGGTACCGCATGTCATCCTGTATGAACAATAAAGTGTCCTTCATTGGATTTATTTTTACCCCTAACTTATTTCTTTTGATCCCCTGCCCCTTTGAAACGATGAGGACGCTACTGGCAGGTCGGTCCCACATCCTCTATGAACAATAAAAGTTTCATTTGATTGATTTATTTTTTACCCCTTTTGATCCCCTGCCGCCTTGGAATCGTTGAGGATGTTGCTGCCTCATGGGTCCCGCATGTCATCCTCTCAGAACGGTAAATGTTTCTTTTCTTGGATCTTTTACCAACTGATTTTTGGCCTTTGTCTTTCGATCTCCGCCGCCTTTAACACGTTGAGGACGCTGCTGGCTCTGGGGTCCCACATGTCACTTCTCGTGAACAATAAACCTTTCCTTTGTTTGATTTATTATTGACCCATAATTTCTGGCTATTTGCCTTTTTCTTTCGATCTCATGCCTCCTCTGAAACGTTGAGGTCACCGCTGGCTCATGGGTCCCACATGTCAGCCTCTATGAAAAGAAGTTTCCTTTGTTTGATTCATTTTTTACCCTAATTACTGGCTATTTGCCTTTTTTATCCCCCGCCTTTCAAAACTAAGAGGACGCTACTGGCCCATGGGTCCCACATCTCAGCCTCTCTGAACGATAAACCTTTCCTTTTTTTCGATCCCGTGCCGCCTTGTAAACGGTGATACCGCTCATGCAAAATGGGACCCATATGTCATCCTCTATGTACAATAAAAGTTTCTTTCCTTGGATTATTTTTGGCACCTGATATATGGTCACTTGCCTTTTTTCCGATCCCCTGCCGCCTTTGAAACGTTGAGACGCGCTGGCTCGTGGGTCCCACATGTCAGCCTCTATGAACAATAAACATTTCATTTCTTGGATTTATTTTTGACCGCTGATTTCTGGCAACTTTGCTTTTTCTTTCGATCCCCTGCCGCCTTTGTTAAAGTTGAGGACGCTGCTGCAAAATGCGTCCACATGTCAGCTTCTCTGTACGATAATTGTTTCCTTTCTTGGATTTTTTTTCCACTATTGGCTGATGGGTCCCCGATGTCAGCCTCTATGTACAAGAAATATGTGATTTCTCGATATATTTTAACCTGACATATTTAGGATACTTGCTTTTTTTCGATCCCTTCTGTTTGTTTTTACCTTCAAATGTTGAGGGACGCTACTGGCAAATGGGTCCTGCTCTAGCATTCTCAACTGAAGGAAAAACTGAAATATTGCCTATTCATTTGTTTTTCGTACTCCATGCATCTAATCCATACTAACTGTTGATCCGGGTTTTAGTTCAACTTAATTAGTTCAAATTTGATCTACGAGGGAGTATGTAATATATTTTGGGTTCACAACACTGCACTTGTTAACAACAATCTGATGAAGAGGTTTGTCATTTTTTTAAACTACAAATACACTCTAAGATCTTGCAAACTAATAGAATAAATCTTGGAACTTTATATAATTTATGAAAATTTTGAAATCGACTATATGAATATATCAAAATATAGATCCCATGTAGATGCGCATACTGGCTATGCGCATTTAAAAAGAATCATAATCATAATTGATACGAAATAAAAATAACTTTATATGTAGAATCTCGGTTTCTTGAGGGCCAATCATAGGATGTCAACACCCGGATTTTTAAGTCCAGATGCCTATTATGCCATACATCGCAATCCCATGAATATTGTTGTTGCGAGACATAATAGTTGAATATCATAGAGTCATCATTTATTACAACACATAATCGTCTTACAAAGGTAGATCACATGATCCAATATTACAATAGTAGTTGATCTATCGATCAACGAACATCACAAATAGCGGAAGCGAAGTAGTAGTGGCTATCTAATCCAGGCCAACGCTTGACGTCAGAGCGGTCCTAGTTGTCGTAGACGTCCTGCTGTCCATCTTCCTCGTACTGCTATTCACCTTCATAGTCTGGCCATTTGAATAGCCAGGGACAAAGCCATGAGCACTTTTAAAGTACTCGCAAACTAATACTAGTGTAAGCACTATCAATTTTAGTAAGGGAATACTAAGCTCTAGGTTTATTTGCATCAAGCCAAGTTTATTTCGTAAACATTTAGTAAAGATGCTTGAATCCCTAGACTTACTCACGTGGAACATTAGTGTCATTCCCACAACTCTGTTGTGATTCAATTCACCATTCACCTTTCAGAATCAAGTCACAAGTGATATGTCACATTTTTGAAAATGATCTGATGACGGAACAGTATGGCCTTTCCAATCGTCCATAACCGTGGACACGGCTATTCGAATAGTTCTACACTCTGCAGAGGTCGTACACTTGTGCCACAATATTTGCAATAATCCGTCAGGGTTAACTGGCCCTGATTTATCATACTCCGTATGCGGACTACCAACCATAACCTTTCACTTACATACTCTAGTATAGGCACCTCTCCCCATGAGCTTGGCCTCCCTGAAGACAGACACACCTGGAACTGCGCAGTGGCTTGGGCCGGACATTCACCTCATTCACGTCATATCGTATCATTTCTTTTGTTGTAGAGGCAGCTCTTGGCCTAACCCCGATGACGCTTGTTCAGAGGGAACCCATACTAAAGCACATAAATTTCTAGTTAAGCCCTTACCCATGTTGGGTATTGTGGGGGTACTTCAAAATTGGAATGGTATCGCATCCGAACCCAATCATCAGTTTTTGTAAAATTCACCAAGTCATTCACAAGTCATATTCACCTTCAAAATCTTTCAATAGAATGATTCATCATTCCAAGGTTTTCAAAGTCATTTCATTTTACAAGTTCCCATCTAGAGTAGTCAGTTTTATTTGTTTAGCACTAGCAACTAGTCATGAGGGGTGCTAACTAGCTTGTCTTGCTCTAGGCTAACTTTGATGCTCTTGATCTACTCTATCTCTAAACCAAGTGAATCATGAATCAAAAAGTAAACTTTGATAAACAAAATTTAGTAAAGCTTGTAGAGTAAAACTTGGGATAGGAGTATTAAGCATAAAGTAAAAGTAATGGTGCCTTGCTCTTGTAGATCTTTGCATTATTCTAGTGGTATTGGTAATAGCTTGCATTAGTCTAGCTTGCCTTGATTGGTGAGGTGATCAAAGTTCTCTTCTTCTTCCTCTTGGTAGAATACCTCCTCCTCTTGATAGTCTCCGGTACTAGCGTCTAAAAACGAATACGAGGATACAATCACCAAACAACACTTAAGTAAACTTAGTTAGCCTTAATGGCCCACACAAATGATCTAGCATCACTACTTAACATTTATTCACCATTTATGCTAGGGTTTCCTTATTTAATATTGGGAAAATAATTTCCTCTCATTAAAATTTCGAATTAGGGTTTCTCTTTGGTTTGGGAGAAATAATTTCCTCTCATTGAATTCTTCTTAAGATTTAATCTTCTCAAATAACCAGGGATGATCCCATGTTGACCAAGGTCAACACTTCACACTTATTATTTGAGAGAAAGGATTTAAATGAGATTCATCATCTCATGTGATTTAAATAACCATGGCAATATTAAATACTATTTTGATTTAAATTCTACAAGTGAGCAAGTATGAACCTATGCAGTAGAGGTCATCATATTACTTCATAATACTTGAGAAAATGATTTAAATGAGGTGCTACACCTCATAGATTTAAATTCCTAAAATTTGAAATAGTTTAAATGAGCTAGTATTGACTACATAGCCAATTTTGAATCTAGCCCATGATCATGTACAGAACCTATATCATATTTTTACATAGTAAATTAGGGTTTGTTAAATGTGAATTATTGCAATTGGATTTACTTCAAAATTCAAATTGGTTGATTTTTAAGATTTATTTGAATACTGAAAAGTCTCTGTTTTGTTATTTTTGCTATTCAAATTCTACACAAGATATGGGATTGAATCCAGTGGGGTTGCTAGATAAATTCATAGGCTTTCTGGAACAATTTGATTTGCTAGATTTGAGTTTGTAGATTTAAAACCATTCAAATTATAGTTCAGACCAGTATTGAAAATAAACTGAAACAAATTATTTGAATTAAACCAAAGTGGGCTAGGCGGGAACTAGATGGGCCGAAAGATTTGAAAACGAGAAAGGCCAGCCCAACTACGACTGGCTAGCGACGGGGGTCCCACCTAGCTGGCTTTGATTCACGGAAGCGGTACCTGGTGATGTCGTCCGTCAGATTAGAAGACGATCGCACGGCTGAGGTTCGTCGTCACCGTCGGGGGAGGAGGGCCTTGCTGCGCCGGCGAGGTAGGGGGTCGGCGGACGGAGGTTCCCGCGGGGTGTGTGAGTGCGAGGCGGCATTGTCGACGGCGACGGAGCGTCTGGTAGCAGTTGCGAGACTCGGGGCGGCGTGGATCAACGGCGTCGATCTCAGGTCTCCGGCGGCCTTCGTCTTGCGATTGGAGCAGCTCCGGCGGTGTGGTGTCAAATTGATGGGGGGAGAGTGATCAGTGAGGAGAGGAGAGCAGATGGTGTGAAGAAGTTGAGCCGAGCTCCTCTATTTATAGCGGGCGGAGGTGGCCGTGAGGTGCTGAGAGAGGGCGTCCATGGCGCGGTGCTTGGGGTGCTCGAAGGGGCAAGCTAGGGATCGCATCGTGTAGGCGACGGCTAGGCGGAGCTAGCGCGCGTGATGGCGCAGCAAGGGGAGGACGAGGGAGTACTGGCGATGCTCGAGTGCTCGCAGTACGGGCGCGGCAGGTGTTTGATGATGGCGTCGTCTACGGCGCGGGCGACGGCCAATGGGCTTGTCTAGGAGGTAGCTGGGGGTGTGGTGATCAACGCGTGGAGAGGAAGAGAAGGACGGAGTCCAGAAGCGGCGTACGGCGCGTCCATCGTCCAGGGCGCGCTCACCGCGTGCGCTGGCATGCCGTGGCGAGGTGCTGGGCGCGCGTGTTCTGGACAAATGTGTGTGTCTTTGCGTAGGGCTGGTACGATCATGCTAGGGGAGTGTAGAAGCTCATGACATGGTGAGAGAGGAGGAGAGCCAGGAGATGAGTGTGTGGGGTGTGCATGGTACACGGCATGGCCACCATGGTGATCATTGCCATTTTTATCGACCAAAGTACATGGCTTGATGCAGGGGAGGTACAGGAGCAGCAATGATCAAAGGGAGAAAGGGGTTTAGGCAAGAATCCAGAGGATAATAGCATGTATTGCAATTTCCAGATTGTGTCTGCAAGGTGTTTGAGGAAATGGCCGCATGAAACTTTTGGTCGAATTTTGGATTTCTTTTTGGTGGAGCTCAATCATATAATTAAAGAGAAAGAATGGTGGTGGTGGTGGTCAATTTGGTGAAGATTTGTGAGATTTCAAATTTGGGGTTATCTTCTCATTAATTCAAAGTCTCCACTTGGCACCTCTTTGCTGGTCAACCTGGTCAACATCAGTACTAATGGTCAACATGAAAGTTGTTCACCATCACTTGGTCTTGGATGACATGGCTTTGGTTGACCAAGGTTGGTTGAGGAATCAGAAGATAAATGGATGCAAAGTGGTGAAGAAAATAAAAAGGGGACATATGACCATTATCATATGTGAATTGAATTTGAGATTTCCTTTGATTTGATTCTTGTTTCTTTGATGCAATTGTGTTTGTTTATCATATATAAACATTTTACAAGCAAGAGATCAAGCAATGGTGGCCTTTGGTGAAGATTTGCAAATTTGGCTAAGTGTATGTGAGTGAATTTTGGGGATTTTCTCCCTATTTAATTTCTCTTCATTTGATTTGATATTTCTTGACTCTAATGTGATTCTTATTAGTTTAGAAACATTATCCAACCATTGAATCCATTTCAAATGGTCTTGTTCAAAGATTTGCAAAAATGGCCATAACACATAAGAGATGATGTGTCAAATTTCATTAAACTTGTAAATTGTTGATCTTGCTTTACTTGGACATGGGTTAGGGTCAATTTAGTGTTATATTAGGTTGAGAGATGGTTTCACATCATTTGGTCAAGGTTTAGAGTCATAGGGCAAAATTTGGTGAAATGGCTATGTGCCACATATGCCTCTATGCATATGTTGCATTTGAATTTTAATTTGACTTGGCTTGACCCAAATGAGGTTGTGGAGTGTTGAAATGGTATATAGGGGTGATCCAACCATTCACAACAAGTCCTAGGGTCAAGCTTCTCAAATTCACAAATTTGCTATTTTACTCACATATGCCTCTATGGCATTTTTAGTTTCTTTTTATTTTCTTTGGAAACAACTTGAATTAGGTTTGATAAGTACTAGGTAAGGTGTGTGAAGGTTTTCCAAACCTTTAAACAAAGTGGAAAGTTCTAGGGTAAAGATTTATAATTATAGCCATAGGCACATATGCCTTTTTCTTATTTAACTTCCTTTTATTTTATTTTAACTAGGATGATGAAAAGAGGGGTGGGGTTTAGGGTTTAAGATTATTTCAAATACTAATAACAAGCAATCATGGCAATAGCACAAGAATTAAGCAAGATCACTATGTATCAACTTAATTTAATAAAAGTTTTTGTTGGTTCCAAAATTTGGAACTAGGGAAATTCATTTATTTTGTTTTGAATTTTTTGGATGTTACAAACCCTTCCCCCTTAAAAAAATCTCATCCCGAGATTTTTAAGAAAAGTTAGGTTCCTAAGAGAGATGGAGCATTTTGATTAGCAGGAAGACCTACTTGGCATGGTCTGGGGTGCTTCCTGGGTTCTGGCGTCATGTGGTAGAGGCGGCTGTTGTTGTTGTTGGTTCCTTCTACCGGCGAAGCGACGTTGTTGCTGAGCAGGTGCAGCGGTGTTGGCGGCAATCTTGGCCAGCTTCTTGGGGCACTCATTGGAATAGTGACCCACAACTCCACATTCATAGCAGTTGACACTAGTAGGAAAACCCTTATAGGCGGACCTTAGTTCTGTGGCGCACCAGAAAATATGCGCCACAGAAATTTATTTTGTGGCGCACCAGGCAAGGTGCGCCACAGAAACAGCTTAATTTTGTGGCGCAGCAGCCAACCATGCGCCACAAAAACTTGGCGGGCCCCACAACCTGTCACCCCCAATCATTGGTTTTACTATTTCTATGGCGCACGTACCTCAGTGCGCCACAGAAATAACTTATTCTGTGGCGCATGGCAAAAGTGCGCCACAAAAATAAGCTGTTCTGTGGCGCAGTTGCCTTAATGCGCCACAGAAATAAGGTATTCTGTGGCGCATGTGTTCGGTGCGCCACAGAATTAGCGAACCAGATCTACAAAAGTGAGCCAACCTCCCACCTACCACACTACACAAGCCATTCTTCTTCCTCCATCTAGCTCGTCCCCCCTTCTCTCTCATACCATTTTGGCTCTACTTTTCACTTTCTTGGGTATTTATTGCACTTACTTTGGTTGATACTTAATTGGAGTTGACGAGAAGGCTCTCCATACTCTCTCCTCCTCTCGAACTAATCGATCGCGGTCTCGTCTCGGTATCGAATCTACAAGGTGAGTAGTTGGAGGAGACATACATATGCTTGGAGGAGACATGCATATGCTTGTAGATCTTGTGTGGCGGTCGTGTGTATGGATGCTTGTTGCAGGTGAAGCGCTTGTGTGTGTGCCGGTGTGGTGCATGGATGTTTGCCGAAATGTTGATTCATTTCCGTTTCGGCAAATTTTGCACTACCCATATGTCCTACCTTGAGGAGAGGTCATGCCGAATTTTTCCGCTCCATGTAATACCTTGAGGAGAGGTACGGCCCATGCATGTGTGTGCATTTATTGCGGTTCTAATTTCCTGTTCTATGTATACCATTTGCAGGCAAGCATGGTCCTCTCGATGAGTTCCGCTCGAATCTCTAGATACAAGATAGACGCGAAGGAGGACATGATTCGGAACAATAGGCGCCAGATAAGATGTCCGTGTCGATCATGCAAACTCGAGCGCTGGATCAACCCTGATTCCGGACAACTGGAGGAGCACCTGCTGAGGCGCGGTTTCATGCAAGACAACCAGGCGCGGCCGGCCCCATCAAATGGTGCGCATGAAGACCATGTCGAGCGAGATGACTATCATCATGAAGAAGACTATCATCATGAAGAAGACTATCATCATGAAGAAGAAGTCGGCGGAGAAGATCATCATGAAGAAGAAGATGCCGGCGGAGAAGATCATCATGATGAAGAAGAAGATTCCGGCGCGACCCCGCTAATTTCAGCCTTGCGGGACTCTCATGTTCAAGATCTTCTCCTCCAGGAGACGAGCAACGATAGAGTTGCAGCTAGAGAGAGAGCCAAGCTGTCGCAAATGGAGAAAGACGGGATGACTCCGATCTTTCCTGGGTGTCGTCCGCAGGATACGCGCTTGCATGTAACGCTTGATTACCTGCAGATGAAGACGCAGAACAAGTGGACCGATTCCAGCTTCAGCAAGAACTTAAAATTCTGGCACGATCGTCTCCCGGAGGGGAACACATTGCCAAGTAGTATCGAGGAGGCCAAGAAAGTCGTGTGTCCCCTTGACCTACCGCACGAAAAATACCACGCCTGCATTAATGATTGTGTGATTTATAGGTGCGAGTACAAGGACAGAACCACATGTCCGGTGTGCGGCCACGGACGGTACAAGGTTGGGAACAAGAAGGTACCTCGAAAAGTGGTATGGTACTTTCCTATCACTCCCCGTCTGCAGCGGTATTTCGTGGACCCTAAGGAAGCAAAGCTCATGCAATGGCACGCGGAAAGGCAGAAGCCCGAAGAAGATCCGGAGATGGGCTATATGCTGACACACCCTTCAGACGCTGGACAGTGGCAAGCATTGGACATCGCCTTCCCTAGGTTCGGGGGCGACGCAAGGAACATCAGGCTGGGTATGAGCACCGATGGACTCAATCCGTTCGGCAACCAGAGTAGCACGCATAGCACCTGGCCTGTGTTTGTATGGCCTTACAACCTACCCCCGTGGATGTGCACCAAGCAAAGGTACATACACCTGAGTATTCTCATTCAGGGGCCGAAACAACCAGGTGTCGACATGCATTTGTATCTCGGGCTGCTGAAAGAGGAGTTAGACACGTTGTGGAAGACGCCACCCCGTACGTGGGACGCCTACACTAGAACTTATTTCGATATGAGAGCCGCGTTGATCACGACGGTCACGGACTATCCTGGTTACGCATATGTATCTGCCCAGGTCGGCCACGGATTCAACGGCTGTGTGAAGTGCATGGACGAGACCCCGCATCTACAACTACCAAGGGATCCCGGGTCCTCGAAAACCGTGTACCCAGGTGCTCGAAGGTGGCTTCGCTTGGATCACCCGTGGAGAAAACGCGGTGATCTGTTCAATGGTAAAGATGAGCCCGATGGACCCCCACGCCCGAGGAGCGGCGCAGAAATCGATGATCTTCTGAAAAATTGGAAGGAGTGCCCAGCGCCGGGAAAGAAGCGACCGAAGCCAGAGCCGCTGCTCGGTGTATGGAAAGCGAGGTCTGTTTTCCACGACTTGGAGTACTGGAAGGTCCTCCACACGCCCCACAGCCTCGATGTCATGCACATTACGAAGAACGTTACCGAGAGTCTGCTTGGCACTCTTTGCAACTCAGAAAAGTCCAAGGATGGACCGAAAGCAAGATACGATCTTAAACATTTTGGCATCAGGAAAGATCTTCAAGCCCCCGATACTGACGATGACGATGATGATGATGATGATCAGACGGAAGGGACTCAACGTCTCCGCAAAAGGGCTAAGAAGAACGCGGTGCTGCTTCCCGCTGCCTGCTTCACAACGAGTCCGGAGGAGCTCGAGCAGTTTTTCAGGTGCCTCGTAGGAGTGAAAGTTCCTCACGGTTACTCGGGGAATATAAGCAGATATCTGGACGTAGCGAAGAAGAGGTTCACCGGGATGAAGTCTCACGATTGCCACGTGCTAATGACGCAGATACTTCCCGTTGCGATCCGAGGCATAATGGACGAGCACGTCCGTGATACGCTGTTTGGCCTTTGCAACTTTTTTGACGTTATCACCAGGAAGTCGATCGGCGTGAGGCAGCTCAAGATGTTACAGGATGAGATCGTGGTGATACTATGTGAGCTCGAGATTTACTTCCCGCCTGCATTCTGTGATATATGCGTCCATCTCCTTCTCCATGTCGTTGAAGACATCAAGCAGCTCGGCCCAACGTTCCTCCACAACATGATGCCTTTCGAAAGGCAGAACGGTGTCATGAAAGGATACGTTCGCAATAGGGCCCGTCCAGACGCAAGCATGGCCAAGGGGTTTCTAACCTACGAGTGCATCTCCTTCTGCCAGAATTATCTAAGCACCGAGGACGACGAGGATCATGTTGGTCTACCCCCAGGACGCACCTCGGGAGGCTCGCTGGAGTCGGTCACCGCGAGGGCTACCGCTCAGTCCATGTCGGCATTGACAATCGACGCGACGACTTTGACAGGGCTCACCGGGTCGCGCTACAACACTTAAAACTGATCGAACCTTTCGTGCAAGAGCACAAAAGCATGATCGAGCAGAATTACATCGATATGGGCCGGCCGAGGAAGATGGGAGACGTAACCAAAAAGCACAACTCCAGCTTCACGCGTTGGTTCAAGCAAACTCAACTGGTTGAAGCACAGAGAAATACGCCTTCTACCGAAGATGAAAAACTCATATACACCTTATCACAGGGACCCGGGCATAACGTAAGGACCTATCAGGGGTACGACATCAACGGTTACAGATTCTACACCGAGGAAAAGGACAGAAATAGTGAAAATCAAAACTCAGGAGTAACTATGCTGTCATACGCCGATGACGAGACTAATGTCAAGGAAAGATTTTTTGGAAGGATCGAGGAGATATGGGAGCTCAATTACTGTGGAGAGACGGTGCCAATGTTTCGTGTGAGATGGGCCAAGAAGGTCGAAAAAGAAGGCCGATATTTCACAACCATGGTTATACCCGATGCAAAATCGAAGAACGCATCCGCGAAAAATGAGCCATGGGTACTCGGTAGCCAAGTTGACCAATGCTTTTTCATCACCGATCCGTCGAGGCCTAGCCGTGTTGTCGTGAGGAGGGGCAAGAGGAGCATCATAGGAATGCAAGGAGACGCCAACGAGGAAGACTTGGACAAGAACGGTGACCCGAAGATTGAGGAGGAATTCGACAGGCACTTCGACATGCCTACTACTAGTAAAGTAAGAAGGAAGACCTCCCTACCCTCTAAAGGTTGTCCGTTCACGCGAAGAAATCTCAAGGTGGCCGGTATAAAGTATTCAACCGCCAACAACCGAAAGGGCAAGAAGATTGCGAAGAGACGCTAGCTAGAGCTCGGAGCCGGGACGAAGAAGATCTTTTTTTGGTCTATCACATGTGTGTGAGTGTGTGTTAGACAAGTACATGCATGTGTGTGTGAGAGAAACAAGAACGTACATGTTTGTATGAGACAAGTAATTTATAATACTCTACTAATTACTAAATAATGTTGTGTTATTTATTGAAATGTAACTAAAATATGAAAAAAAGAAGAAAAATTGTGTAGCAGCCAAGGTTCGAACCTGGCTACTAATGGGCTAACATTGACCTTAACCACTGGGCTAGTGCTAAGTAACTGTCAGTACACAGCAGTAAACCATTTTGTTTTGCTAAGTGTCTAAATTCTGTGGCGCACGCCCCTTTAGGTGCGCCACAGAATTAAGGAATTCTGTGGCGCATGTCATAGTTGATGCGCCACAGAATGCTTAATTCTGTGGCGCACATGGAGGGGTGCGCCACAGAATTTAGACACTTGGTGAAATAATCGACTCGAACCTTTCTTCCCCCTCACAACAGCAGTTTCTTCCCCGACGAGCCAAAACCTAGCGCGCGCCCACTGTGCTCTCGCAACCACCGCCTAGCGCCGAGGAGGAGGAGGACCGCCACCGCCTAGCGCCGCCGAGGAGGAGGAGGACCGCCACGCCGCCGCCGCCGAGCAGGACGCCCGAGCCCGAGCCGCCGCCGCAGATCGAGGAGGAGGAGGACCGCCACGCCGCCGCAGAGGAGGAGGACGAGGAGGACAACGCCGCCACCATCGCAACCTTGCGCCGCCGCCATTCGGTGAGAGGCCCTCTCCCCCGTCCCCACTCACTTGTCCCCCTCCCCACTGCCCTGTGCCCATCCCCAACTCCTGTGCCTCCCTCCCTCTCCCCTGTGCCCCCTCCCTCTCCCCTATGCCTCCCTCCCTCTCCCCTGTGCCTCCCTCCCTCTCCCCTATGCCTCTCAATTTGGTTCTCAATTTGCTTAACTTCTTGCTGGTGATGTACTTAATTTTGATTGAGCAATTGACAATGTTGCATATACATATAGTCAAATAGAATTTTGATGGTCAGTATGAATTTTGATGTAGTGCTGGTGTAGCTTATGTGGACATTCAATTTATGAATTTTGAAATTAACATTGCTACTGACTTTTATGCAGTGGCTAATTTAGTTGTTGTCATATTTGTTGGCAGTAGCAAATGAATGCAGTAGAAATTTAGAGATAAAAAGCTACTGCCTACTATTTGAATGCAGTAGAAATTCTCAATGGCTAGTTTTAGTGTGTCCTAGTTTGTCTGAATAATTATGAAATGATCATGCTCATGCTCATGCTCATTATCTTGTATATGCTTGTTTGAATTCATTTATGCTTGTTTATACAGTATATATGAAGTGAATATGCTAGATAGAAAATATGAAGCTCCATTTGATAGAAGCATATATTGCATTTATTTGTGGCATTGAATTCTCTGGTTTTTAATGTTCTCTATTAATGGAAATGTACAATATGTTGTTTGCATTGCCATGATCCAAGCCATCCAAGCCATCAAAGAATTGCCATGATCCTAGCAGTAGCTAATTTCTTGGTTATGGCATTATATTCTTTCTATGTGATGAAATTCAGGGGCTCCATAGCTAGATGTAGAAACAAATGACCTATATCTACTTTGGTGGCATGCTGTAGTGTAGTATGTAGGCCAGACACTACATCTCCATTGAACAAGCATTCATGAAATAGAATAATGACTCCAATGCTACTGCTAGGATTTGTTAGCAATTCTTGGTGAAAGCTAATGATGCTACTGGTTTAAATGGAAATGATGAAATGATGCTATGATGCTATGATGAAATGTACAAGCTAGAAATTGATTTAGGTTCTCTTGTTCATGCAAATGATGCTACTGGTTTAAATGTAAATGCAAATGATGCAGTCAAATGCTATTTCATTTATTGCTTGCTATTTTTTTAATTCATTGGTTACTGTTTTTTTTAATTCATTGCTTGCACTAAAGCTAATAAAGTTCTTGCAATTATTTTTAATTCATTGCTTGCTGTTTTTTTAATTCATTGCTTGCAGTATAGCTAATGGTTCAATAAAATGAACAATGCAGTAGGTTTTTCAATACAATGCAGTAGGTTTTTTAATAAAATGAAATGCTACTGCCTAGTTGATTTTGAATTGATGCTAGGATTTGTTGGCAGTAGAAAATTTAGGTTTAGAAAATGCTACTGTTTGAATTTTATGAAATGATCATGCTCATGCTCCCTGGTTGCAAGATGAGAATGCATAGATGGTTGATGTTCAAGCATTTTCATTTTCATTTGAAGTCACTAGCATTTCATTTTGGGGAATATTTATGAGTAATAGCATTTTCATTTGTAGTCACTAGCATTTCCATATGATGCTCAAGCTTCTGCTATTTAATTATCTCTGGAATTTTATATGTTGATGTTCTTTATTGCTACTGCTAGCTAGGATTTTGGTTAGTGCTACTGTAAGTATAAGTGGTTAGTGCTACTGTAAGTATAAGTGTAATGCTCCAGGTTTTGATGCTCCAGGTTTTGATGTAGTTGTATGCTTCAGGTTTTGATGCTTCAGATTTTGATGTAGTTGTAGCTCCAGGTTTTGATGCTTCAGGTTTTTGATGCTCCAGGTTTTGTTGTAGATGCTCTAGGTTTTGATGCTTCAGGTTTTTGATGCTCCAGGTTTTGATGTAGTAGTATTTGGATACAATTTTGTATGATGATGAACATGGTTAGAATCTGTGAATATGGTGATGAATGTGGGCTCCAGGTTTTGCAGGGATTTCATTGAGTTGCCCATTTCTCCCGAAGCGTTGATTAATTTCCGTTTCGGTTGAGAAATGGCACTCCTACGTAGAAAAAATAGCAAAGGTCATGCCGAATTTTTTGGTTGACTTTTGTACTAACTTTTTGCCTCTTTTTAATGAAGTGCAAATAAACATGTCGGGCAGCACTTCTAAGCCCATGAGCCAGAACGAAGAAGCGAGAGAGGCCAACAAGGACTTCTGGGAGGGCTACGAGCGGCCCCGGAAGGCCGCCGCCGAGTCGCCCGGCGATGAGGAAGAGGGCCGGGACGCCGCCTCCGATGGAGAGGGCCGGGGGGCCGCCGACGACACCGACGAGGGCCGGGACACCGCCTCCGAGGGAGAGGGCCGGGGGGGCGCCGCCGACACCGGCGACGATGACGATACCTGGGACGACGCCGCCGAGCCTGCTGAAGAGACGACCGGTGAAGAGAACGCGGCCAACCGCACGGAAGGTGATAGCGGCGGCAACCCTCAGGAGGGTAAGAAGAAGAGGACGGCGAGGAGGCCAAGGAGGGATCGGAGGCCGCAAGTGCTCGCCAACGTCACCGATGCTGTCACGGTAGTCTCCGAAAGTGGCCTACCGATGGAGCCTTCGTGGGTTGCCAAAGGGTACGGCATGCAACTAGGGTGCATCGTCCGTGAAACCGTGCCGATCCTAACTCAGGACCTCAGAAGCAAGGAGAACGAGGCTATCGCCCAATCCCTCCTCCAGAAGCTTCACCAACGATACACGTTCCCGGAGCCGTTCAATAAGAAGGTGGACTCTTTAGCTCTCACGAAGATGAGCACCGCCTTGAGCAGCTGGAAGAACCGGCTGAAGAGAAAGATCGAGGCCGGTGAAAGCTGGGAGAGGATAAGTAGCAAAGACCCGTCGATCTCCTTAGAAGACTTTAATGCATTCAAGTCTTACTTACAGAGTGACGGTGTTAAAAAATGGACCGCCTGGGGGAAGAAAATGCGGGACTTGAACTTAGGGACCCACCATTGCGGAAGTGGCGGTTACCGAGGAAAACAGCCCACTTGGGACAAGGAGGATGCCGAGATGGTACGTCTGGGGAAAGAAAACCCCTGGCACAAAATCCAGGATGTACAGGCTAGGAACTTTGTCCGGTCCCGCTACTACTTAGACTGGAAGACGGGGGAATTTATTACGGATTACAAAGACGTGAGGGATTTCGAGCAGTACCTGGTAAGGATAGTTCTATATTATTTCGCTCATCTTATTAGGCAATGAAGCCAAATGGGCTAACCTTAAGTTCCTTTGTCTGAAGGATGAAGAGTTGATGAAGGATACGGCTGGCCCGTCGTCCCAGGGGTCGACGGAACCGTGGGACACGCCTTTCAACAGGGCGACGAACAGATACAAGGAGAGGGAGCTGGACAAGCCACCGACGTCGGGTGGCCGTGTGTCCGGCTTTGGCACAAGTATGAAGCTATCCGAGTACTACGGATCGGATGCCAAGACGAGAAAGCTGGAGAGGAGGTCGTCCGCTAAGGATAAATCCGAGGTTCAGGAGCTGAAGAAGAAGGTGGAGTCACTAGAGAAGCTGGTGGCCGAAAAGCCTGTGGAGAACACGGAGATGATGAACAAGTTATTGGACGAGAAGATCCGGCAGATCATCCCCCCTGGGTTGATGGAGGGGTTAGCTGCTTGGAATGCGGGAGGTCAAGTGGGGCCGATACATGTGCCCAGCATCAGCGGCAGCAACTCAAGCTTCCACGTGTCGCCGACGGTGCCGCTCCACCCGACGCCGGCGTCGGGGCTCCACCAGACGCCGCCGCTCCAACCGCCGCCGCAGCTCCAACCGCCGCCGCAGCTCCAACTGGTCGCATCGACGCCCCCAACCGCCGCCCTTGTATCGACAGTAGCCGAGATCGACGCCATCAAGGAGGTAAACTCATTAGTTACTCCTTCGCGTCATCTTCTTTAACTATATATGCCTTTCGTGACTGCCATCTCACGATGCCCAACATGGCGCCCCTGACTCAGGATGAACAATGCATACTTCTGCAAACGGTGGAGCCCGGCGGCAAGTTGGTGGAAGTTGCTAGCGGCCTTGTCATGGCTTCCCGCGTTATGCACGGCGCTAGATTGGCGGAAGACGTGGCGAAGGTCAAGTTGGTAGTGGTAGTGCCGGAGTACCGCTACGCCATCCCCCCTTTCAACCTCCGGGCACAGACGAAGGCGACGTTTTGCCCCTTGGGGATTGCACCTCATGGCTTATGAAATGGCCGAAGAACCAGATTCGTCTGGGGGGGGGGTCTTCCGAGTGCTAAGAAAAGCACCGGCGCCACCTCCCCTATCATCCGGCCCAAGATCGCGAGCGCCGACGACACCCTTAAGGAAACGGCGGTCGCCGCCCCCACTACCCTGAAGGAACCGGCGGTCGCCGCCGCCACCCGGAAGGAACCGACGATCGCCGCCACCACCACACGCCACAAACAGTTGTTGGGAGCGCTACCGCAACGACCGTCAACTAGACGCACGGTACGCCAAGCGGCGGCATCGCAACCGCCACCATCTAAGGTCCAGGACATGGCGCCACTTGATGGCAACGATGTAGATGATGATGATGACATCGATGCCTACATCAACACTGGCGCCTGCAGCCAAGATATGTACATGCCTCCTATGGATGAACAAGCCTTCCGCACACACGGCGATCAACTTGGTCGTCCCCCTACAGTGACGAAGCAGCGCCTGGTCTTCACGGGTCTTTCTCAAGACACTCCTCCGGAGGCTGGCAATCCAGCTCAAGTCAAGCCTGCTACCGTTTTCAGCCCTAACACGCTGCGTAAGACGATCATCGGGGAGCCACCCAAATCAACCCCAGCAACCTCAGAAGCACCACCAGCACCCGAAGCACCACCATCAGCACCACAAGCACCCCCAGTAGGTCAGGTGAAGAAGGGAAGGAAGAGAGGAGCCAAGAAGGGCGCATCTTCGAGCCAGCCTGCTCCTAAGAGGATCCGGGCCGACGACATGGTACCACCTACACCGGATGGCTTGCCCCGGTGTCATGAAGCTGGTAAACCTATACTGCCTCCGGACATGGAACACCTCGCAAGTGGACCAATGCTCCCTTTGCAGTACTCTATTCAATATCAAGAGAGCGTCCTTCTTAAAGAAAAGGATCCAAATTACCCGGTGTTCTCGGTCAAGGTGCCGTCCGACCAGCACTTCGTCAATGAAGACCCCGCGGATATCTTCTTCATAGCGTTCGAGGACGTCTTCAATCTATTTCACTCGAAACGGCTCGACTATAACTTGGTCCGCCTATACGCGATCAATCTTCAGATGAAGATCAACAGAGAGAGACCCCGCCACATCGCGGTAGCGGATCCCTACTACATGCGCGATAGCCAGCTCCAGGACGGCTCAAGGACACGGACCAAGGCGGTGCGGTACCTCCAGAACTTCATGCTCATGCACAAAGAGAGCAACACCATTCTTCTGCCTGTCTTTCCCGAGTAAGTACACATCCGCTCACGGCCATCGTAACTTATGCTTTCTTATATATTTCTTCCATTGCCGATCATTTCCAACATTCCATTTCAATTGCATGTGTTGAGCAGGGACAAATACTGCACACTCATCATCCTAGATCCAAAGTGGTCACTAGCCCAGTATTTCGACTCGTCGAGTACGACGACGAAGAAAGACTACAAGAGAATAAGGGGTGTTCTCGATGAGGCTATCCTTGGCTACTCCAAAAATGGAGGCACCTTCGACAAGAATGGGCAATATATCAGGCCGGACACTAAAAAGATCGGGTTCAAGCACGTGATCAACTTCCCTTGTATCAAGCAGCCAGCTGGCAGCATTAAGGAGGCCTTCTATGTCCTCCATCACCTTAAAGGGTTTGTCGAGGATGCAGAGATGATGTCTCTGCCACCTAGTAAGCGAGACCCCATTAAAATGTCGAGGGAAATCAGTGATGATGATCTTAGAGAAGACTTCCATCGCATCCAAGTAAAGCTCTCGGAAATTATCTTACAAGATGTATCCAACGGATCGGGGCTCTTACACGCAGCCAGAGCGTTGCCTAAGAGGGATATCGAAGAACGCCTACATAGGCAGGGTGATGGAAGGACGTGGACGACGAAGGACTTGTACAAGCCGTTCCCGGAGCCGCTCAAGAAGACGTCTCGTTGACCGAGGCCGGTGTGCCTAGCATTACTTTGAATCGATGGACAATTTGTACCGTGTTGTAAACTAAACTTGCTTAATTTGCTCGAAACGGTGGTCGTCGTTGTTGGACTTCAATTACTATTGTAGTCGTTATCGTTGAACCATATTACTTATGTGATACCGATGCTATATGTCTTTTAGGTTTATTATTATTTCCTTGCTTTAATTCTTGTGAATATGTATGCATGTGAACTCTCTAACTCTTTCCATTGCGTTATATACTAATATGCCTTGTGTCCATGCATAGAGATGACGTACTACGTCGTGTTCGAGGGGCGGGTTCCAGGAGTGTACGAGGAGTGGGAGGAGTGCAAGAAACAGGTGCACAAGTTCAGCGGCAACTGCTACAAAGGGTACCCGACTAGACACGAGGCGGTTGCCAAGTGGAGGGCGCACCAAGCAAAGAAGAGCAAGATGAAGACCTTCCTTGTGCTCTCGCTCTTGCTCACCATCGTCGCGGCGGTACTCTATTTCATCCTAGTGTAGGCGGCGGCCGGTGTCACTTCGTTTGTATCTAGAGATGATGAGAACTTTCTTAATTTGCATGGATTATGAGTGTATGGAGCTATATGTATAACTCGATCGGGCTCTAAGTAATGTGATGATGATGTGATGATTATATATGTCCATATTATATCTGTCTATATTATATCAGTATATAACCTGCATGTAGTGTATAAAATCAGTATAAAACCTGTATAGTACACCAGGGAGCACAAAATCGAGTATACCTGTAGATAGTTCTGTGGCGCACCAAAAAATAATTCTGTGGCGCACCTATTTCTGTGGCGCAGCTACATTACATGCGCCACAGAACTACTTATTTCTGTGGCGCACACTACCTGGTGCGCCACAGAAACCTTATTTCTGTGGCGCACGGCCTGGTGCGCCACAGAAAGCTTATTTTTGTGGCGAGAATTCTGTGGCGCACCTCCCATGCGCCACAGAATCGTTTTTTCGTGCGCCACTGATGAGGCTTTTCCTACTAGTGTGATGGTAGACTTGTCCTTTGGGGTAACGGGGATGGCATTGCTTCCAGTCCTCGGGCCAGTGTTGGTGTTGTTGTTGTTGTTGTTGTTGTTGCTGTTGTTGTTGTTGTTGTTGTGGTGGCTGTTGTTGTTGTTGCCTCCGGGCTTCGGGGGTCCTCCGTTGTTGTTGGTGTAGTTGGGGCGATAACTCTGAGCAGGGGGCTTGTTGTGTCTTGGGGTGAATCCTCCAGAGGAGTTGTTGCGGGTAGGGTGGGGTCCACTCTGGTTCATCATTCTGCGCTTGCGGTTCTCATTGGCCTGATGCAGCTTTCCTTCCATCTGGATGGCTGAGTCCACGAGGGCTTCCAAGTCAGCGAACGGAATGTTCACTAACACAGTTTGCATCTCGTCGTGCAGTCCATTCAGAAATCTTTCCTTCCTCTTCTCGTTGGTGTCGGTCTCATCCGGGGCGTACCTTGACAGAGTGAGAAACCTGTCGCGGTATTCCACCACGGACATCCTTCCTTGCTTGAGTTCGCGGAACTCGTCTCTCATCTTCTTGATTAGTCCTTGGGGCACATGGTACTTGCTGAACTTCAGCTTGAAGTCTTCCCAGGTCATCATCTCATCCCGCATTCATTGCACGGGCACTTGCCCACCAGGCTACGGCAGGTCCTGACAGGTAGTGGGTGGCTCTTTTTTCTGCGGCTTCAACTCCCGCAACTTCGAGGTTGTTCTCCATGGTCTGGAGCCAGTCATCAGCATCAAGGGGCTCTTCAGTCTTGTTGAATATCGGTGGGTTGGTGTTCTGAAAATTCTTCAGCTTCGATCCAGGGTGATCGTGGTTTCCGTGGCCTTGATTGTTCTGGGCTATCTGTTGTAGTGCGGCAAGGTTTGCTTGGCGTTCAGCTCTTTCGACTTCTCGATCTGCCATCATCGTTTGCAGCAGTTGCATCATGGCATCCTGGGTGGCGTTACGGTTTGGTGGGGCCATCTGAACATTGAGGTAGATGATAAGATAAGAGGGAAATTTCTAGGGTTTGTTTTGTTAAAATTTAAAAAGTTCATAAATTGAAAACTTGAGTAGTGTTGCGGGGGTAAAAACCAACAACACTTTTTCATTCATACCAAACATCATATATTACAAAGCTAACACACCGTTGGTTTTAAGAACCATTCATCGCTCTACGATACAAGGGGATCCTGATACAACTCACACCTACTTAAGTGCTGGGGTGATACTACTCTTCAGGGTGGAATTCTTCGTCTTCACGGGTGATGTGCTTGGCGAGAGGCGAGGGCGTTGTCCAAATCCCTGCGGGTTTTGTACTGCCTGAAGTCCTGGTGTGCTACATAGGGGTTCATCTCCGTGGGTGGTGGCATGGTCATCGATCTTCCCATGGAGTCATGTCTTGGGTAGTAGATGAAGCGAGTGTTCCGGATCTTGTTCTCATTTTGTCCACACAGACGGGCAATTGCTTCTTGCATAGCTCTGACTAGTCCTTCCTTCCAAGTGTTTCCCGTTACAGAAAACCAGATGGTTTCCCATACCGGGGCTCCAAGCTTTCTTCGTAGATCAGTAGAAACTTCCCACCGAGGTGGTTCTCCGGAGTGGTTGTTGAGGGGTATTCCGAAGAACTCGGGATACGGGTGTCCTAGATATTCCACTAGTTGCTTCAAATCCTTTTCGAACCTTAGGTCGCCTCCGGGACCAAGCTGATAACACTCCCATTGGTACTCCATCTGTGAGCAATTAGGATAAGTAAGTTAATGAAGTGATCAAGTGTGCAAAATTTTATGTACAATTACAAAGAAAAGTAGAGCATGGATTTATTCTTTTGAAAAGATCTTAAGATAAGGGTGAGAATAAGTTTTCAGAAATATTCACTTTCTTTGTTTTGAAACTAAGTTTTTCGGACGTCCATTCTAACTAGGGTCTCCTAAGGTCAAACAATGGCTCTGATACCAACTTGTCAACACCCGGATTTTTAAGTCCAGATGCCTATTATGCCATACATCGCAATCCCAGGAATATTGTTGTTGCGAGACATAATAGTTGAATATCATAGAGTCATCATTTATTACAACACATAATCGTCTTACAAAGGTAGATCACATGATCCAATATTACAATAGTAGTTGATCTATCGATCAACGAACATCACAAATAGCGGAAGCGAAGTAGTAGTGGCTATCTAATCCACAGGCCAACGCTTGACGTCAGGAGCGGTCCTAGTTGTCGTAGACGTCCTGCTGTCCATCTTCCTCGTACTGCTGTTCACCTTCATAGTCTGGCCATTTGAATAGCCAGGGACAAAGCCATGAGTACTTTTAAAGTACTCGCAAACTAATACTAGTGTAAGCACTATCAATTTTAGTAAGGGGAATACTAAGCTCTAGGTTTATTTGCATCAAGCCAAGTTTATTTCGTAAACGTTTAGTAAAGATGCTTGAATCCCTAGACTTACTCACGTGGGAACATTAGTGTCATTCCCACAACTCTGTTGTGATTCAATTCACCATTCACCTTTCAGAATCAAGTCACAAGTGATATGTCACATTTTTGAAAATGATCTGATGACGGAACAGTATGGCCTTTCCAACCGTCCATAACCGTGGACACGGCTATTCGAATAGTTCTACACTTTGCAGAGGTCGTACACTTGTGCCACAATATTTGCAATAATCCGTCAGGGTTAACTGGCCCTGATTTATCATACTCCGTATGCGAAATACCAACCATAACCTTTCACTTACATACTCTAGTATAGGCACCTCTCCCCATGAGCTTGGCCTCCCAAGAAGACAGACTGTCAGCCTGGGAACTGCACAGGGCTTGGGCCGGACATTCACCCCATTCACGTCATATCGTATCATTTCTTTTGTTGTAGAGGCAGCTCTTGGCCTAACCCCGATGATGCTTGTTCAGAGGGAACCCATACTAAAGCACATAAATTTCTAGTTAAGCCCTTACCCATGTTGGGTATTGTGGGGGTACTTTCAAAATTGGAATGGTATCGCATCCGAACCCAACCATCAGTTTTTGTAAAATTCACCAAGTCATTCACAAGTCATATTCACCTTCAAAATCTTTCAATAGAATGATTCATCATTCCAAGGTTTTCAAAGTCATTTCATTTCACAAGTTCCCATCTAGAGTAGTCAATTTTATTTGTTTAGCACTAGCAACTAGTCATGAGGGGTGCTAACTAGCTTGTCTTGCTCTAGGCTAACTTTGATGCTCTTGTTCTACTCTATATCTAAACCAAGTGAATCATGAATCAAAAAGTAAACTTTGATAAACAAAAGTTAGTAAAGCTTGTAAAGTGAAACTTGGGATAGGAGCATTAGGCATAAAGTAAAAGTAATGGTGCCTTGCTCTTGTAGAGCTTTGCATTATTCTAGTTGCATTGGTAATAGCTTGCATTAGTCTAGCTTGACTTGATTGGTGAGGTGATCAAAGTTCTCTTCTTCTTCCTCTTGGTAGAATACCTCCTCCTCTTGATAGTCTCCGGTACTAGCGTCTAAAAACGAATACGAGGATACAATCACCAAACAACACTTAAGTAAACTTAATTAGCCTTAATGGCTCACACAAATGATCTAGCATCACTACTTAACATTTATCCACAAATTATGCTAGGGTTTCCTTATTTAATATTAGGAAAATAATTTCCTCTCATTGGAAATTGGAATTAGGGTTTCCCTTTGGTTTGGGAGAAATAATTTCCTCTCATTGAATTCTTCTTAAGATTTAATCTTCTCAAATAACCAGGGATGATCCCATGTTGACCAAGGTCAACACTTCACACTTATTATTTGAGAGAAAGGATTTAAATGAGATTCATCATCTCATGTGATTTAAATAACCATGGCAATATTAAATACTATTTTGATTTAAATTCTACAAGTGAGCAAGTATGAACCTATGCAGTAGAGGTCATCATATTACTTCATAATACTTGAGAAAATGATTTAAATGAGGTGCTACACCTCATAGATTTAAATTCCTAAAATTTGAAATAGTTTTAAATGAGCTAGTATTGACTACATAGCCAATTTTTGAATCTAGCCCATGATCATGTACAGAACCTATATCATATTTTTACATAGTAAATTAGGGTTTGTTAAATGTGAATTATTGCAATTGGATTTACTTCAAAATTCAAATTGGTTGATTTTTAAGATTTATTTGAATACTGAAAAGTCTCTGTTTTGTTATTTTTGCTATTCAAATTCTACACAAGATATGGGATTGAATCCAGTGGGGTTGGCTAGATAAATTCATAGGCTTTCTGGAACAATTTGATTTGCTAGATTTGAATTTGTAGATTTAAAACCATTCAAATTATAGTTCAGACCAGTATTGAAAATAAACTGAAACAAATTATTTGAATTAAACCAAAGTGGGCTAGGCGGGAAGTAGATGGGCCGAAAGATTTGAAAACAGAGAAAGGCCAGCCCAACTACGACGCGGGCTAGCTGACAGGGGGTCCCACCCGTCAGTGGCTTTGATTCACCGAAGCGGTACCTGGCGATGTCGTCCGTCAGATTAGAAGACGATCGCACGGCTGAGGTTCGTCGTCACCGTCGGGGGAGGAGGGCTTGCTGCGCCGGCGAGGTAGGGGGTCGGCGGCATGACGGAGGTTCCCGCGGGGTGCTGGTGAGTGCGAGGCGGCGTTGTCGACGGCAACGGAGCATCTGGTAGCAGTTGCGAGACTCGGGGCGGCGTGGATCAACGGCGTCGATCTCAGGTCTCCGGCGGCCTTCGTCTTGCGATTGGAGCAGCTCCGGTGGTGTGGTGTCAAATTGATGGGGGGAGAGTGATCAGTGAGGAGAGGAGAGCAGATGGTGTGAAGAAGTTGAGCGCTGAGCTCCTCTATTTATAGCGGGCGTAGGTGGCCGTGAGGTGCTGAGAGAGGGCGTCCATGGCGCGGTGCTTGGGGTGCTCGAAGGGGCAAGCTAGGGATCGCATCGTGTAGGCGACGGCTAGGCGGAGCTAGCGCGCGTGATGGCGCAGAAGGGGAGGACGAGGGAGTACTGGCGATGCTCGAGTGCTCGCAGTACGGGCGCGGCAGGTGTTTGATGATGGCGTCGTCTACGTCGCGGGCGACGGCCAATGGGCTTGTCTAGGAGGTAGCTGGGGGTGTGGTGATCACGCGTGCCAATTGGGAGAGGAAGAGAAGGACGGAGCTCGGCGTGACTGGGCGCGTCCAGGGCATCGTCGCGCGCCACCGCGTGTCTGGCATGCCGTGGCGAGGTGCTGGGCGCGCGTGTTCTGGACAAATGTGTGTGTCTCTTTGCGTAGGGCTGGTACAGGCGTGCTTGTGGAGTACATAGAAGCTCGATGACATGGTGAGGAGAGAGGAGAGGGCCAGAGAGATCGATGCATGGTGGCCGTGCATGGTACACGGCATGGCCACCATGGTGATCATGCCATGCTTTAATCGACCAAACCAGTACATGGCTTGATGCAGGGGAGGTACAGGAGCAGCAATGATCAAAGGGAGAAAGGGGTTTAGGCAAGAATCCAGAGGATAATAGCATGTATTGCAATTTCCAGATTGTGTCTGCAAGGTGTTTGAGGAAATGGCCGCATGAAACTTTTGGTCGAATTTTGGATTTCTTTTTGGTGGAGCTCAATCATATAATTAAAGAGAAAGAATGGTGGTGGTGGTGGTCAATTTGGTGAAGATTTGTGAGATTTCAAATTTGGGGTTATCTTCTCATTAATTCAAAGTCTCCACTTGGCACCTCTTTGCTGGTCAACCTGGTCAACATCAGTACTAATGGTCAACATGAAAGTTGTTCACCATCACTTGGTCTTGGATGACATGGCTTTGGTTGACCAAGGTTGGTTGAGGAATCAGAAGATAAATGGATGCAAAGTGGTGAAGAAAATAAAAAGGGGACATATGACCATTATCATATGTGAATTGAATTTGAGATTTCCTTTGATTTGATTCTTGTTTCTTTGATGCAATTGTGTTTGTTTATCATATATAAACATTTTACAAGCAAGAGATCAAGCAATGGTGGCCTTTGGTGAAGATTTGCAAATTTGGCTAAGTGTATGTGAGTGAATTTTGGGGATTTTCTCCCTATTTAATTTCTCTTCATTTGATTTGATATTTCTTGACTCTAATGTGATTCTTATTAGTTTATAAACATTATCCAACCATTGAATCCATTTCAAATGGTCTTGTTCAAAGATTTGCAAAAATGGCCATAACACATAAGAGATGATGTGTCAAATTTCATTAAACTTGTAAATTGTTGATCTTGCTTTACTTGGACATGGGTTAGGGTCAATTTAGTGTTATATTAGGTTGAGAGATGGTTTCACATCATTTGGTCAAGGTTTAGAGTCATAGGGCAAAATTTGGTGAAATGGCTATGTGCCACATATGCCTCTATGCATATGTTGCATTTGAATTTTAATTTGACTTGGCTTGACCCAAATGAGGTTGTGGAGTGTTGAAATGGTATATAGGGGTGATCCAACCATTCACAACAAGTCCTAGGGTCAAGCTTCTCAAATTCACAAATTTGCTATTTTACTCACATATGCCTCTATGGCATTTTTAGTTTCTTTTTATTTTCTTTGGAAACAACTTGAATTAGGTTTGATAAGTACTAGGTAAGGTGTGTGAAGGTTTTCCAAACCTCTAAACAAAGTGGAAAGTTCTAGGGTAAAGATTTATAATTATAGCCATAGGCACATATGCCTTTTTCTTATTTAACTTCCTTTTATTTTATTTTAACTAGGATGATGAAAAGAGGGGTGGGGTTTAGGGTTTAAGATTATTTCAAATACTAATAACAAGCAATCATGGCAATAGCACAAGAATTAAGCAAGATCACTATGTATCAAACTTAATTTAATAAAAGTTTTTGTTGGTTCCAAAATTTGGAACTAAAAATAACTTTATATTTAGAATCTCGGTTTCTTGAGGGCCAATCATAGGATCTCCGTGTTTAAATTAGGAAGGGCCCCAATGGCATGAGTCGGAGGCCCATTAAATGTTTTTGGATTGTTATCAGCGAAGTAAGCAGGCTGACAGCAATCACCATGTACATGGCCGGCGGCAGCCCAAAAGTACAAACAATTGGCCCATGCAGGGAAGGTAGTACTTTTTTTATTGGGAAGGTTGTCTGGCTAACCCAAAAAAAAAGTGGTGCTACATGGGGTAATACTTGAACCCGGAATGAGATCGAGTGCCTTGATGAAGGCGAGGCACACATAAATAGTACTCCGTACCATGCCTTGCCCCTCCCTTTCAACCGTTGGATAAAAAATAATTAGACAGATGACTATGAACTAGTAACTGCTACAGTACCAACCAATGTACAAGACATGTGCTACAGTACGTCGTCCATAGTGCATGTGCTTTAGAACCATGAACAGTACATATGCTACATGCTACAGTACTTAGATCTTAGCTATCTATTTTCAATCCAACGGCCAAATCTACAAGTCACCGTACTGTTCATCTGTGCCTTGCTTATGTCAAGGCACTGGATCCTGGACACTTGAACCCATGATCGTTGCTGAGGGTTGCCTATTTGCGCATAATATGTTTTGTCAGCGGGCACTTCACTAGTTTGTGCAAAACATATCCAGCGCAGGATTCGAAAAAACATCACGTTTTTTTCTTTACGGAAACAACAGAACATCTCATGTTCATCACAATCCAGCCAACATAAGCACATAATAATTAATAGTACAACTAGAGAGTTGTACACATAAATAAGGTTTGTCAAGCTTCATGCACTAGCCAACGCAACCAAAAGTCCGAACTGATGGAAAGGGCTAGGCAATCCACTTATACATCTCAACACCCCTCCTCACGTGTGACCGGAAGAAGGGAAGAGGTCAACACAAGGAGACTCAGAGGTATAGCTCAAGAGGCATATACGTGGACTCCGAGGAGGGCAACGGAGGGCAGCACCAATTTTTAGGATAAATTACGAAAGCCAGGTCTCGAACTCGAGACCCTGGGCTCTGATACCATGTCAAGCTTCATGCACTAGCCAACGCAACCAAAAGTCCGAACTAATGGAAAGGGCTAGGCAATCCAATTATACATTTCAACATCCCCCTCACATGTGACCACAATCCAGTAATGGTACCATCATGTTCACCACAATGCATCATTAAAGAGAGCAGTATACTATTATAGACCAGCTCTCTCTACAGAACATTTGTAAGACAACTTAATACAGCTGTGATTCATATTGTTGCCCCAGCGATGGGTGATAACCTGAACACCATATAACCTTCTCACAACAATTGTAACCAAATATGAGCACCTGCAATGATTTGGTGTCAAGCTTCTTGAAGGTCAGGAGGTATCCTACCTTCAAGTCATGTGCTTTGACAAACTCTGGCCATCCTGCGTCCATTAAAACATTGCCATCTTGTTGCTTCAGGTCCACAATCCAGGTGCATGCAGTGGACATCTTCAGGTTGATGGACTCTGGACACCCACCGTAAAACCAGGGTAGAACACGACTGGGGATGGTAATCACCTCTAACTCCGATGTACATAGTACCTTGCAGAAGCTGTCAGCGGTATTCTCCTCATCGATGCGCCTAAACACCTTGCACACTGGGGCTGGCTCTACAGATGTCTCCTTCCATGATAAGCTCTCTCCAAGCTTGAGCTTCTTGTTTGAACACTGCAAAAAAGAGGCCTCAATTAGATAATGCCTCTAGCTTCTGACCGTAATTCCAAGCAAATGCATAATCAAAGGCACCTAGCAAAGTCAGCGGATCATTGTTCTTATCAAACACACAGTCTGAACAATAAGCTTCTGAATCTAGCTAGGCTGATATGTACAACCTTGTATCATCAAATTATTCAGCATAGTGTATCATTGTATCGCAGAAGCCAAATCGATATAAATAGTAGCTATGAGAATAGAAATCAAGCTAGCATGAGCCATGCATGCTTGCTGGCTAGGTCTAGCATCAGAGTAATGCATCTGCAGTTCATCATCCGCCAGTACAGATTGACCAAGCAAACAAAAAAAATCAGCGTCGGCCTAAAGAGTCCACAAGCCAGACATGCATGCTCGGTGTCCTCATATGTGATCATCGGCCGTGGATTGACCAATATCATATTTGAACGATTATTACTGCACACATTAGATCCAGTTGATACGCGTAAAGCACACGTCCGTTGGGAACCCCAAGAGGAAGGTGTGATGCGTACAGCAGCAGGTTTTCCCTTAGTAAGAAACTAAGGTTATCGAACCAGTAGGAGTCAAGGAGCACGTAAAGGTTGTTGGTGACGGAGTGTAATGCGGCGCAACACCAGGGATTTCGGCGCCAACGTGGAACCTGCACAACACAATCAAAGTACTTTGCCCCAACGTAACAGTGAGGTTGTCAATCTCACCGGCTTGCTGTAACAAAGGATTAAATGTATGGTGTCGAAAATGATGTTTTGAAAGAACAGTAAAGAACAAGTATTGCAGTAGATTGTATTCGATGTAAAAGAATGGACCGGGGTCCACAGTTCACTAGTGGTGTCTCTCCAATAAGAAATAGCATGTTGGGTGAACAAATTAGAGTTGGGAAATTGACAAATAGAGAGGGCATAACAATGCACATACATATCATGATGAGTAGTGTGAAATTCAATTGGGCATTACGACAAAGTACATAGACCGCTATCCAGCATGCATCTATGCCTAAAAAGTCCACCTTCAGGTTAGCATCCGCACCCCTTCCAGTATTAAGTTGCAAACAACAGACAATTGCATTAAGTATGGTGCGTAATGTAATCAACACAAATATCCTTTGACAAAGCATTGATGTTTTATCCCTAGTGGCAACATCACATCCACAACCTTAGAACTTTCTGTCACTGTCCCAGATTAAATGGAGGCATGAACCCACTATCGAGCATAAATACTCCCTCTTGGAGTTACAAGTATCAACTTGGCCAGAGCCTCTACTAGCAACGGAGAGCATGCAAGATCATAAACAACACATATATGATAGATTGATAATCAACATAACATAGTATTCCATATTCATCGGATCCCAACAAACACAACATGTAGCATTACAAATAGATGATCTTGATCATGTTAGGCAGCTCACAAGATCGAACAATGATAGCACATGAGGAGAAGACAACCATCTAGCTACTGCTATGGACCCATAGTCCAGGGGTGAACTACTCACACATCAGTCCGGAGGCGATCATGGTGATGAAGAGTCCTCCGGGAGATGATTCCCCTCTCCGGCAGGGTGCCGGAGGCGATCTCCTGAATCCCCGAGATGGGATTGGCGGCGGCGGCGTCTCTGGAAGGTTTTCCGTATCATGGCTCTCGGTACTGGGGTTTTCGCGACTAAGGATTTTTATAGGCGGAAGGGCAGAGTCGGAGGGCTGACGAGGGGCACACACGCTAGGGCGGTGCGGCCCCACCCTTGGCCGTGCGGCCCTAGTGTGGCGGCGCCTCGTCGCCCCACTTCGTAATCCTTTCGGTCTTCTAGATGCTTCGTGGAAAAATAAGACCCTGGGCGTTGATTTCGTCCAATTCCGAGAATATCTCCTTTGTAGGATTTTTGAAACCAAAACAACAGAAAACAGCAACTGGCTCTTCGGCATCTTGTCAATAGGTTAGTGCCGGAAAATGCATAAATATGACATAAAGTGTGTATAAAACATGTGAGTATCATCATAAAAGTAGCATGGAACATAAGAAATTATAGATACGTTTGAGACGTATCAAGCATCCCCAAGCTTAGTTTCTACTCGCCCTCGAGTAGGTAAACGATAACAAAGATAATTTCTGAAGTGACATGCTATCATAATCTTGATCAATACTATTGTAAGAATATGTAATGAATGAAGTGATTCGAAGCAATGGTAAAGGCAATGATTAAACAACTGAATCATATAGCAAAGACTTTTCATGAATAGTACTTTCAAGACAAGCATCAATAAGACTTGCATAGGAGTTAACTCATAAAGCAATAGATTCTTAGTAGAAAGTTTTGAAGCAACACAAAGGAAGATATAAGTTTCAGCGGTTGCTTTCAACTTCAACATGTATATCTCATGGATAATTGTCAACACAAAGTAATATGATGAATGCAAATAAGCAAGTATGTAAGAATCAATGCACAGTTAACACAAGTGTTTGCTCCTAAGATAGAAAGACATAGGTAAACTGACTCAACATAAAAGTAAAAGAATGGCTTCGCAGAGGGATTAAATCATGTGCTAGAGGTTTTCAAGTTTTGAAATCATATAGAGAGCATAAAAGTAAAGTTTTGAGAGGTGTTTGTTGTTGTCAACGAATGGTAGTGGGCACTCTAACCCCCTTGCCAGACAGACTTTCAAAGAGCGGCTCCCATGAATTTTATTTTTGGGTGACACTCCTTCCAACCTTTGCTTTCACAAGCCATGGCTAACCGAATCCTCGGGTGCCTTCCAACAATCACATACCATGAAGGAGTGTCTATTTATTTTAGTTTTATTTAGAGATGACACTCCTCCCCACCTTTGCTTTCTCAAGCCATGGCTAACTGATACGTCTCCGACGTATCGATAATTTCTTATGTTCCATGCCACTTTATTGATGATACCTACATGTTTTATGCATACTTTATGTCATATTTATGCATTTTCCGGCACTAACCTATTAACAAGATGCCGAAGAGCCAGTTGCTGTTTTCTACTATTTTTGGTTTCAGAAATCCTTGTAAGGAAATATTCTCGGAATTGGACGAAATCAACGCCAGGGCCTATTTTCACGAAGCTTCCAGAAGTCCGAGGGAGACGAAGTGGGGCCACGGGGAGCCGACACGCTAGGCGGCGGGCAAGGGGGGCCCGCGCCGCCCTAGTGTGTGGCCCCCCTGTCTGATACGTCTCCGACGTATCGATAATTTCTTATGTTCCATGCCACATTATTGATGATTTCTACATGTTTTATGCACACTTTATGTCATATTTGTGCATTTTCTGGAACTAACCTATTGACGAGATGCCGAAGGGCCAGTTGTTGTTTTCTACTGTTTTTGGTTTCAGGAATCCTAGTAAGGAAATATTCTCGGAATCGGACGAAATCAACGCCCAACATCTTAGAATCCCCGGAAGCATCCGAACACCGAGAGTCGCAGGGGGCCACAGGGCCCTGATGATAGGCCGGCGCGGCCAGGCCCTGGCCGCGCCGCCGGTGTCGTCGCCTCGTTGACCTTCTGACGCCGCCTCTTCGCCTATTTAAGCCCCCTCGACCTAAAACCTCGAGACGGAAAAGCCACGGTACGAGAAACCTTCCAGAGCCGCCGCCATCGCGAAGCCAAGATCTGGGGGACAGAGTCTCTCCGGCACGCCGCCGGGACGGGGAAGTGCCCCGGAAGGCTCCTCCATCGACACCACCGCCATCTTCATCACCGCTGCTGTCTCCCATGAGGAGGGAGTAGTTCTCCATCGAGGCTCGGGGCTGTACCGGTAGCTATGTGGTTCATCTCTCTCCTATGTACTTCAATACAATAATCTCATGAGCTGCCTTACATGATTGAGATTCATATGATGATGCTTGTAATCTAGATGTCGTTATGCTAGTCAAGTGAATTTTACTTATGTGATCTCCGGAGACTCCTTGTCCCACGTGTGTAAAGGTGACAGTGTGTGCACCGTGTGGGTCTCTTAGGCTATATTTCACAGAATACTTATTCACTGTTATGAATGGCATAGTGAAGTGCTTATTTATATATCTTTATGATTGCAATGTGTTTTGTATCACAATATATCTACATGCTACTCTAGTGATGTTATTAAAGTAGTTTTATTCCTCCTGCACGGTGTAATGGTGACAGTGTGTGCATCCGTGTTAGTACTTGGCGTAGGCTATGATTATGATCTCTTGTAGATTATGAAGTTAACTATTGCTATGATGGTATTGATGTGATCTATGCCTCCTTTCGTAGCGTGAAGGTGACAGTGTGCATGCTACGTTAGTACTTGGTTTAGTTGTGTTGATCTGTCATGCACTCTAAGGTTATTTAAATATGAACATTGAATTGTGGAGCTTGTTAACTCCGGCATTGAGGGTTCGTGTAATCCTACGCAATGGTGTTCATCATCCAACAAGAGAGTGTAGAGTCTAGCATCTATCTATTTATTTATGTGATCAATGTTGAGAGTGTCCACTAGTGAAAGTATGATCCCTAGGCCTTGTTCGCAAATACTGCTATCGCTGCTTGTTTACTGTTTTACTGCGTTTCTACTGCCTGCTATATCACCACCATCAACTACACGCCAGCAAGCACTTTTCTGGCACCATTACTACTGCTCATATATATTTATACCACCTGTATTTCACTATCTCTTCGCCGAACTAGTGCACCTATTAGGTGTGTTGGGGACACAAGAGACTTCTTGCTTTGTGGTTGCAGGGTTGCATGAGAGGGATATCTTTGACCTCTTCCTCCCTGAGATCGATAAACCTTGGGTGATCCACCTAAGAGAAACTTGCTGCTGTTCTACAAACCTCTGCTCTTGGAGGCCCAACACTGTCTACAAGAATAGAAGCACCCGTAGACATCAAGCACTTTTCTGGCGCCGTTGCCGGGGAGGAAAGGTAAACGGCACTCACACACTGGACCCCGGCAACTTGCCACTTTTCTGGCGCCGTTGCCGGGGAGGAAAGGTAAAAGGCACTCATACTTCGGTTCCAGGTAACAGTACTTTTCTGGCGCCATTGTGTTTGTGCTCGAAGCTATTTCCTTTAGATCCTGCAATTGCAACTTTTTGTTTCTTGTTTACACTAGTTAGGCATAATGGAAAACAACAAAAATATGAGAGATCTTTATGAACTTTATCTTGAATTAGGACATGATGTGTTTGAAGAGAGAATTAAAAAACCTATGGAACTTTATATGCATGTTAATGGGAATGTTATTAATATGAATGCTTTGAACACTATTGTTGCTAATGCTATGGAAAATTCTAAGTTTGGGGAAGCTGGTTTTGATGAGCATGATCTTTTTAGTCCCCCAAGAATTGAGGAGAAAATTTACTTTGATGATACTTTGCCTCCTATTTATGATGATTATAATGATAGTAGTCTTTTGTTGCCACCTACTATGGAGAGTAAATTTGATTATGATTACAATATGCCTCCTATATTTGATGATAGCTACTTTGTTGAATTTGCTTCCACTACAACTAATAAAATTGATTATGCTTATGTGGAGAGTAATAATTTTATGCATGAGACTCATGATAAGAATGCTTTATGTGATAGTTATATTGTTGAGTTTGCTCATGATGCTACTGGATATTATTATGAGAGAGGAAAATATGGTTGTAGAAATTTTCATGTTACTAAAACACCTCTCTATGTGCTGAAATTTTTGAAGCTACACTTGTTCTATCTTCCTATGCTAGTTACTTTGCTCTTCATGAACTTGTTTATTTACAAGATTCCTTTTCATAGGAAGCATGTTAGACTTAAATGTGTTTTGGATTTGCTTCTTGATGCTCTCTTTTGCTTCAAATACTATTTCTTGCGAGTGCATCATTAAAACTGCTGAGCCCATCTTAATGGCTATAAAGAAAGAACTTCTTGGGAGATAACCCATGTGTTATTTTGCTACAGTACTTTGTTTTTATTTTGTGTCTTGGAAGTTGTTTACTACTGTAGCAACCTCTCCTTATCTTAGTTTTGTGTTTTGTTGTGCCAAGTAAAGTCGTTGATAGTAAGGTTCATACTAGATTTGGATTACTGCGCAGAAACAGATTTCTTTGCTGTCACGAATCTGGGCAAAATTCTCTGTAGGTAACTCAGAAAATTATGCCAATTTACGTGAGTGATCCTCAGATATGTACGCAACTTTCATTAAATTTGAGCATTTTCATTTGAGCAAGTCTGGTGCCTCAATAAAATTTGTCTTTACGGACTGTTCTGTTTTGACAGATTCTGCCTTTTATTTCGCATTGTTTCTTTTGCTATGTGGGATGGATTTCTTTGTTCCATTGACTTCCAGTAGCTTTGAGCAATGTCCAGAAGTGTTAAGAATGATTGTGTCACCTCTGAACATGTAAGTTTTTGATTATGCACTAACCCTCTAATGAGTTTGTTTCGAGTTTGGTGTGAAGGAAGTTTTCAAGGGTCAAGAGAGGAGGATGATATACTATGATCAAGAAGAGTGAAAAGTCTAAGCTTGGGGATGCCCCGGTGGTTCATCACTGCATATTTCAAGAAGACTCAAGCATCTAAGCTTGGGGATGCCCAAGTCATCCTCTTCTTCATCGACAAATTATCAGGTTCCTTCTCTTGAAACTATATTTTTATTCGGTCACATCTTATGTACTTTACTTGGAGCGTCTGTGTGCTTTGTTTTTGTTTTTGTTTGAATAAATGCTTGTGTGGGAGAGAGACACGCTCCTCTGGTTCATATGAACACATGTGTTCTTAGCTTTTAATGTTCATGGCGAAGTTTCTTCTTCGTTAAATTGTTATATGGTTGGAATTGGAAAATGCTACATGTAGTAATTGCTATAATGTCTTGGATAATGTGATACTTGGAAATTGTTGTGCTCTTGTTTAAGCTCTTGCATCATATACTTTGCACCTATTAGTGAAGAAATACATAGAGCTTGTTAAAATTTGGATTGCATGAGTGGTTTCTCTAGAGTCTAGATATTTTCTAGTGAGGTGTTTGAACAACAAGGAAGACGATGTATAGTCTTATAATGCTTGTAATATATCTTTATGTAAGTTTTGATGTACCGGTTCATCCTTGTGTTTGTTTCAAATAGCCTTGCTAGCCTAAACCTTGTATCGAGAGGGAATACTTCTCATGCATCCAAATCCTTGAGCCAACCACTATGCCATTTGTGTCCACCATACCTACCTACTACATGGTATTTCTCCGCCATCCCAAAGTAAATTGCTTGAGTGCTACCTTTAAACAATTCAAAATTTATCACCTCTGATTTGTGTCAATGTTTTATAGCTCATGAGGAAGTATGTGGTGTTTATCTTTCAATCTTGTTGGGCAACTTTCACCAATGGACTAGTGGCTTCATCCGCTTATCCAATAATTTTGCAAAAAGAGCTGGCAATGGGATTCCCAGTCCCAAATTAATTAACAAAAATAGACACTCCTCCATGGTATGTGATTGTTGGACGGCACCCGAAGGATTCGGTTAGCCATGGCTTGTGTAAGCAAAGGTTGGGAGGAGTGTCATCATAATAAAACTAAAATAAAAAGGCACTCCTTCATGGTATGAGATTGTTGGCAGGCACCCGAGGATTCGGTTAGCCATGGTTTGTGAAAGAAAGGTTGGAAGGAGTGCCACCCAAAAATAAAATAATTCATGGGAGCCGCTCTTTGAAGGTTTGTCTGGCAAGGGGTTAGAGTGCCCACTACCATTCGTTGACAACAACAAACACCTCTCAAAATTTTACTTTTATGCTCTCTATATGTTTTCAAAACCAAAGCTCTAGCACAAATATAGCAATCGATGCTTTCCTCTTTGAAGGACCATTCTTTTACTTTTATGTTGAGTCAGTTCACCTATTTCTCTCCACCTCAAGAAGCAAACACTTGTGTGAACTGTGCATTGATTCCTACATACTTGCATATTGCACTTATTATATTACTCTATGTTGACAATATCCATGAGATATACATGTTATAAGTTGAAAGCAACCGCTGAAACTTCATCTTCCTTTGTGTTGCTTCAATGCCTTTACTTTGAATTATTGCTTTATGAGTTAACTCTTATGCAAGACTTATTGATGCTTGTCTTGAAAGTACTATTCATGAAAAGTCTTTGCTATATGATTCATTTGTTTACTCATTTCATTACCATTGTTTTGATCGCTTCATTCATTACATATGTTTACAATAGTATGATCAAGGTTATGATGGCATGTCACTCCAGAAATTATCTTTGTTTATCGTTTACCTGCTCGGGACGAGCAGAAACTAAGCTTGGGGATGCTGATACGTCTCCGACGTATCGATAATTTCTTATGTTCCATGCCACATTATTGATGATTTCTACATGTTTTATGCACACTTTATGTCATATTTGTGCATTTTCTGGAACTAACCTATTGACGAGATGCCGAAGGGCCAGTTGCTGTTTTCTGTTGTTTTTGGTTTCAGAAATCCAAGTAAGGAAATATTCTCGGAATCGGACAAAATCAACGCCCAGCATCTTAGAATCCCCGGAAGCATCCAGAACACCCGAGAGTCGCCAGAGGGGGGGCCACATACAGGGGCCCAGATGATAGGCCGGCGCGGCCCAGGCCCTGGCCGCGCCACCTTATGGTGTCGTCGCCTCGTTGACCTCTCGACGCCGCCTCTTCGCTATTTAAGCCCCTCGACCTAAAACCTCGAGACGGAAAAGCCACGGTACGAGAAACCTTCCGAGCCGCCGCCATCGCGAAGCCAAGATCTGGGGACAGGAGTCTCTGTTCGGCACGCCGCCGAGACGGGGAAGTGCCCCCGGAAGGCTCCTCCATCGACACCACCGCCATCTTCATCACCGCTGCTGTCTCCCATGAGGAGGGAGTAGTTCTCCATCGAGGCTCGGGGCTGTACCGGTAGCTATGTGGTTCATCTCTCTCCTATGTACTTCAATACAATAATCTCATGAGCTGCCTTACATGATTGAGATTCATATGATGATGCTTGTAATCTAGATGTCGTTATGCTAGTCAAGTGAATTTTACTTATGTGATCTCCGGAGACTCCTTGTCCCACGTGTGTAAAGGTGACAGTGTGTGCACCGTGTGGGTCTCTTAGGCTATATTTCACAGAATACTTATTCACTGTTATGAGTGGCATAGTGAAGTGCTTATTTATATCTCTTTATGATTGCAATGTGTTTTGTATCACAATATATCTACATGCTACTCTAGTGATGTTATTAAAGTAGTTTTATTCCTCCTGCACGGTGTAATGGTGACAGTGTGTGCATCCGTGTTAGTACTTGGAGTAGGCTATGATTATGATCTCTTGTAGATTATGAAGTTAACTATTGCTATGATTGTATTGATGTGATCTATGCCTCCTTTCGTAGCGTGAAGGTGACAGTGTGCATGCTACGTTAGTACTTGGTTTAGTTGTGTTGATCTGTCATGCACTCTAAGGTTATTTAAATATGAACATTGAATTGTGGAGCTTGTTAACTCCGGCATTGAGGGTTCGTGTAATCCTACGCAATGGTGTTCATCATCCAACAAGAGAGTGTAGAGTCTAGCATCTATCTATTTATTTATGTGATCAATGTTGAGAGTGTCCACTAGTGAAAGTATGATCCCTAGGCCTTGTTCGCAAATACTGCTATCGCTGCTTGTTTACTGTTTTACTGCGTTTCTACTGCTGCTATATCACCACCATCAACTACACGCCAGCAAGCACTTTTCTGGCACCGTTGCTACTGCTCATATATATTTATACCACCTGTATTTCACTATCTCTTCGCCGAACTAGTGCACCTATTAGGTGTGTTGGGGACACAAGAGACTTCTTGCTTTGTGGTTGGGGTTGCATGAGAGGGATATCTTTGACCTCTTCCTCCCTGAGATCGATAAACCTTGGGTGATCCACTTAAGGGAAACTTGCTGCTGTTCTACAAACCTCTGCTCTTGGAGGCCCAACACTGTCTACAAGAATAGAAGCACCCGTAGACATCACAGGCCCCCTGACCTATCTCCTCCGCCTACATAAAGCCTTCGTCGTGAAACCCCCAGTACCGAGAGCCACGATACGGAAAACCTTCCAGAGACGCCGCCGCCGCCAATCCCATCTCGGGGGATTCAGGAGATCGCCTCCGGCACCTTGCCGGAGAGGGGAATCATCTCCCGGAGGACTCTTCACCGCCATGGTCGCCTCCGGAATGATGTGTGAGTAGTTCACCCTGGACTATGGGTCCATAGTAGTAGCTAGATGGTCGTCTTCTCCTAATTGTGCTTCATTGTCGGGTCTTGTGAGCTGCCTAACATGATCAAGATCATCTATTTGTAATGCTACATGTTGTGTTTGTTGGGATCCGATGGATAGAGAATACTATGTTATGTTGATTATCAATCTATTATCTATGTGT
Source organism: Lolium multiflorum (assembly GCA_030979885.1). Lineage (NCBI taxonomy): Eukaryota > Viridiplantae > Streptophyta > Magnoliopsida > Poales > Poaceae > Lolium > Lolium multiflorum. The sequence continues at coordinate 139,457,661 of CM061749.1, read as the reverse complement.
TGTCTATGATCTTGCATGCTCTCCGTTGTTAGTAGAGGCTCTGGCCAAGTTTTTGCTAGTAACTCCAAGAGGGAGTATTTATGCTTGATAGTGGGTTCATGCCTCCATTAAATCTGGGACAGTGACAGAAAGTTCTAAGGTTGTGGATGTGCTGTTGCCACTAGGGATAAAACATCGATGCTATGTCTAAGGATGTAGTTATTGATTACATTACGCACCATACTTAATACTGGAAGGGGTTCGGATGATAACCTGAAGGTGGACTTTTTAGGCATAGATGCATGCTGGATAGCGGTCTATGTACTTTGTCGTAATGCCCAATTAAATCTCACTATACTCATCATATCATGTATGTGCATGGTCATGCCCTCTTTATTTGTCAATTGCCCAACTGTAATTTGTTCACCCAACATGCTTATTCTTATCGGAGAGACGCCTCTAGTGAACTGTGGACCCCGGTCCATTCTTTTAATCGAATACAATCTACTGCAATACTTGTTCTACTGTTTTCTGCAAACTTCATCATCCACACTATACATCTAATCCTTTGTTACAGCAAGCCGGTGAGATTGACAACCTCACTATCACGTTGGGGCAAAGTAATTTGGTTGTGTTGTGCAGGTTCCACGTTGGCGCTGGAATCCCGGTGTTGCGCCGCACTACACTTCGCCGCCATCAACCTTCGACGTGCTTCTTGGCTCCTACTGGTTCGATAAACCTTGGTTTCTAACTGAGGGAAACTTACTGCTGTACGCATCACACCTTCCACTTGGGGTTCCCAACGGTCGCGTGCTGTACGCGTGTCAAGCTAAATTTCTGGCGCCTGTTTGGGGAGATCAAGACACGCTGCAAGGGGAGTCTCCACATCCAATCTCTTTACTTTGTTTTTGTCTTGCTTTATTTTATTTACTACTTTGTTTGCTGCATTATATCAAAATACAAAAAAAAATAGTTGCTAGTTTTACTTTATTTACTGTCTTGCACTCTATATCAAAAACACAAAAAAATTAGTTACTTGCATTTTACTTTTGTTACCATGTCTAGCTCTGCACCTGTTACTTCTTCACCTGAGGAATTAGTCTTCACTTTTAAACAAGGGGATGAGGAGAGTTTTAAGGATGCTTGGTCCAGAATTTTTGATTCTTATCGTAAAGCTGAACCTCAAATGACTCTAAGTTTGCTCCTTAGTAATTTTTATTTTGGGCTTATGATTCGCTATAGATATGCCTTGGATGCTGTAGTGGGAGGAGATTTCCTTCATTGCAATGGGGATCAAGCTTTTAATGCCATAAAGAAGTTGGTTGCATCACATGATTCAGCTAATAACTTTGATTCAGCCCTTATTAGCATTTATAATAGATTAAACACCATTGAGACAAGTGCATCTCGCTTGAACGAAAATTATAGCTATGTTCGTAACCGTCTTGATCAAGTTTTAGTGAACTCTGAACCTTCATTATGGGACCCTACTATTAAAATTGTTATCTGTGGTCAAACTTTTCATGCCAATTGTGATATTATGTCTGAATTTTGCCTTATGCCTAAGAGTATTCATGAATCTTTGACACTTTGGGGACTCGTTGAAGGGGGAGAAGGAATAACTCTTATTGATAACTCTGTTATAATTCCTAAAGGAATAGCCGCGGGTGTGCATACAACCATTCTTGGGAGAACAATATCCATTGATTATCTTGTTATTGAATGTGTAGGAACATGACAAATCACACTCGGAAGATCCCTGCTGAAACTATTGGGAGCAGTCATAGATGTGGGAGAAGGCACACAAAATTCACCTCTACACCGGGGGGTAGACATGTATTCCCTAAATCAAAGAGTAAGAAAAAGAATAAGAAAGGTAGGCGTAAAGCCCAAGTTAATGTTGGTGCTTCGTCTCTTGATAATACTTGATACACACTTTCTGCGCCTAGCTGAAAGGCGTTAAAGAAAAGCTCTTATGGGAGACAACCCATGATTTTACTACTGCACTTTTATTTTATATTTGAGTCTTGGAAGTTGTTAATACTGTAGCAACCTCTCCTTATCTTATTTTCTTGCATTGTTGTGCCAAGTAAAGTCGTTGATAGTAAGGTTCATACAAGATTTGGATTACTGCGCAGAAACAGATTTCTTTGCTTTCACAAATTTGGGCATAATTCTCTGTAGGTAACTCAAAAAATTATGCCAATTTACGTGAGTGATACTCAGATATGTACGCAACTTTCATTCAATTTGAGAATTTTCATTTGAGCAAGTCTGGTGCCTCTTAGAAATTCATCTTTACGAACTATTCTGTTCTGACAGATTCTGCCTTTTATTTTGCATTGCCTGTTTTGCTATGCTTGATGGATTTTTCTATTCCATTAACTTTCAGTAGCTTTGCGCAATGTCCAGAAGTGTTAAGAATGATTATGTCACCTCTGAACATGTGAATTTTGATTATGCACTAACCCTCTAATGAGTTGTTTTGAGTTTGGTGTGGAGGAAGTTTTCAAGGATCAAGAGAGGAGGATGATACAATATGATCAAGGAGAGTGAAAGCTCTAAGCTTGGGGATGCCCGGTGGTTCACCCCTGCATATTTCAAGAATACTCAAGCGTCTAAGCTTTGGGATGCCCAAGGCATCCCCTTCTTCATCGACAACATTATCAGGTTCCTCTAGTGAAACTATATTTTTATTCCATCACATCTTATGCACTTTGCTTGGAGCGTCGGTTTGTTTTTGTTTTTGTTTTTGTTTGAATAAAGTGGATCCTAGCATTCATTGTGTGGGAGAGAGACACGCTCCGCTGTTGCATATGGACAAATATGTCCTTAGGCTTTACTCATAATGTTCATGGCGAAGGTTGAATCTTCTTCGTTAAATTGTTATATGGTTGGAAACGGGAAATGCTACATGTAGTAATTGGTAAAATGTCTTGAATAATTTGATACTTGGCAATTGTTGTGCTCATGTTTAAGCTCTTGCATCATATACTTTGCACCTATTAGTGAAGAAATACATAGAGTTTGCTAAAATTTGGTTTGCATAATTGGTCTCTCTAAGGTCTAGATAATTTCTAGTAAGGGTTGAACAACAAGGAAGTTGGTGTAGAGTCTTATAATGTTTACAATATGTCTTTTATGTGAGTTTTGCTGTACCGCTTCATACTTGTGTTTGTTTCAAATAACCTTGCTAGCCTAAACCTTGTATCGAGAGGGAATACTTCTCATGCATCCAAAATCCTTGAGCCAACCACTATGCCATTTGTGTCCACCATACCTACCTACTTCATGGTATTTCTCCGCCATTCCAAAGTAAATTGCTTGAGTGCTACCTTTAAAATTTCTTTCCTCTACCTTTGCAATATATAGCTCATGGGACAAATAGCCTAAAAACTATTGTGGTATTGAATATGTACTTATGCACTTTATCTCTTATTAAGTTGCTTGTTGTGCGATAACCATGTTTCTGGGGACGCCATCAACTACTCTTTGTTGAATATCATGTGAGTTGCTATGCATGTCCGTCTTATCTGAAGTAAGGGCGATTTACCACTAGTTGAATTGTTAGAGCATGCATACTGTTAGAGAAGAACATTGGGCCGCTAACTAAAGCCATGATTCATGGTGGAAGTTTCAGTTTTGGACATATATCCTCAATCTCATATGAGAATATTAATTGTTGCTAAGTGCTTATGCATTAAAGAGGAGTCCATTATCTGTTGTCTATGTTGTCCCGGTATGGATGTCTAAGTTGAGAATAATCAAAAGCGAGAAATCCAATGCGAGCTTTCTCCTTAGACCTTTGTACAGGCGGCATAGAGGTACCCCTTTGTGACACTTGGTTAAAACATATGTATTGCGATGATAATCCAGGTAATCCGAGCTAATTAGGACAAGGTGCGGGTACTATTAGTATACTATGCATGAGGCTTGCAACTTGTAGGATCTAATTTACATGATACATATGCTTTATTACTACCGTTGACAAAATTGTTTCTTGTTTTCAAAATCAAAGCTCTAGCACAAATATAGCAATCAATGCTTCCTCTGCGAAGGGCCCTTCTTTTACTTTTATGTTGAGTCAGTTCATTCCTCTCCACCTCAAGAAGCAAACACTTGTGTGAACTGTGCATTGATTCCTACATACTTGCATATTGCACTTGTTATATTACTTTACATTGACAACTATCCATGAGATATACATGTTATAAGTTGAAAGCAACCGCTGAAACTTCATCTTCCTTTGTGTTGCTTCAATACCTCTACTTTGAATTATTGCTTTATGAGTTAACTCTTATGCAAGACTTATTGATGCTTGTCTTGAAAGTACTATTCATGAAAAGTCTTTGCTATATGATTCATTTGTTTACTCATGTCATTTACCATTTCTTTGATTGCTGCATTCATTACATATGCTTACAATAGTATGATCAAGATTATGATGGCATGTCACTCCAGAAATTATCTTTGTTATCGTTTACCTGCTCGGGACGAGCAGAACTAAGCTTGGGGATGCTGATACGTCTCCGACGTATCGATAATTTCTTATGTTCCATGCCACTTTATTGATGATACCTACATGTTTTATGCATACTTTATGTCATATTTATGCATTTTCCGGCACTAACCTATTAACAAGATGCCGAAGAGCCAGTTGCTGTTTTCTGATGTTTTTGGTTTCAGAAATCCTAGTAAGGAAATATTCTTGGAATTGGACGAAATCAACGCCCAGGGGCCTATTTTCGCACGAAGCTTCCAGAAGTCCGAGGGAGAGACGAAGTGGGGCCACGGGGCGCCGACACGCTAAGGCGGCGCGGCCAAGGGGTGGCCGCGCCGCCCTAGTGTGTGCCCCCCCTGTCAGGCCTCCTGACCTATCTCCTCCGCCTACATAAAGCCTTCGTCGCGAAACCCCCAGTACCGAGAGCCACGATACGGAAAACCTTCCAGAGACGCCGCCGCCAATCCCATCTCGGGGGATTCAGGAGATCGCCTCCGGCACCCTGCGGGAGAGGGGAATCATCTCCGGAGGACCCTTCACCGCCATGGTCGCCTCCGGAGTGATGTGTGAGTAGTTCACCCCTGGACTATGGGTCCATAGCAGTAGCTAGATGGTCATCTTCTCCTAATTGTGCTTCATTGTCGGGTCTTTGAGCTGCCTAACATGATCAAGATCATCTATCTGTAATGCTACATGTTGTGTTTGTTGGGATCCGATGGATAGAGAATACTATGATATGTTGATTATCAATCTATTATCTATGTGTTGTTTATGATCTTGCATGCTCTCCGTTGTTAGTAGAGGCTCTGGCCAAGTTTTTGCTAGTAACTCCAAGAGGGAGTATTTATGCTCGATAGTGGGTTCATGCCTCCATTAAATCTGGGACAGTGACATAAAGTTCTAAGGTTGTGGATGTGTTGTTGCCACTAGGGATAAAACATCGATGCTATGTCTAAGGATGTAGTTATTGATTACATTACGCACCATACTTAATTCAATTGTCTGTTGATTGCAACTTAATACTGGAAGGGGTTCGGATGATAACCTGAAGGTGGACTTTTTAGGCATAGATGCATGCTGGATAGCGGTCTATGTACTTTGTCGTAATGCCCAATTAAATCTCACTATACTCATCATATCATGTATGTGCATGGTCATGCCCTCTTTATTTGTCAATTGCCCAACTGTAATTTGTTCACCCAACATGCTTATTCTTATCGGAGAGACGCCTCTAGTGAACTGTGGACCCCGGTCCATTCTTTTAATCGAATACAATCTACTGCAATACTTGTTCTACTGTTTTCTGCAAACTTCATCATCCACACTATACATCTAATCCTTTGTTACAGCAAGACCGGTGAGATTGACAACCTCACTGTCACATTGGGGCAAAGTAATTTGGTTGTGTTGTGCAGGTTCCACGTTGGCGCCGGAATCCCTGGTGTTGCGCCACACTACACTTCGCCGCCATCAACCTTCGACGTGCTTCTTGCCTCCTACTGGTTCGATAAACCTTGTTTTCTAACTGAGGGAAACTTACTGCTGTACGCATCACACCTTCCACTTGGGGTTCCCAACGGTCGCGTGCTGTACGCGTGTCACTAACCGAATCCTCGGGTGCCTTCCAACATTTCACATACCATGGAGGAGTGTCTATTTGCAAAATTATAAAGGTTAATTAATTGGGGCTGGGAACCCCATTGCCAGCTGTTTTGCAAAATTATTGGATAAGCGGATGAAGCCACTAGTCCATTGGTGAAAGTTACCCAACAAGATTGAAAGATAAAACACCACAAACTTCCTCATGAGCTATAAAACATTGACACAAATAAGAGGTAGTAACTTTTGAATTGTTTAAAGGTAGCACACGAAGTATTTACTTGGAATGGCAGAAAATACCATGTAGTAGGTAGGTATGGTGGACACAAATGGCATAGTTTTTGGCTCAAGGATTTGGATGCACGAGAAGTATTCCCTCTCAGTACAAGGCTTAGGCTAGCAAGGTTGTTTGAAGCAAACACAAGTATGAACTGGTACAACAAAACTTACATAAGAACATATTGCAAGCATTATCAGACTCTACACTGTCTTCCTTGTTGTTCAAACCCTCACCAGAAAATATCTAGACTTTAGAGAGACCAATCATGCAAACCAAATTTCAACAAGCTCTACAGTATTTCTTCATTAATAGGTGCAAAGTACATGATGCAAGAGCTTAAACATGATCTATATGAGCACAACAATTGCCAAGTATCAAATTATTCAAGACATTATACCAATTACCACATGTAGCATTTTCTGTTTCCAACCATATAACAATTAACAAAGCAGTTTCAACCTTCGCCATGAACATTAAGAATAAAGCTAAGAACATATGTGTTCATATGCAACAGCGGAGCGTGTCTCTCTCCCACACAAAGAATGCTAGGATCCAATTTTATTCAAGCAAATAGAAACAAGAACATAAATACGCTCCAAGTAAAGCACATAAGTTGTGACGGAATAAAAATATAGTTTCACTAGAGGTGACCTGATAATTTGTCGATGAAGAAGGGGATGCCTTGGACATCCCCAAGCTTAGATGCTTGAGTCTTCTTGAAATATTCAGGGATGAACCACGGGGCATCCCCAAGGTTAGAGTTTTCACTCTCCTTGATCCTATTGTATCATCCTCCTCTCTTGATCCTTGAAAACTTCCTCCACACCAAACTCAAAACAAACTCATTAGAGGGTTATTGCATAATCAAAAATTCATATATTCAGAGGTGACATAATCATTCTTAACACTTCTGAACATTGCACAAAGCTACTGAAAGTTAATGGAACAAAGAAATCCATCAAACATAGCAAAACAGGCAATGCCAAATAAAAGGCAGAATCTGTCAAAACAGAACAATCCGTAAAGACGAATTTTTCTGGGGCACTTAACTTGCTCAAACGAAAATGCTCAAATTGAATGAAAGTTGCGTACATATCTGACGATCACGCACGTAAATTGGCAGATTTTTCTGAGTTACCTACAGAGAATACTACTCAAATTCGTGACAGCAAGAAATCTGTTTCTGCGCAGTAATCCAAATCTAGTATGAACCTTACTATCAGAGACTTTACTTGCCACAACAATGCAATAAAATAAAGATAAAGAGAGGTTGCTACATTAGTAACAACTTCCAAGACTCAAATATGAAATAAAAGTGCAGAAGTAAAATAATGGGTTGTCTCCCATAAGCGCTTTTCTTTAACGCTTTTCAGCTAGGCGCAGAAAGTGTGAATCAAGTATTATCAAGAGACGAAGCATCAACATCATAATTTGTTCTAATGATAGAATCAAATGGTAACTTCATTCTCTTTCTAGGGAAGTGTTCCATACCTTTCTTTAGAGGAAATTGATATTTAATATTACCTTCCTTCATATCAATAATAGCACCAACAGTTCGAAGAAAAGGTCTTCCCAAAATAATGGGACAAGATGCATTGCATTCAATATCCAAGACAACAAAATCAACGGGGACAAGGTTATTGTTAACCGTAATGCGAACATTATCAATCCTCCCCAAAGGTTTCTTTGTATAATTATCAGCAAGATTAACATCCAAATAACAATTTTTCAATGGTGGCAAGTCAAGCATATCATAGATTTTCTTAGGCATAACAGAAATACTTGCACCAAGATCACATAAAGCATTATAATCAAAATCATTGACCTTTATCTTAATGATGGGCTCCCAACCATCTTCCAACTTCCTAGGAATAGAAGTTTCAAGTTTTAATTTATCTTCTCTAGCTTTTATGAGAGCATTTGTAATAGGTTTTGTAAAGGCCAAATTTATAGCACTAGCATTAGGACTTCTAGCAAGTTTTTGTAAGAAATTTATAACTTAAGAGATGTGACAATCATCAAAATCTAAACCATTATGATCTAAAGCAATGGGATCATTGTCCCCAATAGTTTGAAAAATTTCAGCAGTTTTATCACAGTTTCAGTTTTAGCAATTTCAGGCAGTTTTGTACGCTTTGCATTAGGAGTAGAAACATTGCCAACACCAATTATTTTACCATTGATAGTAGGAGGTGTAGCAACATGTGAAGTATCAACATTACTAGTGGTGGTAAAAGTCCAAACTTTGGCTACATTATTTTCTTTAGCATTTTCTTCTTTTTCCCACCTAACACGCAATTCGGCCATCAATCTAATATTTTCATTAATTCAAACTTGGATAGCGTTTGCTGTAGCAAATGACTTAATATCTTTATTCATTAGGCATAACTTTCAATTTTAAAAGATCAACATCAGCAGCAAGACTATCAACTTTAGAAGCAAGAATATCAATTTTACCAAGCTTTTCTTCAACAGATTTATTAAAAGCAGTTTGTGTACTAATAAATTCTTTAAGCATGGCTTCAAGACCAGAGGGTACACTTATATTATTGTTGTAAGAATTCCCAAAAGAATTACCATAACCATTACCATTATTTGAAGGATATGGCCTATAGTTGTTACCAGAATTATTCCTTTAAGCATTGTTGTTGAAATTATTAATTTTAATGAAGTTCACATCAACATGCTCTTCTTGAGCAACCAATGAAGCTAAAGGAACATTATTAGGATCAACATTAGATCTACCATTCACAATCATAGACATAATAGCATCAATCTTATCACTCAAGGAAGAGGTTTCTTCAACAGAATTTACCTTCTTACCTTGTGGAGCTCTTTCCGTGTGCCATTCAGAGTAATTAATCATCATATTATCAAGAAGCTTTGTTGCGGCGCCTAAAGTGATGGACATAAAAGTACCTCCAACAGCTGAATCCAATAGGTTCCGCGAAGAAAAATCAATCCTGCATAAAAGGTTTGGATGATCATCCAAGTAGTCAGTCCATGGGTAGGGCAATTTTTAACCAAAGATTTCATTCTTTCCCATGCTTGGGAAACATGCTCATTATCCAATTGCTTAAAATTCATTATGCTACTTCTCAAAGATATAATTTTAGCAGGAGGATAATATCTACCAACGAAAGCATCCTTACATTTAGTCCATGAATCAATACTATTCTTAGGCAAAGATAGCAACAAATCTTTAGCTCTTCCTCTTAAAGAGAAAGGGAAAAAATTTAATTTTATAATGTCACCATATACATCCTTATACTTTTGCATTTCACATAGTTCAACAAAATTATTAAGATGAGCAGCAGCATCATCAGAACTAACACCAGAAAATTGCTCTCTCATAACAAGATTTAAGAAAGCAGGTTTAATTTCAAAAAATTATGTTGTAGTAGCAGGTGGAGCAATAGGTGTGCATATGAAATCATTATTATTTGTGCTAGTGAAGTCACACAACTTAGTATTTTCAGGAGTACCCATTTTAGCAATAGTAAATAAAGCAAAGTAAATAAAGTAAAGCAAGTAACTAATTTTTTTGTATTTTGATATAAGAAAGCAAACAAAGCAGTAAATAAAATAAAGTAAAGCAAGACAAAAACAAAGTAAAGAGATTGGAAGTGGAAGACTCCCCTTGCAGCGTGTCTTGATCTCCCGGCAACGGCGCCAGAAAAAGAGCTTGATACGCGTAAAGCACACGCACGTTGGGAACCCCAAGAGGAAGGTGTGATGCGTACATCAGCAAGTTTTCCCTCAGTAAGAAACCAAGGTTATCGAACCAGTAGGAGTCAAGGAGCACGTGAAGGTTGTTGGTGACGGAGTGTAGTGCGGCGCAACACCAGGGATTCCGGCGCCAATGTGGAACCTGCACAACATAATCAAAGTACTTTGCCCCAACGTAACAGTGAGGTTGTCAATCTCACCAGCTTGCTGTAACAAAGGATTAAATGTATGGTGTGGAAAATGATGTTTGCGAAGAACAGTAAAGAACAAGTATTGCAGTAGATTGTATTCGATGTAAAAGAATGGACCGGGGTCCACAGTTCACTAGTGGTGTCTCTCCAATAAGAAATAGCATGTTGGGTGAACAAATTACAGTTGGGCAATTGACAAATAGAGAGGGCATAACAATGCACATACATATCATGATGAGTAGTGTGAAATTCAATTGGGCATTACGACAAAGTACATAGACCGCTATCCAGCATGCATCTATGCCTAAAAAGTCCACCTTCAGGTTAGCATCCGCACCCCTTCCAGATTAAGTTGCAAACAACAGACAATTGCATTAAGTATGGTGCGTAATGTAATCAACACAAATATCCTTAGACAAATCATTGATGTTTTATCCCTAGCGGCAACAGCACATCCACAACCTTAGAACTTTCTGTCACTGTCAACACCCGGATTTTTAAGTCCGGATGCCTATTATGTCATACATCGCAATCCCAGGAATATTGTTGTTGCGAGGCATAATAGTTAAGTATCACAGTCATCATTCATTACAAACCATAATGTCTTACAAATTGGAATCACATGATCCATATTACACGAATAGTTGATCTATCGATCAACGAACAAACACAAGTTCATAGCGGAAGCATAACATACAAGGACTCTCTAGTCCACAGGCCAACGCTTGACGTCGGAAGACTCCTAGTTGTCGTAGGCGTCCTGCTGGTCATCTCCTTGTTCATCTTCATACTCGGCCATTTGAATAGCAGGGACAAAGCCGTGAGTACTTCAAGTACTGCAAACTAATACTAGTGTAAGTGCTAGACATTTCTAGTAAGGTTTGCTAAGCTCTAGTTTATTTGCATAAAGCCAATTTTAGTTCACAAGTATTTGAGTAAAACCTTATTCATGTGCTAACTAGCTCAAGTGGGAACATTAGTGTCATTCCCACCATTCAAGTGGTGATTTCAATTCAATTCACCCCTTCACAATTCATTTCACCCATTTCACTTCAACATCATTTTCAAGAGTTTGACATCGGAAACTGTATGGCCTTTCGAACCGTCCGTAACCGTGGACATGGCTATTCGAATAGATTGACACTCTGCAGAGGTTGCACACTTGTGCCACAACATTTGATTTCATCCATCGGGATTACCCCGAATCATCGTAACACAGTACGCAGATCATCAACCATAACCTTTCACTTATAAATCCTAGTATGAGCACCTCTCCCCATGAGCTTGGCCTCCCAGTGAAGACCAACTGTCAACCTGGGAACTGCACAGGGCTTGGCCGTACAATTCACCTCAATTCACATCATTTCTCAACAATGGAGGCAGCCTCGGCATAACCCCTATGACGTGTGTTCAGAGGGAACTCATACTAAGATACATAAACTTCCAGTTAAGCCCTACCCATAATCAGGTATTGTGGGGGTACTCAATATTGGAAAGGTATCGCATTCAAACCAATATCATGTTTATCAAAAATCACCATCTTCTCTTGTTCATATTCACCTTCAAAAATCATTCAATGGAATGCTTCATCATTCCAAGGTTTCAAAATTCAGTTCAAGTCACATTGTTCCCATCTAGAGTAGTCAAGTTTTATTCATTAGCACTAGCTCTAAATCATGAGGGGTGCTATCTTGCTTTCCTTGATTGAGACTAACTTTACTACTCTAGTAAACTTCTTTACTTTGACCAAAGTTAACTATAAAAGTAACTTCTTGAGAAAACAAGTAAAAACTTGTAAGGTATAAACTTGGGATAGGCTTATGTAAGAAAAGATAAGATTCATGGTGCCTTGCCCCAAGGGGCTTTGCACTTTGCAAGAATATTAGCTTGCCTTGGTAGTTCTCAAAGTTCTCCTCCTCTTGGTAGCAACCTTCTTCTTCCGGGTATTCTCCGGTGCTAGCGTCTAAATTTAAATACGAGTATAATCACTCAACTAATTCAATGGCTATTCCATACATCACATATATTCACACAAACTATGCTAAGCACACAATTAATCTAATTATGGTGCATTGGTGGTGTTGCTTGAGGAGAATTAACTTCCTTTTAATTAATATGTTAATGATAGTTTCCAAAGGGTTCTTGAGAAATAATTTCCTCTCATTGAAATCTTCTTAAGATTTAATTTCTCAAACAATCATACATGAACTTATATTGACCTAAGTCAAACATTCATTATCATCATTTGAGAAAATGATTTAAATGAGGTAGACCACCTCATACCATTTAATAATGCTACAAATGATTTAAATCTCCAAGTAATTCATATAAGTGGGTTTGGCCAGGGGTAAAAACATCACATGAATTCATTTGGGACAAGATTTAAATGAAGTATAATACTTCATATGATTTGCATAATAGTTTTGGACAATATCACTTAGATAAACTAGCCATATTGTCCATTAATGAAACTAGGGTATGATCATGCAAAGTGACCACACCATTTTCTTGCATAAACAATTAGTGTAAGTCAAATGTGAGCTATTGGAGTTGGAATTAACTTAATATCTATTTTGGTTGATTTTTAATAATTATTTGAATAGGGAAAAGTCCCTGCCTTCATCTTTTTATCAGATTAATTCTACAACAGATCTTGAAGTGGGACCAGTGGCATATTGTAGATCTTTTTAGTAGCTTTCCAACAATATGAAATTTGTTAAATTTGGCCAAGCCAAACAGATTCTATGGATTTTCAAAGTTGGAGCCAGTATTGAATTTAAATTGGATTTGAATTAAACAGAATTTGAATAAAAGGGCCGGCGGGAAACGAAGCTGGGCCGAATTGAATTAAAACGGCCCACGCCCAGCCCACCACGGTCCACAGGCGCGTGGGCTTGCTGACAGCGTGGGTCCACCCGTCAGCAGTCATAAAACCCGAAACGGTATGGATTAATGGGTGCGTTGGATTAGAAGGGCATCGGACGGCTCACGTGCATCGTCGTCTCCGACGAGATGCCGTGGCTTCTCCGGCGAGCCTAGGGGGTCGGAGGGCTCACCGAGGCTCCAGCAAGGGTGGGCAGTGTGCGTGATGAAGTTGTGGACGACGGCGAAGCAGCTGGTAGCAGTGGCGGAGCTCAAGGTGGCCTGGATCAATGGCGATTGCTCCAGGGCTTCCGCGGCTCCAATCTTCCGATTGGCCGTGCTCCGGCGACGATCGAGGTAGCTACTAGGTTGAGGTGAGGCAGTGGTGGATGGGGAACGAGATGGTCTGCTCAATGGCTTCCAGGGAACGCTCTATTTATAGAGGCGAGCAGGTGCTGCAGGGCAGTGTGGTGGTCGACATGGGCCCGGCGATTCCGGCGAGGTGTTGGGCTAGGCAAGGGTGCTACGACGTTCTCCTCATCCAGGCGAAGCTGTAGGTAGCAACGGCACGGTCGGGCGGCGTCTGTGGGCGACGCATTGCTTCCGTGTCGTCGGGCGGCGTCACGGGATTTTCTTCTCCGTCTCCGGCGGCGGCGGTCCAGGGGTGGTCGTGAGCGTGTCTGGCGCGGCTGAGTGTCACGGCGGTGCTCAACGCATGGAGAGGGGCCAGGAGCTGCGCGACGTTGGGGTGGCGCGTGTCCATGCGCGACGCACGCGGCATCTGAGCGGCGACCTGGCGCGCGATCTCCGGCGAGTGGTCATCTCCTCTCGACCAGGGCTGGTGTAGGCGTGGCTAGGGTGGTGCAGTGCGAGGTTTGGCAAGGTGGCCAGGGAGGGAGAAGGGGAGAGAGGGGGTGTCGGCATGGCGACATGGCCGGCATGGCCATGCCCTACCTTGCCTCTCCCCTTAGGGTTTCTGTGGTATTGAGGTGAGAGGGGGCAGGGGGACCATGTAGGATAGTTTGGGGTAGATTAGGGGTAGTGTAGATCACTATTTGACATAGTGTCAAATAGTTCCATATTTGGAATTTGCCATTTTTGTTTAAATTTGAGTGAATTCAAAAGGTTGACCAATTTGTAAAGTGTGTGTTTCGTTGAGTTGTATTTGACCAGAGATGATGAGAGGTGGTGGTGGAATTGTTAGAATCAAAGATTTGCAAAATTTGATAAGTGGGAGATTGTTCCACTTAATAAAAAGTTGCAACTTTGGATGAGCATAGCATTTGATCTATAAAGAATTTGGCATGGTGATCTTTACGAAAAGTGTTCACCTTGATGTGCTCTTGGATGAGGTGCAAAGACTTAGCAAAGTTTAGTTTGAAAATTTTGAATTGCAGGGGCTCAAAGTAGCGATCAGACTATAATTGGCAGATTTGACCATTATCATATGTGAGCCAAATTTGAATTTGAAATCCATTTGATTTGTGTTTCTTTGATTCCAAAAGTTGTAATAAGTGTTTAGTAACATTTTCAACTAATGGTGAAGACCAAATTGGTCTAGGGTCAAAATTTATAAAAATGGCATAGGCCATATGTGAGGGTTTTAGGGTTTTTCTTTTATTTGATTTCTTTCTCTTTTTGATTTATTTGGTTGGTGATCTTCTCATGATCACATTAGGGTTTTAGAGTATAGCACATACACATTATAACAATCATCATGGCATATCAATCAAATGCACAAGTCCTATGCATGGCACTATATGCAATTTAAAAAGTTTTTGTTGGTTTGAAATTTTGCTCTCTGGAATCTTCTAACTTTCTTTTTATTGAAATTTGGGATGTTACAAACCCTTCCCCCTTACAAAAGATCTCGTCCCGAGATCTAAAAGAAAGTTAGGTACTAAAGAGATCTGGGTACTCCTTCTTCATGAAGTCTTCGCGTTCCCAGGTGGCTTCATCTTCAGTATGATTGCTCCATTGTATCTTCAGAAACTTGATGCTTCGGGTGCGGGTGGTTCGGTAAGCTTCCTCCAGGATGCGAATCGGCACTTCGCGGTAAGTCAGGTCCTTGTTGATATCCACCGATCGGTGATCGATGTTCTTGAACACTTCGGTCTTCTCAGGGACTTCAAGGCACTTCCGGAGGAGTGAGATATGAAACACGTCGTGCACAGCCGACATTTCTTCGGGCAACTCCAGTTGATAAGATACTTCACCTCGGCGGCTGAGGACTTTGAAGGGTCCGACATATCGGGGTGCGAGCTTTCCTTTCAGCTGGAATCTCTGCATTCCTTTCAAGGGGGATACCTTGAGATAGACGAAGTCTCCGATCTCGAAGGTCATCTCCCACGTCTCTTGTCGGCGTAGCTCTTCTGTCTTGATTGCGCCGTCTTGAGGTACTCGCGAATCTTGTGCACTTTCTCTTCGGCTTCACGAAGAACATCTGGGCCAAAGACTTGGCTTTCTCCGACTTCCGACCAGTTCAGGGGGTACGGCATTTCCTTCCGTACAAGGCTTCAAAGGGGGCCATCTGCAGGCTAGCTTGATAGCTGTTGTTGTAAGAGAATTCTGCGTAAGGTAAGCAGTCTTCCCACTTGGATCCATATTCCAGTACACATGCTCTCAGCATGTCCTCCAATATCTGGTTGACTCTCTCGTCTGTCCGTCTGAGGGTGATAGGCGGTGCTGAAATTCAGACGGGTTCCTAGTCCTTCGTGCACCTTCTGCCAAAATCTTGAGGTGAACTGTGATCCTCTATCTGACACTATCGACTTCGGGGTTCCGTGCAGGGCGACTATTCTGGAGATGTACAATTCAGCTAACTTTGGGCCTTGGTATGTGGTCTTGACAGCGATGAAATGGGCGACTTTGGTCAATCTATCGACCACTACCCATATTGAATCATTGCCTTTGCTGGATTTGGGCAGTCCGGTGATAAAGTCCATTCCTACGGAGTCCCATTTCCATTCTGGAATCTGCAGTGGTTGTAGCAGTCCGGCGGGTCGTTGATGTTCTGCCTTGACTCTCTGACAGATGTCACACTTGGCGATGTAGCTGCCGATTTCTCTCTTCATTCCATGCCACCAGAATTGCTCCTTCAGGTCTTGATACATCTTGGTACCTCCGGGGTGGATTGAATAAAGGGTGTCATGGGCTTCTTGCAGGATGACTTGCTTCAAGTCTGAGTCCGATGGTACGCAGAGACGTTCTTTGTACCAAAGAACTCCGACATCATCAACAGTGAATCCGGGGGCTTTTCCTATGGCTATCTGTTTCTTGATTCCGTCGATGCTATCGTTTCCTTTCTGGGCTTCCTTGATCTGGCTAACCAAGGTGGGTTGGAGTTCTATGCTGGCTAGGAATCCTTCACTAACAAGTTCTAGTCTGAACTGTTCAAACTCTTGATACAGGCTGGGCTGCTCGGTTGCGATCATGGAGTTCAACTGACACGGCAGTCGACTCAAAGCATCCGCTACCACATTGGCCTTGCCGGGGTGGTAGTGAATCTCCATGTCGTAATCCTTGATCAATTCGATCCATCAGCGTTGTCTCATGTTCAGCTCCTTCTGGGTGAAGATGTATTTCAGGCTCTTGTGGTCGGAGTAGATCTCGCATCGATTACCCATGAGGTAATGACGCCAAACTTTCAAGGCTAGGACCACGGCTGCAAGCTCGAGGTCATGGGTTGGGTAGTTCTGTTCATGTTGTTTTAGCTGTCTTGAAAGGTAGGATACAACCTTGCCTTCTTGCATAAGCACACATCCAAGACCAGTCTTGGAGGCGTCGCAATATACGTCAAAGGGCTTGGCGATGTCTGGCATGATCAGGATTGGGGCTGTTGTCAGTCTACTCTTGAGCTGTTGAAAGCTCTCTTCACATTTGTCAGTCCACTCAAACTTCTTGTCCTTTTTCAACAGTTGGGTCATTGGTCGAGCGATGCTCGAAAAGCCTTCTACAAATCTGCGATAATATCCAGCTAATCCAAGAAAAGCGCGGACCTCGGTTTGGGTGGTTGGGGCTTGCCATTCCATAACGGTTTTGATCTTGGCGGGATCTACGGCAATTCCTCCTGCAGACAAGATATGTCCCAGGAATCCAACTTCTTCCAACCAAAACTCACACTTGCTGAACTTGGCATACAACTTGTGGTATCCAAGGGTTTCTAGGACAGTCTCCAAATGCTGTTCATGTTCCTCTTCGGACTTGGAGTATACAAGAATGTCATCGATGAAGACAACGACAAATTTGTCCAAAAAGTTCATGAAGATCTTATTCATGAGATTCATGAAATAAGCGGGAACATTGGTTAATCCAAACGACATGACGTTGTACCCATACAACCCATATCTGGTGGTGAAGGCAGTTTTTGGAATGTCGGTGGCTCGGATCTTCAGCTGATGATATCCAGTTCTAAGATCTATCTTGGAGAAAACTTTGGCTCCGGTTAGTTGATCAAACAAGTCTTCTATCTTGGGTAGGGGTATTTGTTTTTGATGGTGACATCGTTAAGCTTACGATAGTCCGTACATAAACGATTTGCACCATCCTTCTTGTCCACAAACAAAACTGGGGATCTCCAGGGGGATGCACTAGGTCGAATCAGACCTTTGGCTAACATATCATCTATCTGTTTCTTCAGCTCCACAAGCTCTGTTGCGTTCATGATGTAGGCTCGCTATAGGTCCAGTTCCGGGGATTAACTCGATGATGAACTCGATATCCCGATCCGGGGGCATACCGGGTAGATCATCCGGAAACACATCAGGGTAGCGACAAACGACCCTGATTTGATCCAGAGTTGGCTTGGATACACTTTGGTTGCAGGTGAATTTTCTGGGTAGTCTTTCAGAGACATGTTCTACTATGATACCGGTGCTGCTAGTCATGGTGATGGCTTTCTTGGCACAGTCTATCAATCCATTGTGTTTTGACATCCAGTCCATTCCTAGTACGACTTCCAAACCTTTGGTTCCCAGAATGATTAGATTGGCATAGAAATCTACATCATGGATTTTGATGGGTACATTTTTGCAAAATTTTCTGGCTTTGGTGGTTGATCCGGGGATTTGAACTATCATAACATGCTTCAAACTGATGGGTTGAATTTTACTTGTTGATGCAAAGTCTTCAGTGACAAAAGAATGAGATGCTCCGGAATCAAACAACACTCTGGCAGGGATGTGGTTGACAGAAAACATACCCAGTACAACATCTGGTGCTTCCTGGGCTTCTTCGGCGTTCATGTGGTAGAGGCGGCCGTTGCGGTTATTGGGGTTGTTGGGGGCGAACTTCTTGCTGGTGGAGACACGGCGTTGCTGCTGAGCAGGTGCAGCGGTGTTGCCTGCGAGCTTGGCGAGCATCTTGGGACACTCGTTGGAGTAGTGCCCCACTACACCACACTCATAACAAGTGATGGTGGCCTTGTCCTTAGTCGCAACGGGAATGGCGTTGCTTCCGGTTCTGGGAGCGGTGTTGGTGTTGTTGTTGTTTTTGTTGGGGGCTCTCGGCGGAGCGCGATTGTATTGTTGTAGTTGTTGTTGTTGTAGCCTCCGGCTTGGAGTTTCCTCCACTCCGGTTCTGATAACTGGGGCGCGAGTTCTGCATCAGGGGCTTGTTGTTGTTGTTCCTCGAAGTGAAACCTTCGCTTGAGCTGGGGCGATACTTCTGGGCATTGCTAGACCCACTCTGGTTCATCATGCGACGCTTGCGGTTCTCATTGGCTTGGTTCAGCTTGCCCTCCATCTGGATGGCGGAGTCAACAAGGGCTTCAAGGTCGGCGAAGGGGATGTTGACGAGGACAGCATCTCATCATGCAGTCCGTTCAGGAATCTCTCCTTCCTCTTCTCGGTGGTGTCGGTCTCGTCGGGGGCGTACCTTGACAGTGTAAGGAACTTGTCGCGGTATTCTACCACCGTCATGCGACCTTGCTTCAGTTCACGGAACTCATCCCTCATCTTTTTGATAAGACCCGGGGGTACATGGTACTTGCTGAACTTTAGCTTGAAATCCTCCCAAGTCATGAACTGACCTCCGTTCATGGCACGGGTGCTAGTCCACCAGGCTCGGGCTGGTCCGGCGAGATAGTGGGTTGCAAACAAAACCTTCTCATTGGCTTCCACTCCGGCTACTTCCAAGTTATTCTCCATAGTCTGGAGCCAGTCGTCGGCGTCGAGGGGTTCTTCCGTCTTGCTAAACACCGGAGGGTTGGTGTTCTGGAAGTTCTTGAGCTTGGATCCGGGGTGGTCATGATTTCCAGGGCCTTGATTGGCAATGTTCTGCAAGGCTGCGATGTTGGCTTGGCGTTCAGCTCTTTCTGTCTCCCTGTCGGCAAGCAGGGTTTGCAGCAGTTGCATCATCGCATCGTTGGTGCGATTGGGAGGGGCCATCTGAAGATAGAGAAGATCATGAGATAAGAGGGAAATTTCTATGGTTTATTTTGAGTAAGTTTGAAAACATTTGAAACTTGTAATCTTTTCATGACAAACATAACATTCATTCATTCATCACATAGTACAAACTAACACACTCATACTCCATGGTTTTAAGAACCATTCTCATGCTACGATACAAAGGACGGGATACAACTCACACCTACATAAGTGAAACTAGTGCAACTACTCCTCATCCTCGACGTCGATCGGGACGTAGTCGTCAGGTCCTGCCTCCAGGAACTCGTAGTCCTCCTCCTCGGTGAACTCGTCCTCCTCAAAGTCGTCGTCGTCGCTCAGGAAGGCTCCTCCTCCCTGAAGGTCGATACCTCCGTCGTCATCCTCCAGCTCTCTAATCTGATCCTCCTGGGCCTTGACAGTGGCCTCAAGAGACACGATCTTGGCGCGAAGGCGCACAATCATAGCGTCCTTCTTGGCACGCTGCTGGCGAAGGCTCTTGCGGTCATTGTTGAGTAGCTTGATCGCCTCACCCTGCTCGACGATGTGAGCATGGGTCTGGTTCGCGTAAGCGCGAGTGGCGTCGAGGTCCTTCTGAGTCTGGTAGAGCATGAAGTCCAGGTGCTCAGCATGGTGCCTCAACTGCGGGTGCGGCTGCAGCTCCATGGGCACTCCCATGGCATCACGCCTCACGAGATGCGCGAAGCGAGAGGCGAGGATGCGCACCACGTTCTGTCCACAGAGGCGCGCAAGTGCCTCCTGAAGGCCACGTGCGAGTCCGTCGAGCCAGTTGCTCTCGCGGAAGGAGAAGAGGATCCTCTCCGAGGTGGGAGGCTCCATCTTGCCCCTCAAGTCAGCGGTGATGATCCACTGCAACTCTCCTCCAGGAGTGTCGTCCACCTGAATCCCGTGGAACTCAGGGTGCGGGCGCTCGAGGAAGTCCGAAAGGGCGTTGAGGTCGTGCTCGAAGATCAAGCTCCCTCCGTTCCCAAGCTGGTAAAACTTGGTGTTGATGGGTTCATTCGGCTCCATCTGAAAGAGAATTGGATGAGTAAGTTAGAGAGTGAACAAGTGTGGCAAAATTTTAAGTAGATTCAAATAAGATAGAACATGATTCATCAAATTTCGGCAAAGTCTCAAAGACAAGAGTGTAGGTAAATTTTCACAAATATTCACTTTCATTTGATTTCAAAGTTAAAGTTTTTCAGAACGCCCATTCTAACTAAGGTCTTCTAAGGTCAAACAATGGCTCTGATACCAACTTGTCAACACCCGGATTTTTAAGTTCGGATGCCTATTATGTCATACATCGCAATCCCAGGAATATTGTTGTTGCGAGGCATAATAGTTAAGTATCACAGTCATCATTCATTACAAACCATAATGTCTTACAAATTGGAATCACATGATCCATATTACACGAATAGTTGATCTATCGATCAACGAACAAACACAAGTTCATAGCGGAAGCGTAAGATACAAGGACTCTCTAGTCCACAGGTCAACGCTTGATGTCGGAAGACTCCTAGTTGTCGTAGGCGTCCTGCTGGTCATCTCCTGTTCATCTTCATACTCTGGCCATTTGAATAGCCAGGGACAAAGCCGTGAGTACTTCAAGTACTCGCAAACTAATACTAGTGTAAGTGCTAGACATTTCTAGTAAGGTTTGCTAAGCTCTAGTTTATTTGCATAAAGCCAATTTTAGTTCACAAGTATTTGAGTAAAACCTTATTCATGTGCTAACTAGCTCAAGTGGGAACATTAGTGTCATTCCCACCATTCAAGTGGTGATTTCAATTCAATTCACCACTTCACCATTCACTTCAACATCATTTTCAAGAGTTTGACATCGGAAACTGTATGGCCTTTCCAACCGTCCGTAACCGTGGACGCGGCTATTCGAATAGATTGACACTCTGCAGAGGTTGCACACTTGTGCCACAACATTTGATTTCATCCGTCGGGATTACCCCGAATCATCGTAACACAGTACGCGGATCATCAACCATAACCTTTCACTTATAAATCCTAGTATGAGCACCTCTCCCCATGAGCTTGGCCTCCCAGTGAAGACCAACTATCAACCTGGGAACTGCACAGGGCTTGGCCGTACGATTCACCTCAATTCACATCATTTCTCAACAACGGAGGCAGCCTCAGCATAACCCATATGACGTGTGTTCAGAGGGAACTCATACTAAGATACATAAACTTCCAGTTAAGCCCTACCCATAATCAGGTATTGTGGGGGTACTCAATATTGGAAAGGTATCGCATTCAAACCAATATCATGTTTATCAAAAATCACCATCTTCTCTTGTTCATATTCACCTTCAAAAATCATTCAATGGAATGCTTCATCATTCCAAGGTTTCAAAATTCAGTTCAAGTCACATTGTTCCCATCTAGAGTAGTCAAGTTTTATTCATTAGCACTAGCTCTAAATCATGAGGGGTGCTATCTTGCTTTCCTTGATTGAGACTAACTTTACTACTCTAGTAAACTTCTTTACTTTGACCAAAGTTAACTATAAAAGTAACTTCTTGAGAAAACAAGTAAAAACTTGTAAGGTATAAACTTGGGATAGGCTTATGTAAGAAAAGATAAGATTCATGGTGCCTTGCCCCAAGGGTGTAATAACCCAGAACATAGGAACAACGAAGGGTAGATTTAGAAATGGGATGTGCATTTCATCGCAAAACGGGGGAAATTTTCGCGCCTTATTGCAACTAAACCTAAGAGGGATCGAGGTTCTCTCTCATTTTGCACTTAGGGTTAGGCAATGTGAGTTAGGGAAATTTCGACATGATCTCTTTTGTATCTTGTTGATTTGGGGAATTGATTTCATTTGACAAGTGTTAAACATTAAACAATAATCATTACACAATATAAATATGAATTTACAATTCAAACACAATATAATATTCAAATCATTTTGGATTTCAAAGTGAGTATCAAATACAATATTTAATCAAGAATATACACCTTACATAATGCAAAAGCTCATAAACAAAAACTTGAGCTTTATTGATAACACAACACAAATTACATTGTCTTTACAGAAATTTTGATACAAGAATTGATGAATAATAAACAGAAATAAAAATAAAGATTACAATATAGTTCCTAAACAAAAATCTAGACTATGTGCCTTGAAGTATCTCTTCATGGCCATGTCCATCTTCAAAAACCTGCAAAATAAAACACCAACAATAGCCAGAATGTTAGTGTTAGCCAAATAAATTCAGTTTGGACAGAACCAAGTGTCATGCACACTTGTGCTGTTCCAAAACCATGGACAGCACAAGATAAGGGCAGCAGCAGACCAAACCTGAGCACACACATGCTGGGCTCAAGTTTCAGCATATGAGAGCACACAGCTCAAGTGTGCTAGGCAGCAACAGCAAGGCAAGGCATCAGCCTAGTCACCAAAGTAACCAGGCTTGTGTGTCAATGCAAGGATAGAAGTAGGGTTCATATAAAAGGGACACAAACCCTAGAAGCCAGAACCAGTCGACCAGAACAAGATTCACCAGGTAAGGGTGAAGCAAGAACAAGCTCAGTTCATCCAGTTCTTGAGCAAGAACAGAACCAACCCATACAAAACCACTCAACCACCAGGAATCATGGTGACCTGAGAAGATCATCCAAGACCTGGAGGTGAAGAGCTGTGACACAAACCCAAGTCTGCATCAACCAAATATTTCTTTCTAGGAGCTGGAACAAGGTATACCTAGTTCCTGGAAAAGATCCCATGGATCTAATCCATCATATGCATGAAATAATCATGGGATGAGCAGATGCTCATATGGGTAGATCATCACTTGGTTTTCACCAAGGATTACTGCCAGTCAAAAGCCACTAAAATAGAAAGCATCTAGGTACAGATCCTATGCACAGAAACTAGCACATATGCACAGATGCACACACTAGCCAGATTTGATGCATAGATAGCACCAGTAGATGGCAAGGATTAGCAGCCATGACTACACAATAAATCCTAAGCATACAACCATCAGAAACCCTAGATTTCTTCACAGGCAAGTATATTGGCATTCATAGTTTCTATGATTCCCAAATATACAAGCAAAGATGAGTAGCCAACAAGATCTAACCAACCAGGTGAGCAACCAGTCAGTAGCAAGGCTACTGAGGTCACTTCACACTTAGCACCAATTGAGAGAAAGCCAAATACAAAGCATCACTATCCAGAAATGGATTCAGACTTTAGTTGCTTGATAAATATTCATGAACAGCAAATTCATATCAAGCAAGTCATTTAAAATCATCACTGCATAAGCAGTTCATCATAATTAAATTAATACAAGCATGAATTTATCACAGATCCATGCTCAGTACTAACAGTAGCACACTACTGAGCAACACAGTTAATTTATAGCCACAGTATTAACCAGTAGCCATCACTGGCAATCAATTGATCAAATGGATCAATCATAGCAAGCCAAGTTACACAGAAAGGTTAGCCAGCAAGCAAGGAATGATCCAATGGATCATTGGCTTGCAGGAGTAGCACTGAATCATATCACAGGCACCTCTGGCACACACACAAGTGTCACAGATGCAACACAAGTACACCTAGACAAGCAAGCATGATAGACAGTGAGCATAAGCAAGTCATAACCAAGCATAGCATGGCATAGTTAGCTCTTGAGCAAGCACAGTAGAGCATGGTAAGTAAAGAGCATGCTAGGAGCAACAGTGAAGCAAGAACAACATGAATAGCATGTAGAGCAGCATGTGCCAGTACCAGTAAATGGTAATTGGACCATGTACTTGCAATCAATCCAAGCATAGACGAATTGCATAGGAATAGCATGGCTCTGGGTGATCACAGGAGCACCAGAGAGCAGCAGAGCTTGAGGAGGAAGAAGAACAGTACCAAGAGGAGGCGCACAGAGAAGAGGTGGATGCAACACTTACTTGCGCCTGGAAGCAGAGGCTAGGGCATGGCGAGGCAGTGCTCGCGCGGCCCTAACGCTGCAAATCCAGGGTAGGCGCCGGCGTTACACCGACGAGCACCAACACCACCACGGCACGGCACAGAGACGACGGCACAGGCACTGCAAGCAGCACCTGCGCCAGGTCGGTCTCGGAGGCGCACCCGTCGTCGGAGAGGGCGTGATCTCGCCGGAGTTCGTCGAGGCGATTCTCCGCGAGATCCAGATCGGAGGCGATTCGCCAGGAGAGGAAGAGAATGAGAAAACCACGCGGACAGATCGATAGATCTGCTCGTGGCGGTTCAGGAACGGTAGGTGGCTACGGCGGAGGAGCTCGGAGTCGGCCGGAGCACGGCGGCGGCCATGGCGGCGACGCCATCGCCACGGGCGTCGCGAGAGAGGAGTTAGGGTTAGGAACGGAGAGTGAGAGGGCCGAGTGAGTGAGAGCGGTGGGCCGTTCGGCTCCACCGAGCCGCTATGGGCACGCCTTAGTGGGCTGTCCCATGGGCTTAGGTTATTGGGCTGGGCCCAATATGGGTCCAGGGGGTATTTTAGTATTTTCACAATTTAGAAAAGGCCATTACCAAATTTTAATAAATAAAATACAACTCTAAAAATCCATTAAAAATTGGATTGATGAATGAAAAATTATTCTTAATAAGAATAAAATATGAAATAAAATTTGATGAACAAATTTAAATTTGTGAATTTTATGAATTTAAAATAAACATTTGGAATTTCAAATTATATTTCCTTGTATTAATAAATCAAGGAAAAATCCCAAATAAGTTCAAATACTAATTTTTTTAAACATTTCAAAATGAGATTCTATTATTCCAAATCATTTCTATTTGAAAAAGGTATTTTTCAAAGGAAGATATTCTATTCCTTTTTATTCTCAAAAATATTGAGACAACTCTATTATTTCAAATTATTTTGGAATCAATAATAAGTCACCAACATAAAGTAGTTGTACTTTGAATTATGTCACCTTGTGTGAATTAAAGTGATTTATACATTAAAACAAGTGCAAATTACTGCCAAAGGCATAAATCTTAACTCAACCCTAAAATTGTAATAAATCATCGGGATAAAGGGATTCAATATAAAATAATACATTCATGCATGCATCATTTGGATTTTATAACATTGTCCTTACCGGACAATGATGCTTCTTTACAGAACCCGAGGTCCAGGTTCCATCCAACGCATTGAACTGCACTATCTCGCAGTCCACAGGCAAGTTCACCCTTGCTCATGTCAAATTTGAGTATTTTCTATCAATTTAATGCAAACCTATATGACTTATCATTCCTGCATTGAAAATGAAATGTTACTTTTCCAATTATGAATATGACTATGTGGTGGCAATGGAACCATGGTATGTGTTGATTGGTGGAGGTTCCATTGCAAGGGTACTATTCATCTAGGACTAAGTACCAATGCCGTCCAGTGATTCTAGCGCCGTACATATCGCGTTGACCATAAGATCTATAATGGCTCTGGGGAAGCCAGCTGTATCTTTTCCCTCTCGCATGCCAACGGATTGGTAATAAGGGTTGCCCGGATCAGTCTATCTTTGGTAAAGGTGGGGACATGTGGTCCTGCACAGTCTACCATTAGATACAGGAGAGGGTAGACTTATTATTGGTCTATGAAGGATTGTAAGGGTTGTCCGGATCAGTCTATCTATGGTGTATAGAACAGGGCATATAAGTTGTTCGGATCAGTCTACCTTAATGGTATAGGAGAGAACAAGTGCCTGGGTTAGTCTACCCATAGATATAGGAGAGGACAGACTTACAAAAGGGTGGGTCTGCGAGGTCGCGGAGAAGGCGGTGTGGGCTTGGATCTTTATACCTGGCCTCACACCAAGGAAGTGTGAACGGGGGCAAGTCCCTGCGGATGGCAAAAAGGGTGAGATCTCTTATGGGAAAAGTAACGCACCTCTGCAGAGGGTATCAAGAATTGTGGCTGTCACTCCCTGTTCCGGGAAGGGCGAACGGCAGGAAAGGAACTCCGTGAAGTTCTAGTCAACCTGTGAAGACTGACATAGTTTTCAGAATAAAATAAACCTTTTGAAGAAATGATTTCGAAACATGCATTGACCTAAGATTTTCTGATCGAAGGTCGTAGCTAGTGCATCAAACACCTTTTACTCTTTTGAGCTTGCTGAGTACCCCTGTACTCACTTTATTTCGACACCCTTGCTAGACTGTGATATGGAAGTGGAGGCCATCACCGATGGAGCACCAGAAGGAAGCTACGAGCTGGTCTATGAGGAACCTGATCTTTCCGGAGGAGTTGAAGGAGTAGACTATGGGATAGTCTACGGACCCGATGACATGGAGGTGGAGGAGTAGTGATATACCTGAGTAGTATAGAGCCGAGCAGCGTAGTGGCATACTTAAATAAGTTGCTGAGCTCTTTTCATATCTAAGTTGGTTTGTACTAAGTACCTTATGTTGTAGGGTGTTCTCATCGGACCTGTGAGAATACCAACTTGTTAAGACCATGATTGTAATATATTATCGAGTGTTATGACCTGCAATGTTTCTGTTGTACCACTCTGAGGGATGTGATATTTGTGAAGAAGTCCCTTCATGAAGATCATATCAACGACTTGTATACTACAACATGCAGTGGTATGCTGGGTCACCGCAGCTGGTATCAGAGCAAATGTTGCGACCTTAGGTTGGAAAAACCTAGTATAGGGAAGAAACCTGTAGGAGTCGAGTTGAAATAGTAAAGGATTCTCTAAGAATATGATATTTATTCACTTGAGAATAGAAAAATCATATATTTAGTGCGATAATTCTTTATTATAACTGTTATTATACACTATCACTACTAATTTTCTGCTTTTATATACAGCCATAATGGCGTACACGTTTCCCAAGAGGACTTTGAGGCAGGTTGAGGGATGGCTCGGTGATTATGAAGGACCACTTACAGATCTCCTGTGTGGGATGCTGAAGGAACTTCACTGTGAAACTCGGATACCTGTTTTCAAGTACACCTATTATGATGGAGAGATAGTAGCCAAGCACAGAGTTTCAGTTCAACTACCTATGCGACTGGAGATGAGCCGTATAATGCCATACGGAGAAGCCAAAACTTTTACCACAGCCTTTCACATGGCCATATTCAAGGCAATCCTTGAAATAAGGCAGCACAAGTCAGTAGAACTACTATGTTCAGCGTATTCTCATATACCTCATGCCGAGGAAGATGAGGATCCCGCTCTGAATCATCTGCTGATGGCAAACAAACATCCTGAAGTTGCAGCACAGCACATGGACAGTTGTAAGTCTTTACTGACTACGATGTACCTACTACACGTGAAGATGGTGGGTGAGATTGACCACATGCTAGCTGAGTTCACGGACCCTGATAAAGTCCAAGCTCGGATGCATGATCTGAGGGCACAACCCCAATATACAACACCCTTCTTTAGCCTAAACAATCCTGTAGATTGGAGTGGCCAGGAAAACCAGAGAGATCCACTTACACCCAACTTTGTCCCACATTATCCACATGTGTCCGCATCATATGATTCTGGATATGGGGGAGATAACTCATGGAACCTAAACTGCTCCGAGTCACCAATCGAAAACTCAACCGGTTGGCGTTTCGGGGAACCTTACGGAGATGAGGAGGAACCTATTCCATGTGACACTGGAGATGAAAGTGGTGGGGTTAACCAGTATGTTAACCGACACTACGGGAAGGAAGAGAAAGGTACTGATTCCATTTCTTTAGACTTGGAGATGGGATTCTCAAAACCATCACAGTACGAGGTAGGTGAAAGCTCCGGAGTGAAGAAGAAGAAGAAGAAGATGAGGGGGCAGGTGAATCGAAACCCTTCATGGATGACCAATGAAGGAGGTATGAATCCTACTGGGGATACATACGAGTCATTGTCCAGTTACTTTGGCATGACTGATCTCTGTCTCGGCACTTCGTCCGATTCAGATTACATACCTACTGGAAGGACCTTTGTTCCGGACGGTGTTCGGAAGACGAGTCGCTGTACCGGATGGACCCCAGGAATGTATGCGGAGGCGAACGAAGATGATGAGGAGTAGAGCTCCAAAGAAGAATAGAGTAGTATAGGTGGTATTGTACTAGAACGTATTTTAAATTCCGTTGGCTTGGGCTTGAAGCCAAATAAGTGGTTATATAAGTACCACATGTAATATATGTGTGTAAGTTATGTAATATACGGTGTATATACATAATAAATGTTTGCTTTGGATTTGCTTCTTGATTTCATTGTGTGACTAGTTCTGGGCAATGAGTTGAGCTCAGAAAACATTTGCATGGTGTAATTATGAGTAATCGCTCTTTGTTACAGGACTAGGGGAAAATGGCGTTAGTTGAAACCGAAGATGCTCGGAGAGAGCGGGAGGCGAAAGAAAAGGAGGAAGCAGATGCCGCAGCTAGAGCAGAGGATGCACCACCACCACCACACCCAATGATGCATCCAGATTTCCAACAATATATGAGGGCAATGGAAGAGGATAGGCGGAGGTACCAGGAGAGTCAAAACAAGAACATGCAAGATTTCTTTACCCACGTCATCAATGATAGGGGTAATGAAGGCAGGGGAGTAACCTTATCAGACTTCCAGAATGCAAGACCACTACCTTTTGCATCAGCCCCAGAACCAATGGATGCAGAAGATTGGCTCATGGACACTGAAAGAAAGTTGAGGACCGTTGGATGCAATGATGAAGAAAAGATTCGGTATGCCACTTATCTGTTGTCAGGTCCAGCAGCATCATGGTGGGAGAATCTTGTGGCAGTACATCCTCCAGAAAAGGTGTTCACCTGGGAGGAGTTCAAGAAGAAGTTCCGGGATGCCCATGTTCCGGAGAGCGTGGTGGAGTTGAAGAAGAGAGAGTTTGACGAGCTGCATCAGAATACTGCACCTATCATGCAGTATGTCCGAGATTTTAATAGGCTGTCAAGATATGCACCTGAGGAAGTGGACACTGAGGAGAAAAGAAAGAAACGATTCATGAAAGGCATGAATCCATACATGAAGATGCAACTGAGGTTGGCACGGACTGCAGAATTCCAGGAACTGATTGATTCGGCAATCACTTTCGAGGATGACTACAGGCAGGTCCAGGAGGATAGGAGAGAGGGCTCGTATCGAGCCAAGGAAGTACCCAGTCAGTAAACCGACTCCAGATCGGAGTTTCAAACCACGATTCCGACCTACTGGTAATCAGTATAACCGGGGAGGTCAGAATCAGAACCCAAGGAATCAGATCATCTGCAACAGCTGTGGGCAGAGGGGACATATTCAAAGGGATTGTCAGAAGCCCAGGATCATATGCTATGGTTGTGGGAAAGAGGGACACATCAAGCCAGAGTGTCCAAACAAGGCGTCATGGAGTGGACAAAGCTCCGGAGGACGAGGCGGAGGCAACAACAACAACAACAACAACAACAACAACCGGAACTACAACAACAACAACAACAAGAAGGGAAAGCCATATGGAAAGCTGAATTGCACAACTTTGGAGCAAGCGGGAGAGTCGGATCAAGCAGTCTTAGGTACGCTCAGCATCCTTACTCATCCTGGCAAAGTGTTATTTGATACTGGAGCAACTACATCATTTCTTGCACGGGAATTTGTGGAACAATTCGGGCTTAGATGTTCTAAGTTAGAAACACCTATAACTGTCTTATCTGCGGGGGGAACGATATTAGTAACCCACGTGAAAGAAGCACAGGTCATAACTATTTGTGACTGTGTATATTTCGCGGACCTATTCATCATCCCCATGAAGGACATATCAGTCATCCTAGGAATGGACTGGTTAACGGAGAATGGCGCAGTAATCAACTGTGGAGACAAGACAGTATCACTCCGAAACTCCATAGGAGGTCAGATAGTGTTTCAAGGAGACAAGTACACTCAGTTGGAGATAGGATTGGAGCTGAATAGTCTGAAGGAGGTGAAGATTGAAGATATTCCTGTAGTGAATGAATTTCAAGATGTATTTCCCAAGGAACTACCGGGAATGCCACCCGATAGAGAGATCGAGTTTACCATAGATCTAATTCCAGGCACAGCACCAATAGCTCAACCACCATATAAGATGGGGCCGAAGGAGTTAGTGGAACTGAAGGCTCAGATAGATGAACTGGAACAGAAGGGATTTATCCAAGAAAGTGTGTCACCATGGGGTACACCAGTTATTTTTGTGGATAAAAGAGATGGAGGAAGGAGAATGTGTGGAGATTACAGAAATCTTAACAATGTAACCATCAAGAACAAGTACCCTTTACCCAGAATACAAGATCTTTTTGATCAAGTTCAAGGAGCTGGAGTCTTCTCGAAGATAGATTTAAGGTCAGGATATCACCAAATCAAGATCAAGAAGGAAGATGTGCCAAAAACAGCGTTTGTGTCAAGGTATGGACACCATGAATACTTGGTTGTACCATTTGGACTAACAAATGCACCAGCTATTTTCATGAATTTGATGAACAAGATATTCATGAAGTACTTGGACAAGTTTGTGATCGTGTTTATCGATGACATTCTGATCTATTCCAAAGATAAAGAAGAACATGCCAAGCATTTGAAGATAGTTCTGCAGATTTTAAGGGAACATCAGCTATATGCAAAGTTCAGCAAGTGCCAGTTTTGGTTAGACAGTGTTGAATTTCTTGGACATGTCATAACCAAAGAGGGAATAGCAGTGAATCCAAGCAAGGTTCAGTCAGTATTAGAATGGAAGTCACCCAAGAATGCTAAGGAGATCAGAGGATTCCTTGGTATGGCGGGCTATTATCGGAGGTTCATTGAAGGATTTTCAAAGATTGCAGGACCAATGACCAAGTTACTCAAGAAGAATACCCCATTTGTGTGGACTGAGGAGTGTGAAACCAGTTTCCAAACACTCAAAGAGAAGTTAACCACGGCACCAGTGTTAGCAGTTCCGGAACCCGGAAAGGATTACACGGTGTATTGTGATGCTTCCAAGAATGGACTTGGATGTGTGCTAATGCAAGATCGGAAGGTGATAGCCTACGGATCAAGACAACTTAAGCCACATGAACATAACTACCCAGTACATGACTTAGAATTGGCGGCAGTTGTGTATGCTTTGAAGAGTTGGAGGCAATTCCTCTATGGATCCAAATGTGAGTTGTATACAGATCACAAAAGCTTGAAGTATTTCTTCACTCAGAAGGAATTAAACATGAGACAAAAGAGATGGTTAGAGTTGATTAAAGACTATGAGCTGACAATCAACTACACACCAGGCAAGGCTAATGTAGTAGCAGATGCTTTAAGCAGGAAGAGTACTGAGAATCAACCTACAGAATGGGAGATTCCGAAGGAACTTCGGAAAGAACTCGAAGAAGCTCAGATTCTGTTGATCCAAGGTGATACAGTGGGAAGCATAGCAACCATGAGGATCATGGATGAAATGTACTCAGACTTAAAGTATGAAATCATTCGGAAGCAAGTAGACGACTTATTCATCCAAGAAGAAATCAAAAGGATTGGAGAAGGTAAACCGTCAGAATTCAATCTTGGAGAGTTTGGTTCTCTATACTTTCAGAAGAGGTTATGTGTACCGGATGATCCAGAAGTGAAGTCAATCATATTGAAGGAAGCACATGAAACCCCTTACTCAATACATCCGGGGAGTACTAAGATGTATATGG
Source organism: Lolium multiflorum (assembly GCA_030979885.1). Taxonomy (NCBI): domain Eukaryota; kingdom Viridiplantae; phylum Streptophyta; class Magnoliopsida; order Poales; family Poaceae; genus Lolium; species Lolium multiflorum. The sequence goes on along the minus strand of CM061749.1, from coordinate 139,425,478 downwards.
ATTTGAAGGAAATGTTCTGGTGGAATAACATGAAAAGAGAGATAGCTCAATATGTCTCTGAATGCCATACATGTCAGCGAGTAAAAGCAGAACATCAGAGTCCTGCGGGATTACTCAAACCACTAGAGATACCGGAGTGGAAATGGGATGAAATCGGAATGGATTTTGTTACTGGTCTACCAATGACTAGTAAGAAGAAGGATATGATATGGGTAATCGTGGATAGACTTACCAAGAGTGCTCATTTCATAGCCGTAAATACAAAGGACACTGCAGAAAAGCTTGTGGATATTTATGTGAAGGAGATTGTTAGCAAGCATGGAGTACCAAAGAAGATAGTCTCAGATAGAGGTTCAATTTTCACATCAGCGTTCTGGAAGCAACTCCAAGAAGCTTTAGGAACCAAGTTGGATTTCAGTACAGCTTATCATCCACAAACCGGAGGACAAACCGAAAGAACCAATCAGATACTTGAAGACATGCTTAGAGCTTGTGCTCTAAACTTTGGAGGCTCATGGGAGGACCATCTACCATTGGCGGAATTCTCATATAACAATAGTTATCAGAGTAGTATCCAGATGGCACCGTACGAAGCATTGTACGGAAGGAAGTGTAGATCACCAATCTGTTGGTTTGAAACCGGAGAGAACAAGGAGTTTACACCGGACTACATCAAGGAGAGACAAGGAGTCATCGAGGTGATACGGGATAGACTCAAAATAGCCCAAAGTCGACAGAAGAGTTATGCCGACCAGAAGAGACGAGATTGGGAACCAAGAGTAGGAGACATGGTATATTTGAAAGTTAGCCCAATGAAAGGACTCAAAAGGTTCGGAGTAAAAGGAAAACTAAGTCCTCGATACATAGGACCATTCAAGATACTCAGTCAGAATCGAGAAACAGCTTTTGAGTTGGAACTACCGGAACAGCTCAGTCTAATTCACAATGTTTTTCATGTATCACAACTCAGAAAGTGTTTGAAGGCACCTGATGATCCCATTACACATGAAGAAATAGAGCTACAATCAGACTTAACGTATGTGGAGAAGCCTGAAAAGATTTTGGAAGTACAGTGGAAGAAGTTAAGGAATAGAGCAATCAAATACTGCAAGATACAATGGCAACATCATCCTGAACGAGAAGCAACCTGGGAGACCGAAGAAGAGCTCAGGAAGTCCTACCCCGAGTTATTCAGGTACCAATCTTAACTTCGGGACGAAGTTTCTGTTAAGGGGGAGAGGCTGTAATAACCCAGAACATAGGAACAACGAAGGGTAGATTTAGAAATGGGATGTGCATTTCATCGCAAAACGGGGGAAATTTTCGCGCCTTATTGCAACTAAACCTAAGAGGGATCGAGGTTCTCTCTCATTTTGCACTTAGGGTTAGGCAATGTGAGTTAGGGAAATTTCGACATGATCTCTTTTGTATCTTGTTGATTTGGGGAATTGATTTCATTTGACAAGTGTTAAACATTAAACAATAATCATTACACAATATAAATATGAATTTACAATTCAAACACAATATAATATTCAAATCATTTTGGATTTCAAAGTGAGTATCAAATACAATATTTAATCAAGAATATACACCTTACATAATGCAAAAGCTCATAAACAAAAACTTGAGCTTTATTGATAACACAACACAAATTACATTGTCTTTACAGAAATTTTGATACAAGAATTGATGAATAATAAACAGAAATAAAAATAAAGATTACAATATAGTTCCTAAACAAAAATCTAGACTATGTGCCTTGAAGTATCTCTTCATGGCCATGTCCATCTTCAAAAACCTGCAAAATAAAACACCAACAATAGCCAGAATGTTAGTGTTAGCCAAATAAATTCAGTTTGGACAGAACCAAGTGTCATGCACACTTGTGCTGTTCCAAAACCATGGACAGCACAAGATAAGGGCAGCAGCAGACCAAACCTGAGCACACACATGCTGGGCTCAAGTTTCAGCATATGAGAGCACACAGCTCAAGTGTGCTAGGCAGCAACAGCAAGGCAAGGCATCAGCCTAGTCACCAAAGTAACCAGGCTTGTGTGTCAATGCAAGGATAGAAGTAGGGTTCATATAAAAGGGACACAAACCCTAGAAGCCAGAACCAGTCGACCAGAACAAGATTCACCAGGTAAGGGTGAAGCAAGAACAAGCTCAGTTCATCCAGTTCTTGAGCAAGAACAGAACCAACCCATACAAAACCACTCAACCACCAGGAATCATGGTGACCTGAGAAGATCATCCAAGACCTGGAGGTGAAGAGCTGTGACACAAACCCAAGTCTGCATCAACCAAATATTTCTTTCTAGGAGCTGGAACAAGGTATACCTAGTTCCTGGAAAAGATCCCATGGATCTAATCCATCATATGCATGAAATAATCATGGGATGAGCAGATGCTCATATGGGTAGATCATCACTTGGTTTTCACCAAGGATTACTGCCAGTCAAAAGCCACTAAAATAGAAAGCATCTAGGTACAGATCCTATGCACAGAAACTAGCACATATGCACAGATGCACACACTAGCCAGATTTGATGCATAGATAGCACCAGTAGATGGCAAGGATTAGCAGCCATGACTACACAATAAATCCTAAGCATACAACCATCAGAAACCCTAGATTTCTTCACAGGCAAGTATATTGGCATTCATAGTTTCTATGATTCCCAAATATACAAGCAAAGATGAGTAGCCAACAAGATCTAACCAACCAGGTGAGCAACCAGTCAGTAGCAAGGCTACTGAGGTCACTTCACACTTAGCACCAATTGAGAGAAAGCCAAATACAAAGCATCACTATCCAGAAATGGATTCAGACTTTAGTTGCTTGATAAATATTCATGAACAGCAAATTCATATCAAGCAAGTCATTTAAAATCATCACTGCATAAGCAGTTCATCATAATTAAATTAATACAAGCATGAATTTATCACAGATCCATGCTCAGTACTAACAGTAGCACACTACTGAGCAACACAGTTAATTTATAGCCACAGTATTAACCAGTAGCCATCACTGGCAATCAATTGATCAAATGGATCAATCATAGCAAGCCAAGTTACACAGAAAGGTTAGCCAGCAAGCAAGGAATGATCCAATGGATCATTGGCTTGCAGGAGTAGCACTGAATCATATCACAGGCACCTCTGGCACACACACAAGTGTCACAGATGCAACACAAGTACACCTAGACAAGCAAGCATGATAGACAGTGAGCATAAGCAAGTCATAACCAAGCATAGCATGGCATAGTTAGCTCTTGAGCAAGCACAGTAGAGCATGGTAAGTAAAGAGCATGCTAGGAGCAGCAGAGAAGCAAGAACAACATGAATAGCATGTAGAGCAGCATGTGCCAGTACCAGTAAATGGTAATTGGACCATGTACTTGCAATCAATCCAAGCATAGACGAATTGCATAGGAATAGCATGGCTCTGGGTGATCACAGGAGCACCAGAGAGCAGCAGAGCTTGAGGAGGAAGAAGAACAGTACCAAGAGGAGGCGCACAGAGAAGAGGTGGATGCAACACTTACTTGCGCCTGGAAGCAGAGGCTAGGGCATGGCGAGGCAGTGCTCGCGCGGCCCTAACAGCTGCAAATCCAGGGTAGGCGCCGGCGTTACACCGACGAGCACCAACACCACCACGGCACGGCACAGAGACGACGGCACAGGCACTGCAAGCAGCACCTGCGCCAGGTCGGTCTCGGAGGCGCACCCGTCGTCGGAGAGGGCGTGATCTCGCCGGAGTTCGTCGAGGCGATTCTCCGCGAGATCCAGATCGGAGGCGATTCGCCAGGAGAGGAAGAGAATGAGAAAACCACGCGGACAGATCGATAGATCTGCTCGTGGCGGTTCAGGAACGGTAGGTGGCTACGGCGGAGGAGCTCGGAGTCGGCCGGAGCACGGCGGCGGCCATGGCGGCGACGCCATCGCCACGGGCGTCGCGAGAGAGGAGTTAGGGTTAGGAACGGAGAGTGAGAGGGCCGAGTGAGTGAGAGCGGTGGGCCGTTCGGCTCCACCGAGCCGCTATGGGCACGCCTTAGTGGGCTGTCCCATGGGCTTAGGTTATTGGGCTGGGCCCAATATGGGTCCAGGGGGGTATTTTAGTATTTTCACAATTTAGAAAAGGCCATTACCAAATTTTAATAAATAAAATACAACTCTAAAAATCCATTAAAAATTGGATTGATGAATGAAAAATTATTCTTAATAAGAATAAAATATGAAATAAAATTTGATGAACAAATTTAAATTTGTGAATTTTATGAATTTAAAATAAACATTTGGAATTTCAAATTATATTTCCTTGTATTAATAAATCAAGGAAAATCCCAAATAAGTTCAAATACTTTTTTTTAAACATTTCAAAATGAGATTCTATTATTCCAAATCATTTCTATTTGAAAAAGGTATTTTTCAAAGGAAGATATTCTATTCCTTTTTATTCTCAAAAATATTGAGACAACTCTATTATTTCAAATTATTTTGGAATCAATAATAAGTCACCAACATAAAGTAGTTGTACTTTGAATTATGTCACCTTGTGTGAATTAAAGTGATTTATACATTAAAACAAGTGCAAATTACTGCCAAAGGCATAAATCTTAACTCAACCCTAAAATTGTAATAAATCATCGGGATAAAGGGATTCAATATAAAATAATACATTCATGCATGCATCATTTGGATTTTATAACATTGTCCTTACCGGACAATGATGCTTCTTTACAGAACCCGAGGTCCAGGTTCCATCCAACGCATTGAACTGCACTATCTCGCAGTCCACAGGCAAGTTCACCCTTGCTCATGTCAAATTTGAGTATTTTCTATCAATTTAATGCAAACCTATATGACTTATCATTCCTGCATTGAAAATGAAATGTTACTTTTCCAATTATGAATATGACTATGTGGTTGGCAATGGAACCATGGTATGTGTTGATTGGTGGAGGTTCCATTGCAAGGGTACTATTCATCTAGGACTAAGTACCAATGCCGTCCAGTGATTCTAGCGCCGTACATATCGCGTTGACCATAAGATCTATAATGGCTCTGGGGAAGCCAGCTGTATCTTTTCCCTCTCGCATGCCAACGGATTGGTAATAAGGGTTGCCCGGATCAGTCTATCTTTGGTAAAGGTGGGGACATGTGGTCCTGCACAGTCTACCATTAGATACAGGAGAGGGTAGACTTATTATTGGTCTATGAAGGATTGTAAGGGTTGTCCGGATCAGTCTATCTATGGTGTATAGAACAGGGCATATAAGTTGTTCGGATCAGTCTACCTTAATGGTATAGGAGAGAACAAGTGCCTGGGTTAGTCTACCCATAGATATAGGAGAGGACAGACTTACAAAAGGGTGGGTCTGCGAGGTCGCGGAGAAGGCGGTGTGGGCTTGGATCTTTATACCTGGCCTCACACCAAGGAAGTGTGAACGGGGGCAAGTCCTGCGGATGGCAAAAAGGGTGAGATCTCTTATGGGAAAAGTAACGCACCTCTGAGAGGTATCAAGAATTGTGGCTGTCACTCCCTGTTCCGGGAGGGCTGCGACAGCGGCAGGAAAGGAACTCCGTGAAGTTCTAGTCAACCCGTGAAGACGGGCATAGTTTTCAGAATAAAATAAACCTTTTGAAGAAATGATTTCGAAACATGCATTGACCTAAGATTTTCTGATCGAAGGTCGTAGCTAGTGCATCAAACACCTTTTACTCTTTTGAGCTTGCTGAGTACCCCTGTACTCACTTTATTTCGACACCCTTGCTAGACTGTGATATGGAAGTGGAGGCCATCACCGATGGAGCACCAGAAGGAAGCTACGAGCTGGTCTATGAGGAACCTGATCTTTCCGGAGGAGTTGAAGGAGTAGACTATGGGATAGTCTACGGACCCGATGACATGGAGGTGGAGGAGTAGTGATATATCTGAGTAGTATAGAGCCGAGCAGCGTAGTGGCATACTTAAATAAGTTGCTGAGCTCTTTTCATATCTAAGTTGGTTTGTACTAAGTACCTTATGTTGTAGGGTGTTCTCATCGGACCTGTGAGAATACCAACTTGTTAAGACCATGATTGTAATATATTATCGAGTGTTATGACCTGCAATGTTTCTGTTGTACCACTCTGAGGGATGTGATATTTGTGAAGAAGTCCCTTCATGAAGATCATATCAACGACTTGTATACTACAACATGCAGTGGTATGCTGGGTCACCGCAAAGGGGCTTTGCACTTTGCAAGAATATTAGCTTGCCTTGGTAGTTCTCAAAGTTCTCCTCCTCCTCCTCCTCTTGGTAGCAACCTTCTTCTTCCGGGTATTCTCCGGTGCTAGCGTCTAAATTTAAATACGAGTATAATCACTCAACTAATTCAATGGCTATTCCATACATCACATATATTCACACAAACTATTCTAAGCACACAATTAATCTAATTATGGTGCATTGGTTGTGTTGCTTGAGGAGAAATAACTTCCTTTTAATTAATATGTTAATGATAGTTTCCATAGGGTTCTTGAGAAATAATTTCCTCTCATTGAAATCTTCTTAAGATTTAATTTCTCACAATCATACAATGAACTTATATTGACCTAAGTCAAACATTCATTATCATCATTTGAGAAAATGATTTAAATGAGGTAGACCACCTCATACCATTTAATAATGCTACAAATGATTTAAATCTCCAAGTAATTCATATAAGTGGGTTTGGCCAGGGGTCCAAACATCACATGAATTCATTTGGGACAAGATTTAAATGAAGTATAATACTTCATATGATTTGCATAATAGTTTTGGACAATATCACTTAGATAAACTAGCCATATTGTCCATTAATTAAACTAGGGCATGATCATGCAAAGTGACCACACCATTTTCTTGCATAAACAATTAGTGTAAGTCAAATGTGAGCTATTGGAGTTGGAATTAACTTAATATCTATTTTGGTTGATTTTTAATAATTATTTGAATAGGGAAAAGTCCCTGCCTTCATCTTTTTATCAGATTAATTCTACAACAGATCTTGAAGTGGGACCAGTGGCATATTGTAGATCTTTTTATTAGCTTTCCAACAATATGAAATTTGTTAAATTTGGCCAAGCCAAACAGATTCTATGGATTTTCAAAGTTGGAGCCAGTATTGAATTTAAATTGGATTTGAATTAAACAGAATTTGAATAAAAGGGCCAGCGGGAAACGAAGCTGGGCCGAATTGAATTAAAACGGCCCACGCCCAGCCCACCACGGTCCATAGGCGCGTGGGCTTGTTGACAGCGTGAGGTCCACTCGTCAGCGAGTCATAAAACCCGAAACGGTATGATTTAACAGGGGGCGTTGGATTAGAAGGGCATCGGACGGCTCACGTGCATCGTCGTCTCCGACGAGATGCCGTGCTCGGCGAGCCTAGGGGTTCGGAGGAGCTCACCGAGGCTCCAGCAAGGGTGGGCAGTGTGCGTGATGAAGTTGTGGACGACGGCGAAGCAGCTGGTAGCAGTGGCGGAGCTCGAGGTGGCCTGGAACGACGGCGATTGCTCCAGGGCTTCCGCGGCTCCGATCTTCCGATTGGCCTTGCTCCGGCGACGATCGAGGTAGCTACTGGGTTGAGGTGAGGCAGTGGTGGATGGGGAACGAGATGGTGTGCTCAATGGCTTCCAGGGAACGCTCTATTTATAGAGGCGAGCAGGTGCTGCGGGGCAGTGTGGTGGTCGACATGGGCGCGGCGATTCCGGCGAGGTGTTGGGCTAGGCAAGGGTGCTACGACGTTCTCCTCGTTCAGGCGAAGCTTTAGGTAGCAACGGCACGGTCGGGCGGCGTCTGTGGGCGACGCATTGCTTCCGTGTCGTCGGGTGGCGTCTACGGGATTTTCTTCTCCGTCTCCGGCGGCGACGGTCCAGGGAGTGGTCGTGAGCGTGTCTGGTGGCGTCGTGGTGTCACGGCGGTGCTCAACGCATGGAGAGAGGGGCCAGAGCGAGTGCGAGACGTTGGGGTGGCGCGTGTCCAGTGCGCGTCCACGCGCGACGCGAGCGGCATCTAGCGGCGACCTTGGCGCGCGATCTCCGGCGAGTGGTCGTCTCCTCCTCGACCAGGGCTGCTGTAGGCGTGGCTAGGGTGGTGCGCTGGTGCTGTTTGGCACGGTGGCCAGGGCAGAGGGAGAAGGGAGAGGGGGAGGTGTGTCGGGGTGGCGACATGGCCGGCATGGCCATGCCCTACCTTGCCATGCTCTCCCCTTAGGGTTACTATGTGTCATTAAGGGTGAGAGGGGGCAGGGGAACCAGTTAGGATAGTTTGGGGTAGATTAGGGTAGTGTAGATCACTATTTGACATAGTGTCAAATAGTTCCATATTTGGAATTTGCCATTTTTGTTTAAATTTGAGGAATTCAAAAGGTTGACCAGTTTGGAAAGTGTGTGTTTCGTTGAGTTGTATTTGACCAGAGATGATGAGAGGTGGTGGTGGAATTGTTAAATTCAAAGATTTTGCAAAATTTGATAAGTGGGATTGTTCCACTTAATAAAAGTTGCAACTTTGGATGAGCATAGCATTTGATCTATAAAGACTTTGGCATGGTGATATTTACGAAAAGTGTTCACCTTGATGTGCTCTTCGATGAGGTGCAAAGACTTAGCAAAGTTTAGTTTGAAAATTTTGAATTGCAGGGGCTCAAAGTAGTGATCAGACTATAATTGGCAGATTTGACCATTATCATATGTGAGCCAAATTTGAATTTGAAATCCATTTGATTTGTGTTTCTTTGATTCCAAAAGTTGTAATAAGTGTTTAGTAACATTTTTCAACTAATGGTGAAGACCAAATTGGTCTAGGGTCAAAATTTATAAAAATGGCATAGGCCATATGTGAGGGTTTTAGGGTTTTTCTTTTATTTGATTTCTTTCTCTTTTTGATTTATTTGGTTGGTGATCTTCTCATGATCACATTAGGGTTTTAGAGTATAGCACATACACATTATAACAATCATCATGGCATATCAATCAAATGCACAAGTCCTATGCATGGCACTATATGCAATTTAAAAAGTTTTTGTTGGTTTGAAATTTTGCTTTCTGGAATCTTCTAACTTTCTTTTTATTGAAATTTGGGATGTCAGTCACTGTCCCAAATTAAATGGAGGCATGAACCCACTATCGAGCATAAATACTCCTCTTGGAGTTACAAGTATCAACTTGGCCAGATCCTCTACTAGCAACAGAGAGCATAAACAACACATATATGATAGATTGATAATCAACATAACATAGTATTCCATATTCATCGGATCCGAACAAACACAACATGTAGCATTACAAATAGATGATCTTGATCATGTTAGGCAGCTCACAAGATCGAACAATGATAGCACATGAGTAGAAGACAACCATCTAGCTACATCTATGGACCCATAGTCCAGGGGTGAACTACTCACACATCAATCCGGAGGCGATCATGGTGATGAAGAGTCCTCCGGGAGATGATCCCCCTCTCGGCAGGGTGCCGGAGGTGATCTCCTGAATCCCCCGAGATGGGATTGGCAGCGGCGGCGTCTCTGGAAGGTTTTCCGTATCGTGGCTCTCGGTAGTGGGGTTTTCGCGACGAAGGCTTTTTATAGGCGGAAGGGCAGAGTCGGAGGGCTGACGAGGGGCCCACACTCTAGGGCGGCGTGGCCCCACCCTTGGCCGCGTGGCCCTAGTGTGGCGGCGCCTCGTCGCCCCACTTCGTAATCCTTTCGGTCTTCTGGAAGCTTCGTGGAAAAATAAGACTCTAGGCGTTGATTTCGTCCAATTCTGAGAATATTTCCTTTGTAGGATTTCTGAAACCAAAAACAACAGAAAACAGCAACTGACTCTTCGGCATCTTGTCAATAGGTTAGTGTCGGAAAATGCATAAATATGACATAAAGTGTGTATAAAACATGTGAGTATCATCATAAAAGTAGCATGGAACATAAGAAATTAAAGATACGTTTGAGACGTATCACCAGTCCCAACCTAGCTAGCATGCGTGCATGTGTAACCCGAGTCTTTACCAGAGGATTAATATATACACTGGATGAGAGAAATAATCTATATCAAACAATGCTAAGCAACCGGCAATACAGCTTAGATATAATAAAGATGTGACCGGCAACGCTAGTGATTCGGGGGAAACATACCGCCATTGCAGCCATGGACCGAGAGAATCGGGGATGCCGCGCCGCCTTAGTGGAGTTTTTAGATGCGACGTCGCCGCATCCGTAGAGGATGGAGTCCAAGCCGCGTAGTCCGAGCGGTGGTGGACGCCGGTGGTGTAGGGAGAGGACTCAGGGGAGATGGACGGCGAGGGATCTGGGGAGATCTGAACATGAGGGGGCTGTGAGAAACTGAGAATGATACATCAGCAAGGGAATAAATGCGCGTGTCCCCCGGTCAAAAAAAACCCGCGGTCACTGGGCTTTATCAGTATCTGGTGGGGTCCGGACCTACATACCAGTGAGACATGTCGTGTGGGTTATGATCCGTTCAGTGTGCACACAAAAATTGCATTCAGAGCTCAGGGCCTGCTGTCTATTGTTGGCTTCTTTTCCTGTAGACAGTGTTGGGCCTCCAAGAGCAGAGGTTTGTAGAACAACATCAAGTTTTCCCTTAAGTGAATCACCCAAGGTTTATCGAACTCAGGGAGGAAGAGGTCAAAGATATCCCTCTCAAGCAACCCTGCAATTACGATACAAGAAGTCTCTTGTGTCCGCAACACACCCAATACACTTGTCAGATGTATAGGTGCACTAGTTCGGCGAAGAGATAGTGAAATACAAGTAATATGGATGAATATGAGTGGTAATAGCAATCTGAAATAAATATGGCAGCAAGTAAACATGCAGTGGAACAGTAAATAAATGGTGTTTCGATGTTTGGAAACCAGGCCTAGGGATCATACTTTCACTAGTGGACACTCTCAACATTGATCACATAACTGAATAGATAAATGCTACTTTCTCTGCACTCTCTTGTTGGATGACAAACACCATTCATTGTGTAGGGCTACAAGAGCACCTCAATGTCGGAGTTAACAAGCTCCACAACATTCGATGTTCATATTTAAGTAACCTTAGAGTGCATGATAGACCAACGCAATTATACCGAGTACTAACATAGCATGCACACCGTCACCGACAGACTATGAAAGGGGAATAGATCACATCAATACTATCATAGTAATAGTTAACTTCATAGTCTACAAGAGATCACAATCATAGCTTATACCAAGTACTACATGATGCACACACTGTCAACATTACATCATGGAGGAGGAATAGACTACTTTAATAACATCACTAGATTAGCACATAGATGATATTCAACTAGATCACAAAGAGAGAGATGAACCACATAGCTACGGTAGAGCCCTCAGCCTCGAGGGAGAACTACACCCTCCTCATCATGGGAGCAGCGATGGTGGTGTCGATGGAGATGCCTTCCGGGGGCAATTCCCCGTCCCGGCGGCGTGCCGGAACAGAGACTTCTGTCCCCCGAATCTTGGCTTCGCGATGGCGGCGGCTCTGGAACTTTTCTCGTACCGTGGCTTATTCCGCTCGAAGATTTAGGTCAGGAAGACTTATATAGGCGAAGAGTCGGAGTCGGAGGGGGTCTGGGGCTCCACACACCAGGGGGCACGCCCCCTGGGCCGCACCGCCACCACGTGTGGGGCCCCCAGGGCTCCCTCTGGTCCCTCTCTGGCTCTCTGGAAGCTTCCGGGAAAAATAAGGTTCTGGGCGTTGATTTCGTCCGATTCCGAGAATATTTCTTGTGTAAGATTTCTGAAACCAAAAACAGCAGAAAACAACAACTGGCTCTTCGGCATCTCGTCAATAGGTTAGTTCCGGAAAATTCATCAAAACGATATAAAGTGTGAACAAAACATGTAGGTATTGTCATAAAACAAGCATGGAACATCATAAATTATAGGTACGTTGGAGACGTATCAGCATCCCCAAGCTTAGTTCCTACTCGTCCTCGAGTAGGTAAACGATAACAAAGATAATTTCTGAAGTGACATGCTACCAACATAATCTTGATCATACTTGTAACACCCCAAATTTCAATAAAAAGAAAGTTAGAGAATTCCAGAGAGCAAAATTTCAAACCAACAAAAACTTTTCAAATTGCATATAGTACCATGCATAGGACTTGTGCATTTGAGTGATATGCCATGATGAGTGTTATTATTTGTTTGTGCTATACTCTAAAACCCTAATGTGATCATATGAAGATCACCAACCAAATAAATCAAAGAGGAAGAAAATCCCATAAATGAAAAACCCTAAAAACCCTCACATATGCTCTATGGCATTTTTATAAATTTTGACCCTAGACCAATTTGGTCTTCACCATTAGTTGAATAATGTTACTAAACACTTATTACCACTTTTGGAATCAAAGAATCACATTTCAAATAATTTTCAAATGCCAAACTAGCTCACATATGATAATGGTCAAAAGTGACAATTATAGTCTGATCACCACTTTGAGCCATTGCCATTCAATTTTCTCAAACCAAATCTTGCTAACTCTTCGCACCATTTCAAAGTCAACATCAAGGTGAACAACTTTTGTAAAGATCACCATGCCAAAATCATCTTTGATCATGAGCAATGCTCATCCAAAGTCTCAACTTTTTATCATATGCAACAATCTCCACTTAGCCAATTTTTGCAAATTCTTGAATTCTAAAATTCCACCACCACCTCTAATCATCTTTGGTCAATTACAACTTATCTAAACACACACATTTCAAATAGATTCACCTTTTGAATTAATTCAAATTTGGACAAAATTGCAAATTCCAAATCGGGCACTATTTGCAACTATTGCAAATAGTGATTCTACTTAACCTAATCTACCCCAACCTATACCATTTGGTCCCCTGGTCCCCTCTAACCTAAGGACCCATAGTAACCCTAAGGGAGGAGTGGCTAGCTATGGGCATGGCCATGCCGGCCATGGCGCCACCATGCCGAGCCCTCCTCTCATTGCATCGCCACCCCTGCCCACCTTGTCCAACGTCGCCACCTCACTCTTGGATCACCTAGCACCGGCCATGGTCGAGGAGACTCGACCAGCCGCCGGAGATCGCGCGCCCAGCACACGCCCTGGACGCCGCTCGCGTCGCGCATGCACGCCATGGACACGCTCAGTACACGCGCCGCGCCACCACCTTGCCCTCGCTCTGGTCCCTCTCTCGACGAGTTGAGCATCACGTCGCCACCTGGACGCCGCCAGACAGCATCTCGACCAGACCCTGGACCGCCGCCGCCGTGGACGGAGAAGAAGATCCCGCGACCGCCGCGACCTGCCTGGAAGCAACGCGACCCAACCAGGCCCTCCCCGACCAAGCTGTCGCTGCCAGTAGCATCGCCTGGACCCGTAGAGCATCGCCATGACCTCGCCTAGCTCGACCACCCGCCGGAATCGCCGCGCCATGGTCGACCGCCACCCTGCCCCGCAGCACCCATGCGCTGCTATAAAAGGAGAGCTCCCCTGAGCAATCCAAGCACACCACCAGACTCCCCATCTCTCACAGCTACTCAACCACCACCACTCATCCAATTCACGCCGGAGCAAGGCCAATCGAGAGCTCGCCGCCGCGGAAGCTCTGCAGCAATCGCCGGCGAACCAGTCCACCTCAGGCGACGCCACCGGTACCTGGAGCTTCGCCGTCGTCCACATCTACCCCAAGCACACTGCCATCCCTCGCTGGAGCACTGGTTAGCCCGCCGACCCCCTACTGCCGCCGCCAGATCGTCGGGTTCTCGTCGGAGACGACGATGAACCACGGCCGTTCGATCGCCATCTAATCCTACGTCTCTGGTTGAAACTTACCGCTTCGGCGTTTAAGAGCCGCTGACAGGCGGGACCCTCTGTCAGGCAGCCCGCGCGGCACTGGACCGTGGCTGGGCTGGCCTTGGGCCTGTTTAAATGATTTGGCCCAGTAGTTTTTCCCGCCGGCCTTTTTAATTCAAACTCGATTTAATTAATTCCAAATGATTTTGAATACTGCCTCCACTTTGAAATTCAATAGATTTAAATTGGCTAAACCAAATTTGATGAACTTTATATTGTTGGAAAGCTAGTGAAATTATCTACAACATGCCACTGGTCCCATGACCAGATTCTTTGTAGAATTAATTTGATAAAAATAACAAGGCAGGGACTTTTCCCTATTCAAATAATTCTTAAAAATCAACCAAAATAGATATTAAGTTAATTCCAACTCTAAATGCTCACATTTGACTTACACTACTTGATTATGCAATAAAATGGTGTGGTCACTTTGCATGATCATGCCATAGTTTAATTAATGGACATTATGGCTAGTTTAACTAGTTGATATTGTCCAAAACTATTAAGTAATTCCTATGAAGTCTTAAACTTCATTTAAACTTGTCTCACATGAATTCATGGGATGTTTGGACCCCTGGTCCAAACTCTCTTATATGAATTACTTGAGATTTAAACCATATGTAGGATTATAAAATGATATGAGGTGATCTACCCCATTTAAATCACTTTCACAAATGATGATGATGAACATTTGACTTAGGTCAATATGAGTTCATACATGATTGTTTGAGAGATTAAATCTTAAGAAGATTTCAATGAGAGGAAATTATTTCTCAAGAAACCTATGGAAACTATCATTTACATATTAAATACAAAGAAGTGAATTCTATTCAAACAACACAACCCATGCACCCTAAATAGATTATTTGTGTGCATAGAATAGTTTGTGTGTTTATATGTGATATATGGAATAGCCATTGAATTAGTGAGTAATTATACTCGTATTCAAATTTAGACGCTAGCACCGGAGAGTACGCCGAAGAAGAAGGTTGCTACCAAGAGGAGGAGGAGGAACAGTTTGAGAACTACCAAGGCAAGCTAATATTCTTGCAAAGTGCAAAGCCCCTTGGGGCAAGGCACCATGAATCTTACCTTTTCTTACATAAGCCTATCCCAAGTTTATACATTACAAGTTTTCTACTTGTTTTCTCAAGAAGTTACTTTTATAGTTAACTTTGGTCAAAGTAAAGAAGTTTACTAGAGTAGTGAAATTAGTCTACATCAAGCAAAGCAAGGTAGCACCCCTCATGATTTAGAGCTAGTGCTAAATGAGTAAAATTTGACTACTCTAGATGGGAACAATGTGAATTTTGAAATGAATTTGAAACCTTGGAATGAGATGCATTCCATTGAATGAGTTTTGAAGGTGAATATGACCAAGAGAAGATGGTGATTTTTGATAAAACATGATGTTGGTTTGAATGCGATACCTTTCCAATTAGTAAGTACCCCCACAATACCTGATTATGGGTAGGGCTTAACTGGAAGTTTATGCGTCTTAGTATGGGTTCCCTCTGAACACACGTCATAGGGGTTACGCTTGAGGCTGCCTCCGTTGTTGAGAAATGATGTGAAATTGAGGTGAATTGTACGGCCAAGCCCTGTGCAGTTCCCAGGTTGACAGTTGGTCTTCACTGGGAGGCCAAGCTCATGGGGAGAGGTGCTCATACTAGGATTTGTAAGTGAAAGGTTATGGTTGATGATCCGCGTACTGTGTTACGATGATTCGGGGTAATCCCGACGGATGAAATCAAATGTTGTGGCACAAGTGTGCAACCTCTGCAGAGTGTAAATCTATTCGAATAGCCGCGTCCATGGTTACGGACGGTTGGAAAGGCCATACAGTTTCCGATGTCATATCTTTGAAAATGATGTTGAAAGATGATGGTGAAATGACTTGTGGTGAATTGAATTGAAATCACCACTTGAATGGTGGGAATGACACTAATGTTCCCACTTGAGTTAGTTAGCACTTGGATAAGCTTTTCTCAAATACTTGTGAACTAAAATTGGCTTTATGAAAATAAACTAGAGCTTAGTAAACCATACTATATTGTCTAGCACTTACATTAGTATTAGTTTGCGAGTACTTGAAGTACTCACGGCTTTGTCCCTGGCTATTCAAATGGCCAGAGTATGAAGATGAACAAGGAGATGACCAACAGGACGCCTACGACAACTAAGCGCCTTCCGACGTCAAGCGTTGGCCTGTGGACTCGAGAGTCCTTGTATCTTACGCTTCCGCTATGAACTATGAACTTGTGTTTGTTCGTTGATCGATAGATCAACTATTCGTGTAATATGGATCATGTGATTCCAAATTTGTAAGACTTATGGTTTGTAATGAATGATGACTGTGATACTTAACTATTATGCCTCGCAACAACAATATTCCTGGGATTGTGATGTATGACATAATAGGCATCCGGACTGAAAAATCCGGGTGTTGACAAGTTGGTATCAGAGCCATTGTTTGACCTTAGAAGACCTTAGTTAGAATGGGCGTTCTGAAAAACTTAACTTTGAAATCAAATGAAGAGAATATTTGTGAAAATTTACTTACACTCTTGTCTTTGAGACTTTGCCAAAATTTGATGAATCATGTTCTATCTTATTTGAATCAACTTAAAATTTTGCCACACTTTGCACTCTCTAACTTACTCATCCAATTCTCTTTCAGATGGAGCCGAATGAACCCATCAACACCAAGTTTTACCAGCTTGGGAACGGAGGAAGCTTGATCTTCGAGCACGACCTCAACGCCGTCTCTGACTTCCTTGGGCGCCCACACCCCGAGTTCCACGGGGTTCAGCTGGACGACACGCCCGGAGGAGAGTTGCAGTGGGTGATCACTGCCGACTTGAGGGGCAAGATGGAGCCTCCCACCTCGGAGAGGATCCTCTTCTCCTTCCGCGAGAGCAACTGGCTCGACGGACTCGCACGTGGCCTTCAGGAGGCACTTGCGCGCCTCTGTGGACAGAACGTGGTGCGCATCCTCGCCTCTCGCTACGCCCACCTTGTGAGGCGTGATGCTGCGGGAGTGCCCATGGAGCTGCAGCCGCACCCGGAGTTGAGGCACCATGCTGAGCACCTGGACTTCATGCTCTACCAGACTCAGAGGGACCTCGACGCCTCTCGCGCTTACGCGAACCAGACCCATGCTCACATCACCGAGCAGGGTGAGGCGATCAAGCTACTCAACAACGACCGCAAGAGCCTTCGCCAGCAGCGTGCCAAGAAGGACGCTACGATTCGTCGCCTTCGCGCCCGGATCGCGTCACTTGAGGCCACTGTCAAGGCCCAGGAGGATCAGATTCGTCAGCTGGAGGATGACGATGGAGGCATCGACATTCAGGGAGGAGACGCCTTCCTGAGCGACGACAACGACTTTGAGGAGGACGAGAACACCGAGGAGGAGGACTACGAGTTCCTGGAGGCAGGACCTGACGACTACGTCCCGATCGATGTCGAGGATGAGGAGTAGTTGCACTAGTTTCACTTATGTAGGTGTGAGTTGTATCCCGTCCCTTGTATCGTAGCATGAGAATGGTTCTTAAAACCATTGGAGTATGTGTGTGTTAGTTTGTACCATGTGTTGAATGAATGAATGAATGTTATGTTTGTCATGAAAAGATTACAAGTTTTTCAAATGTTTTTCAAACTTAACCAAAATAAACCATAGGATGTTCCCTCTTATCTCATGATCTTCTATATCTTCAGATGGCCCCTCCCAATCGCACCAACAACGCGATGATGCAACTGCTTCAAACCCTGCTTGCCGACCAGAAAGAGCGAACGTCAAGCCAACCTCAGCACTGCAGAACATCGCCAACCAAGGCCATGGAAATCATGACCATCCCGGATCCAAACTCAAGAACTTCCAGAACACCAATCCCCCGGTGTTTAGCAAGACCGAGGAACCCCTCGACGTCGACGATTGGCTCCAGACTATGGAGAACAATCTGGAGGTCGCCGGAGTAGAAGCCAACGAGAAGGTCTTGTTCGCCACTCACTATCTCGCCGGACCAGCCCGCGCTTGGTGGACAAGCACCCGTGCCATGACACGTCCGTTGGGAACCCCAAGAGGAAGGTATGATGCACAGCGGCAAGTTTTCCCTCAGAAAGAAACCAAGGTTTATCGAACCAGGAGGAGCAAAGAAGCACGTTGAAGGTTGATGGCGGCGGGATGTAGTGCGGCGCAACACCAGGGATTCCGGCGCCAACGTGGAACCTGCACAACACAAACAAAGTACTTTGCCCCAACGAAACAGTGAGGTTGTCAATCTCACCGGCTTGCTGTAACAAAGGATTAACCGTATTGTGTGGAAGATGATTGTTTGCAAGAAAACAGTAAAACAAGTATTGCAGTAGATTGTATTTCGTATAAAAGAATGGACCGGGGTCCACAGTTCACTAGAGGTGTCTCTCCCATAAGATAAAGCATGTTGGGTGAACAAATTACAGTCGGGCAATTGACAAATAGAGAGCGCGATGCACATACATGGCATGATAAATATAGTGAGATTTAATTGGGCATTACGACAAAGTACATAGACCGCCATCCAACTGCATCTATGCCTAAAGTCCACCTTCAGGTTATCATCCGAACCCCTTCCGGTATTAAGTTGCAAAGCAACAGACAATTGCATTAAGTATGGTGCGTAATGTAATCAATAACTACATCCTTAGACATAGCATCAATGTTTTATCCCTAGTGGCAACAGCACAACACAACCTTAGAACTTTCTGTCACTGTCCAGGTTCAATGTAGGCATGAACCCACTATCGAGCATAAATACTCCCTCTTGGAGTTAAGAGTAAAAACTTGGCCAGAGCCTCTACTAATAACGGAGAGCATGCAAGATCATAAACAACACATAAGTAATAACTTGATAATCACCATAACATAGTATTCTCTATCCATCGGATCCCGACAAACACAACATATAGAATTACAGATAGATGATCTTGATCATGTTAGGCAGCTCACAAGATCCAACAATGAAGCACATAAGGAGAAGACAACCATCTAGCTACTGCTATGGACCCATAGTCCAGGGGTGAACTACTCACTCATCACTCCGGAGGCGACCATGGCGGTGTAGAGTCCTCGGAGATGAATCCCCTCTCCGGCGGGGTGCCGGAGGCGATCTCCTGAATCCCCGAGATGGGATTGGCGGCGTCTCTGGAAGGTTTCCGTATCGTGGCTCTCGATCTGGGGGTTTCGCGCGGAGGCTTTAAGTAGGCGGAAGGGCAACGTGGGAGGCCACACAGGCCCCATACCATAGGTCGGCGCGGCGGGCCTGGGCAGCGCCGCCCTATGTGGCGGCGCCTCGTGGCCCCACTCGACTCCTCTTCGGTCTTGGAAGCTTCGTGGCAAAATAGGACCCTGGGCGTTGATTTCGTCCAATTCGAGAATATTTCCTTACTAGGATTTCTGAAACCAAACACAACAGCAACTGGCTCTTCGGCATCTTGTTAATAGGTTAGTTCTAGAAAATGCATAAATACGACATATAATGTGTATAAAACATGTAGATATCATCAATAATGAAGCATGGAACATAAGAAATTATCGATACGTTGGAGACGTATCAGCATCCCCAAGCTTAGTTCTGTTCGTCCCGAGCAGGTAAAACGATAACAAAGATAATTTCTGAAGTGACATGCCATCATAATCTTGATCATACTATTTGTAAACATATGTAATGAATGCAGCGATCAAAACAATGGTAATGACATGAGTAAACAAATGAATCATAAAGCAAAGACTTTTCATGAATAGTACTTCAAGACAAGCATCAATAAGTCTTGCATAAGAGTTAACTCATAAAGCAATAATTCAAAGTAAAGGTATTGAAGCAACACAAAGGAAGATTAAGTTTCAGCGGTTGCTTTCAACTTATAACATGTATATCTCATGGATATTGTCAACATAGAGTAATATAACAAGTGCAATATGCAAGTATGTAGGAATCAATGCACATTTCACACAAGTGTTTGCTTCTTGAGGTGGAGAGAGATAGGTAAACTGACTCAACATGAAAGTAAAAGAATGGTCCTTCAAAGAGGAAAGCATCGATTGCTATATTTGTGCTAGAGCTTTTATTTTGAAAACATGAAACAATTTTGTCAATGGTAGTAATAAAGCATATGAGTTATGTAAATTATATCTTACAAGTTGCAAGCCTCATGCATAGTATACTAATAGTGCCCGCACCTTGTCCTAATTAGCTTGGACTACCGGATCATCGCAATGCACATGTTTTAACCAAGTGTCACAATGGGGTACCTCCATGCCGCCTGTACAAGGGTCTAAGGAGAAAGTTCGCATTGGATTTCTCGCTTTTGATCATTCTTCAACTTAGACACCCATACCGGGACAACATGGACAACATATAGTGGACTCCTCTTTAATGCATAAGCATGTAGCAACAATTATTATTCTCATATGAGATTGAGGATATGTGTCCAAAACTGAAACTTCCACCATGATTCATGGCTTTAGTTGGCGGCCCAATGCTCTTCTCTAACAATATGCATGCTTAACCATAAGGTGGTAGATCTCCCTTACTTCAGACAAGACGAACATGCATAGCAACTCACATGATATTCAACAAAGAGTAGTTGATGGCGTCCCAGGAACATGGTTATCGCACAACAAGCAACTTAATAAGAGATAAAGTGCATAAGTACATATTCAATACCACAATAGCTTTTAAGGCTATTTTGTCCCATGAGCTATATATTGCAAAGGCGAATGATGGAATTTTAAAGGTAGCACTCAAGCAATTTACTTTGGAATGGCGGAAAATACCATGTAGTAGGTAGGTATGGTGGACACAATTGGCATAGTGGTTGGCTCAAGGATTTTGGATGCATGAGAAGTATTCCCTCTCGATACAAGGTTTAGGCTAGCAAGGTTTATTTGAAACAAACACAAGGATGAACCGGTGCAGCAAAACTTACATAAAAGACATATTGCAAATATCATAAGACTCTACACCGTCTTCCTTGTTGTTCAAAACTCAATACTAGAAATTATCTTGACCTTAGAGAGACCAAATATGCAAACCAAATTTTAGCAAGCTCTATGTATTTCTTCATTAATGGGTGCAAAGTATATGATGCAAGAGCTTAAACATGAGCACAACAATTGCCAAGTATCACATTACCCAAGACATTATAGCAATTACTACATGTAGCATTTTCCAATTCCAACCATATAACAATTTAACGAAGAAGAAACTTCGCCTTGAACATTATGAGTAAAGCCTAAGGACATATTTGTCCATATGAAACAGCGGAGCGTGTCTCTCTCCCACACAAAGAATGCTAGGATCCAACTTTATTCAAACAAAACAAAACAAAAACAAACCGACGCTCCAAGCAAAGTGCATAAGATGTGACGGAATAAAAATGTAGTTTCAGGGGAGGAACCTGATGATGTTGTCGATGAAGAAGGGGATGCCTTGGGCATCCCCAAGCTTAGACGCTTGAGTCTTCTTAGGATATGCAGGGGTGAACCACGGGGGCATCCCCAAGCTTAGAGCTTTCACTCCTCTTGATCATAGTATATCATACTCCTCTCTTGATCCTTGAAAACTTCCTTCACACCAAACTTCAAGCAAACTCATTAGAGGGTTAGTGCACAATAAAAATTTACATGTTCAGAGGTGACACAATCATTCTTTACACTTCTGGACATTGCATAAAGCTACTGGACATTAATGGATCAAAGAAATTCATCCAATATAGCAAAAGAGGCAATGCGAAATAAAAGGCAGAATCTGTCAAAACAGAACAGTTCGTAAAGACGAATTTTAAAATGGCACCAGACTTGCTCAAATGGAAAAACTCAAAACTAATGAAAGTTGCGTACATATCTGAGGATCATTCACGTAAATTGGCATAATTTTCTGAGTTACCTACAGAGAATTAGGCCCAGATTCGTGACAGCAAAGAAATCTGTCTCTGCGCAGTAATCCAAATCTAGTATGAACCTTACTATAGAGACTTTACTTGGCACAAAAAACATGATAAGGAGATGTTGCTACAGTAGTAAACAACTTCCAAGACTCAAATATAAAACAAAGTGCTGTAGTAAAAACAATGGGTTGTCTCCCATAAGCGCTTTTCTTTAACGCCTTTCAGCTAGGCGCAGAAAGTGTAATTCAAGTATTATCAAGAGATGAAGCATCAACATCATTACCAGGGGTGTTGGGAGTTTTCTCAACCAAGCATAGTATATTTGATACATAAGTTTTAGCGTCTCCCTTTTCATTAGTCTTGGGCTTGCTACTCTCATCGAACAAATTTTCAGGAACAAGCCAAGCATAGTTATTTTCTAGTGCATCATTCATAGCTAGGAGTTTACATGGTATTGGTGCTTTGATCTCCCCACCATCATTAATGTTATTAGTATACCTTATTCTATCCATGTCCATTTTTTCAAGGAGACCAACAAAATTAGTATGAGAACCAAGCATATTAAATTTAGCAAAGACCTTTCTAGCCTCTCTTGCTAGACCACCAAATTCTCTAAGAAGGGTTTCTAAAACAAAATCTTTCTTTTCCCCTTCTTCCATATCACCAAGTGTAAGAAACATGTGTTGGATTATAGGATTGAGATTAACAAATTTAGTTTCCAACATACGAACTAAAGCAGCAGCAGCAATTTCATAGGTAGGTGCAAGTTCTACCAAGTGTCTATCTTCAAAATCTTCAGTAATACTAACATGATTGAAGAATTCTTCTATATTATTTCTCCCAACTATAGACCCGCGTCCTACCGGTATGTCTTTTGTGGTAAAATTAAAAGGAAACATGATGAATCTAGTAAAGTAAATGCAAGTAACTAATTTTTTTGTGTTTTTGATATAGAGAGCAAGACAGTAAGTAAAGTAAAACTAGCAACTAATTTTTGTGTGTTTTGTTTAGGTGCAGCAAACAAAGTTGTAAATAAAATAAAGCAAGACAAAAACAAAGTAAAGAGATTGAGAAGTGGAGACTCCCCTTGCAGCGTGTCTTGATCTCCCAAGCGGCGCAGAAAAAGTTGCTTGATGCGCGTAGATGTACACGTCCGTTGGGAACCCCAAGAGGAAGGTATGATGCGCACAGCGGCAAGTTTTCCCTCAGAAAGAAACCAAGGTTTATCGAACCAGGAGGAGCCAAGAAGCACGTTGAAGGTTGATGGAGGCGGGATGTAGTGCGGCGCAACACCAGGGATTCCGGCGCCAACGTGGAACCGCACAAACAAAGTACTTTGCCCCAACGAAACAGTGAGGTTGTCAATCTCACCGGCTTGCTGTAACAAAGGATTAACCGTATTGTGTGGAAGATGATTGTTTGCAAGAAAACAGTAAAACAAGTATTGCGGTAGATTGTATTTCAGTATAAAAGAATGGACCGGGGTCCACAGTTCACTAGAGTGTCTCTCCCATAAGATAAAGCATGTTGGGTGAACAAATTACAGTCGGGCAATTGACAAATAGAGAGGGCACCGCGATGCATACATGGCATGATAAATATAGTGAGATTTAATTGGGCATTACGACAAAGTACATAGACCGCCATCCAACTGCATCTATGCCTAAAAAGTCCACCTTCAGGTTATCATCCGAACCCCTTCCAGTATTAAGTTGCAAAGCAACAGACAATTGCATTAAGTATGGTGCGTAATGTAATCAATAACTAGATCCTTAGACATTGCATCAATGTTTTATCCCTAGTGGCAACAGCACAACACAACCTTAGAACTTTCTGTCACTGTCCCAGGTATCAATGTAGGCATGAACCCACTATCGAGCATAAATACTCCCTCTTGGAGTTAAGAGTAAAAACTTGGCCCAGCCTCTACTAATAACGGAGAGCATGCAAGATCATAAACAACACATAAGTAATAACTTGATAATCACCATAACATAGTATTCTCTATCCATCGGATCCCGACAAACACAACATATAGAATTACAGATAGATGATCTTGATCATGTTAGGCAGCTCACAAGATCCAACAATGAAGCACATAAGGAGAAGACAACCATCTAGCTACTGCTATGGACCCATAGTCAGGGGTGAACTACTCACTCATCACTCCGGACGACCATGGCGGTGTAGAGTCCTCCAGGAGATGAATCCCCTCTCCGGCAGGGTGCCGGGAGCGATCTCTGAATCCCCGAGATGGGATTGGCGGCGGCGTCTGGGAAGTTTTCCGTATCGTGGCTCTCGGTACTGGGGTTTTGCGATGGAGGCTTTAAGTAGGCGGAAGGGCAACGTGGGGGCCACACGAGGGCCCCACACCATAGGTCGGCGCGGCAGGGCCTGGGCCGCGCCGCCCTGTGTGGCGGCGCCTCGTGGCCCCACTTCGACTCCTCTTCGGTCTTCGGAAGCTTCGTGGCAAAATAGGACCCTGGGCGTTGATTTCGTCCAATTCCGAGAATATTTCCTTACTAGGATTTCTGAAACCAAAAACAGCAGCAGCAACCGGCTCTTCGGCATCTTGTTAATAGGTTAGTTCAGAAAATGCATAAATACGACATATAATGTGTATAAAACATGTAGATATCATCAATAATGAAGCATGGAACATAAGAAATTATCGATACGTTGGTGGACAAGCACCCGTGCCATGAACGAGGGTCAGTTCATGACTTGGGAGGATTTCAAACTCAAGTTCAGCAAGTACCATGTACCCCCGGGTCTTATCAAGAAGATGAGGGATGAGTTCCGTGAACTAAAACAAGGTCGCATGACGGTGGTTGAATACCGCGACAAGTTTCTCACACTGTCGAGGTATGCCCCTGATGAGACCGACACCGTTGAGAAGAGGAAGGAGAGATTCCTGAACGGACTGCATGATGAGATGCAGACTGTCCTCGTCAACATCCCCTTCGCCGACCTCGAAGCCCTTGTTGACTCCGCCATCCAGATGGAGGGCAAGTTAAACCAAGCCAATGAGAACCGCAAGCGCCGCATGGCGAATCAGAGTGGATCAAGCCACCCCCAGAAGTTTCGCCCTAGCTCAAGCGGAGGTTTCACTCCGAGAAACAACAAGCCACAGATGCAGAACTCGCGCCCCGGTTATCAGAACCGGAGTGGAGGAAACTCCAAGCCAGGAGGCTACAACAACAACTACAACAACAACAACTACTACAACCGCGCTCACCCCGAGCCCCCAACAACAACAACACAACACCAACACCGCTCCCAGAACCGGAAGCAATGCCGTGCCCGTTGCGAACAAGCAGGACAAGACCACCATCACTTGCTATGAGTGTGGTGTAGTGGGGCACTACTCCAACGAGTGTCCCAAGCGTCTTCGCCAAGCTCGCCGGCAACACCGCTGCACCTGCTCAGCAACAACGCCGTGTCTCCACCGGCAAGAAGTTCGCCCCAACAACCCCAATAACCGCAACGGCCGCCTCTTCCACATGAATGCCGAAGAAGCCCAGGAAGCACCAGATGTTGTACTGGGTATGTTTTCTGTCAACCACATCCCTGCCAGAGTATTGTTTGATTCCGGAGCATCTCATTCTTTTGTCACGGAAGACTTTGCATCAACAAGTAAAATTCAACCCCTCAGTTTGAAGCATGTTATGATAGTTCAAATCCCCGGATCAACCACCAAAGCCAGAAAATTTTGCAAAAATGTACCCATCAAAATCCATGATGTAGATTTCTTTGCAAATCTAATCATTACTGGGAACCAAAGGTTTGGAAGTCGTACTAGGAATGGACTGGATGTCCAAGCACAATGGATTGATAGACTGTGCCAAGAAAGCCATAACCATGACTAGCAGCACCGGTATCGTAGTAGAGCACGTCTCTGAAAAACTACCCAGAAAATTTACCTGCAACCAAAGTGTATCCAAGCCAACTCTGGATCAAATCAGGGTCGTTTGTCGCTACCCTGATGTGTTTCCGGATGATCTACCCGGTATGCCCCCGGATAGGGATATCGAGTTTATCATCGAGTTAATCCCCGGAACTGGACCCATAGCCCAGAGAGCCTACAGCATGAACGCAACCGAGCTTGTGGAGCTGAAGAAGCAAATAGATGATATGTTGGCCAAAGGTCTGATTAGACCGAGTGCATCCCCCTGGAGATCCCCCGTCTTGTTTGTAGACAAGAAGGATGGTGCAAATCGTTTATGTACGGACTATCGTAAGCTTAACGATGTCACCATCAAAAACAAATACCCCCTACCCAAGATCGAAGACCTGTTTGATCAACTCACCGGATCCAAAGTTTTCTCCAAGATCGACCTTAGAACCGGATACCACCAACTGAAGATCCGAGCCACCGACATTCCAAAGACTGCCTTTACCACCAGATATGGGTTGTATGAGTACAACGTCATGTCGTTTGGATTGACCAATGCCCCCGCTTATTTCATGAACCTCATGAATAAGATCTTCATGAACTTTTTGGACAAGTTTGTCGTTGTCTTCATCGACGACATTCTCGTCTACTCCAAGTCCGAAGAGGAACATGAACATCATTTGGAGACCGTAATGGAAACCCTTAGACAGCACAAGTTGTACGCCAAGTTCAGCAAGTGTGAGTTTTGGTTGGAAGAAGTTGGATTCCTGGGACACATCTTGTCTGCAGGAGGAATTGCCGTAGATCCCGCCAAGATCAAAACTGTTATGGAATGGCAAGCCCCAACCACCCAAACCGAGGTCCGCGCTTTTCTTGGATTAGCCGGATACTACCGCAGATTTGTAGAAGGCTCTTCGAGCATCGCTCGACCAATGACCCATTGTTGAAGAAGGACAGAAAGTTCGAGTGGACCGACAAATGTGAAGAGAGCTTTCAACAGCTCAAGAGTAGACTGACAACAGCCCCAATCCTGATCATGCCAGATATCAAAGCCCTTTGAC
This sequence comes from Lolium multiflorum, assembly GCA_030979885.1. Classification (NCBI taxonomy): domain Eukaryota; kingdom Viridiplantae; phylum Streptophyta; class Magnoliopsida; order Poales; family Poaceae; genus Lolium; species Lolium multiflorum. Next base: position 139,398,709 of record CM061749.1, on the reverse strand, counting down.
GTATATTGCGATGCCTCCAAGACTGGTCTTGGATGTGTGCTTATGCAAGAAGGCAAGGTTGTATCCTACCTTTCAAGACAGCTAAAGCAACATGAACAGAACTACCCAACCCACAATCTCGAGCTTGCAGCCGTGGTCTTAGCCTTGAAAGTTTGGCGTCATTACCTCATGGGTAATCGATGCGAGATCTACTCCGACCACAAAAGCCTCAAATATATATTCACCCAGAAGGAGCTGAACATGAGACAACGCCGATGGATCGAATTGATCAAGGATTACGACATGGAGATTCACTACCACCCCGGCAAGGCCAATGTGGTAGCGGATGCTTTGAGTCGACTGCCGTGCGTTGAACTCCATGCTCGCAACCGAACAGCCTAGCTTACACCAAGAGTTTGAACAGTTCAGACTTGAACTTGTTAGCGAAGGATTCCTAGCCAGCATAGAACTGCAACCCACCTTGGTTAGTCAGATCAAGGAAGCCCAGAAGGACAACGCTAGCATTGACGGAATCAAGAAACAGATAGCCGCAGGAAAAGCCCCGGATTCACCGTAGACGAAGCCGGAGTTCTTTGGTACAAAGAACGTCTCTGCGTACCATCGGACTCTGACTTAAACAAGTCATCCTGCAAGAAGCCCACGACACCCTTTATTCAGTCCACCCCGAAGTACCAAGATGCCAAGACCTGAAGGAGCAATTCTGGTGGCATGGAATGAAGAGAGAAATCGGTAGCTACATCGCCAAGTGTGACATCGTCGAGTCAAGGCGAGAACAACGACCCAGGACTGTTACAACCCCTCCAGATTCGAGAATGGAAATGGGACTCCGTAGGAATGGACTTTATCACCGGACTGCCCAAATCCAGCAAAGGCAATGATTCCATATGGGTAGTTGTCGATAGATTGACCAAAGTCGCCCATTTCATCGCCGTCAAAACCACTTACCAAGGCCCAAAGTTAGCTGAACTATACATCTCCAGAATAGTCGCCCTGCACGGAACCCCAAAATCGATAGTGTCAGATAGAGGATCACAGTTCACCTCAAGATTCTGGCAGAAAGTGCATGAAGGACTAGGAACCCGTCTGAATTTCAGCACCGCCTATCACCCTCGACAGACGGACAGGTGAGAGAGTCAACCAGATGCGGAAGACATGCTTAGAGCGTGCGTCTTGGAATACGGATCAAGTGGGAAGACTGCCTACCTTACGCAGAAATTCTCTTATAACAATAACTACCAAGCCCGGCCTACGGATGGCCCCTTTTAGCCTTGTACGGAAGGAAATGCCGTACCCCTGAACTGGTTGGAAGTCGGAGAAAGCCAAGTTTTTGGAGACGTTCTTCGTGAAGCCGAAGAGAAAGTACACAAGATCGAGAGTACCTCAAGGCGGCGCAATCAAGACAGAAGAGCTACGCCGACAAGAGACGTCGGGAGATGACCTTTGAGATCGGAGACTTCGTCTATCTCAAGGTATCCCCCTTGAAAGGAATGCAGAGATTCCAGCTGAAAGGAAAGCTTGCACCCCGATATGTCGGACCTTTCAAAGTCCTCAGCCGCCGAGGTGAAGTATCTTATCAGCTGGAGTTGCCCGAAGAAATGTCGGCTGTGCACGACGTGTTTCATATCTCACTCCTCCGGAAGTGCCTTGAAGTCCCGGAGAAGACCGAAGTGTTCAAGAACATCGATCACCGATCGGTGGATATCAACAAGGATCTGACTTACCGCGAAGTGCCGATTCGCATCTGGAAGAAGCTTACTGAACCACCCTCACCCGAAGCATCAAGTTTTGAAGATCCAATGGAGCAATCATACAGAGGATGAAGCCACATGGGAACGCGAAGACTTCATGAAGAAGGAGTACCCAGATCTCTTTAGTGCCTAACTTTATTTTCGATCTCGGGACGAGATCTTTTGTAAGGGGGAAGGGTTTGTAACACCCCAAATTTCAATAAAAAGAAAGTTAGAGAATTCCAGAGAGCAAAATTTCAAACCAACAAAAACTTTTCAAATTGCATATAGTACCATGCATAGGACTTGTGCATTTGAGTGATATGCCATGATGAGTGTTATTATTTGTTTGTGCTATACTCTAAAACCCTAATGTGATCATATGAAGATCACCAAACAAATAAACCAAAGAGGAAGAAAATCCATAAAAGAAAAACCCTAAAACCCTAACATATGCTCTATGGCATATTTTATAAACTTGGACCCTAGACCAATTTGGTCTTCACCATTAGTTGAATAATGTTACTAAACACTTATTACCACTTTTGGAATCAAAGAATCACATTTCAAATAATTTTCAAATGCAAAACTAGCTCACATATGATAATGGTCAAAATTGACAATTATAGTCTGATCACCACTTTGAGCCATTGCCATTCAATTTTCTCAAACCAAATCTTGCTAACTCTTTGCACCATTTCAAAGTCAACATCAAGGTGAACAACTTTTGTAAAGATCACCATGCCAAAATCATCTTTGATCATGAGCAATGCTCATCCAAAGTCTCAACTTTTTAACATATGCAACATTCTCCACTTAGCCAATTTTTGCAAATTCTTGAATTCTAAAATTCCACCACCACCTCTAATCATCTTTGGTCAAATACAACTTATCTAAACACACACATTTCAAATAGATTCACCTTTTGAATTAATTCAAATTTGGACAAAATTGCAAATTCCAAATAGGGCACTATTTGCAACTATTGCAAATAGTGATTCTACTCCACCTAATCTACCCCAACCTACACCATTTGGTCCCCTGGTCCCCTCTAACCCAATGACCCATAGTAACCCTAAGGAGAGAGGAGGGCAAGCTAGGGCATGGCCATGCCGGCCATGGCGCCCCACCTCCCCCTCTCTCCCTTCATCGCCACCCCACCTCCCCACACTCCACCTCACTCTACTGGATCACCTAGCACCGGCCATGGTCGAGGAGAAGCTCGCAGCCGCCGGAGATCGCGCGCCCACACGCCCGGACGCCGCTCGCGTCGCGCCATGCGCGCCATGGACACGCACTGGACACGCGCCGCGCCACCACCTCGCCCACGCCCTGGCCCCCTGCGAGCGTTGAGCATCACCTCGCCACCTGGACGCCGCCAGACACATCTCGACCAGACCCTGGACCGCCGCCGCCGTGGACGGGGAAGAAGATCCCGCCGCCGCGACCTGACTGGAAGCAACGCGAGACCGACCCTCCCCGACCAAGCTGTCGCTGCCGTAGCATCGCCTGGACCCGTAGAGCATCGCCATGACCTCGCCTAGCTCGACCACCCCCGGATCGCCGCGCCATGGTCGGCCACCACCCTGCCCCGCACCCCATGCGCTGCTATAAAAGAGCTCCCCTGAGCAATCCAAGCACACCACCAGACTCCCCACCTCTCACTGCTTCTCAACCACCTCACCACTCACCTGATTCACGCCGGAGCAAGGCCAATCGAGAGCTCGCCGCCGCGGAAGCTCTGCAGCAATCGCCGGCGAACCAGTCCACCTCGGCGACGCCACCGGTACCTGGGCTTCGCCGTCGTCCACATCTACCCCAAGCACACTGCCATCCCTCGCTGGAGCACTGGTTAGCCCGCCGACCCCCTACTGCCGCCGCCGGATCGTCGTTCTCGTCGACGACGATGAACCACGGCCATTCCATCGCCATCTAATCCTACGTCTACATTGAAACTTACCGCTTCGGCGTTTAAAACCGTGACGGGCGGGACCCTCTGTCAGGCAGCCCGCGCGGCACTGGACCGTGGCTGGGCTGGCCTTGGGCCTGTTTAAATGATTTGGCCCAGTAGTTTTTCCCGCCGGCCTTTTTAATTCAAACTCGATTTAATTAATTCCAAATGATTTTGAATACTGCCTCCACTTTGAAATTCAATAGATTTAAATTGGCTAAACCAAATTTGATGAACTTTATATTGTTGGAAAGCTAGTGAAATTATCTACAACATGCCACTGGTCCCATGACCAGATCCTTTGTAGAATTAATTTGATAAAAATAACAAGGCAGGGACTTTTCCCTATTCAAATAATTCTTAAAAATCAACCAAAATAGATATTAAGTTAATTCCAACTCTAACATCTCAATTTTGACTTACACTACTTGATTATGCAATAAAATGGTGTGGTCACTTTGCATGATCATGCCATAGTTTAATTAATGGACATTATGGCTAGTTTAACTAGTTGATATTGTCCAAAACTATTAAGTAATTCCTATGAAGTCTTAAACTTCATTTAAATATTGTCTCACATGAATTCATGGGATGTTTGGACCCCTGGTCCAAACTCTCTTATATGAATTACTTGAGATTTAAACCATATGTGTTATAAAATGATATGAGGTGATCTACCCCATTTAAATCATTTTCACAAATGATGATGATGAACATTTGACTTAGGTCAATATGAGTTCATACATGATTGTTTGAGAAATTAAATCTTAAGAAGATTTCAATGAGAGGAAATTATTTCTCAAGAACCCTATGGAAACTATCATTTACATATTAAATACAAAGAAGTGAATTCTATTCAAACAACACAACCATGCACCCTAAATAGATTATTTGTGTGCATAGAATAGTTTGTGTGTTTATATGTGATATATGGAATAGCCATTGAATTAGTGAGTAATTATACTCGTATTCAAATTTAGACGCTAGCACCGGAGAGTACGCCGAAGAAGAAGGTTGCTACCAAGAGGAGGAGGAGGAACAGTTTGAGAACTACCAAGGCAAGCTAATATTCTTGCAAAGTGCAAAGCCCCTTGGGGCAAGGCACCATGATTCTTACCTTTCTTACATAAGCCTATCCCAAGTTTATACATTACAAGTTTTTACTTGTTTTCTCAAGAAGTTACTTTTATAGTTAACTTTGGTCAAAGAAATTACTAGAGTAGTGAAATTAGTCTACATCAAGCAAAGCAAGGTAGCACCCCTCATGATTTAGAGCTAGTGCTAAATGAGTAAAATTTGACTACTCTAGATGGGAACAATGTGAATTTTGAAATGAATTTGAAACCTTGGAATGAGATGCATTCCATTGAATGAGTTTTGAAGGTGAATATGACCAAGAGAAGATGGTGATTTTTGATAAAACATGATGTTGGTTTGAATGCGATACCTTTCCAATTAGTAAGTACCCCCACAATACCTGATTATGGGTAGGGCTTAACTGGAAGTTTATGCGTCTTAGTATGGGTTCCCTCTGAACACACGTCATAGGGGTTACGCTTGAGGCTGCCTCCGTTGTTGAGAAATGATGTGAAGTTGAGGTGAATTGTACAGCCAAGCCCTGTGGTTCCCAGGTTGACAGTTGGTCTTCACTGGGAGGCCAAGCTCATGGGGAGAGGTGCTCATACTAGGATTTGTAAGTGAAAGGTTATGGTTGATGATCCGCGTACTGTGTTCGGGGTAATCCCGACGGATGAAATCAAATGTTGTGGCACAAGTGTGCAACCTCTGCGAGTGTAAATCTATTCGAATAGCCGCGTCCACGGTTACGGACGGTTGGAAAGGCCATACAGTTTCCGATGTCATATCTTTGAAAATGATGTTGAAAGATGATGGTGAAATGACTTGTGGTGAATTGAATTGAAATCACCACTTGAATGGTGGGAATGACACTAATGTTCCCACTTGAGTTAGTTAGCACTTGGATAAGCTTTTCTCAAATACTTGTGAACTAAAATTGGCTTTATGCAAATAAACTAGAGCTTAGCAAACCATACTAGATTGTCTAGCACTTACATTAGTATTAGTTTGCGAGTACTTGAAGTACTCACGGCTTTGTCCCTGGCTATTCAAATGGCCAGAGTATGAAGATGAACAAGGAGATGACCAACAGGACGCCTACGACAACTAAGCGCCTTCCGACGTCAAGCGTTGGCCTGTGGACTCGAGAGTCCTTGTATCTTACGCTTCCGCTATGAACTATGAACTTGTGTTTGTTCGTTGATCGATAGATCAACTATTCGTGTAATATGGATCATGTGATTCCAAATTTGTAAGACTTATGGTTTGTAATGAATGATGGCTGTGATACTTAACTATTATGCCTCGCAACAACAATATTCCTGGGATTGCGATGTATGACATAATAGGCATCCGGACTAAAAAATCCGGGTGTTGACAATACTATTGTAAAGCATATGAGATGAATGAAGTGATTCAAAGCAATGATAAAGACAATGACTAAACAACTGAATCATATAGAAAAGACTTTTCATGAATAGTACTTTCAAGACAAGCATGAATAAGTCTTGCATAAGAGTTAACTCATAAAGCAATAAATTCAAAGTAAAGGCATTGAAGCAACACAAAGGAAGATTTAAGTTTCAGCAGTTGCTTTCAACTTGTAACATGTATATCTCATGGATAGTTGTCAACACAAAGCAATATAACAAGTGCAATAGGTAAACATGTAAGAATCAATGCAGTTGACACAAGTGTTTGCTTCTAAGATAGAAAGAAGTAGGTAAACTGACTCAACATAAAGTAAAAGAATGGCCCTTCGCAGAGGGAAGCATGGATTACTATTTTTGTGCTAGAGCTTTTATTTTGAAAACATAGAAACAATTTTGTCAACGGTAGTAATAAAGCATATGTGTTATGTATAAGATATCCTATAAGTTGCAAGCCTCATGCATAGATTACCAATAGTGCTCGCACCTTGTCCTAATTAGCTTGGATTTACATGGATTATCATTGCATAACATATGTTTCAACCAAGTGTCACAAAGGGGTACCTCTATGCCGCCTGTACAAAGGTCTAAGGAGAAGATCGCATTGGATTTATCGCGTTTGATTATTCTCAACTTAGACATCCATGCGGGACAACATAGACAACAGATAATGGACTCCTCTTTAATGCGTAAGCATTCAACAACAGATAATATTCTCATAAGAGATTGAGGATTGATGTCCAAACTGAAACTTCCACCATTATTCATGGCTTTAGTTAGCGGCCCAATGTTCTTCTCTAACAATATGCATACTCAAACCATTGGATCATGATAAATCACCCTTACTTCAGACAAGACGAACATGCATAGCAACTCAAATGATATTCAACAAAGGTGTAGTTGATGGCGTCCCCAGAAACATGGTTACCGCTCAACAAGAAACTTATAAGAAATAAGATACATAGTTTTTAAGCTATTTTCCCATGAGCTATATATTGCAAAGACAAAGAATAGAATTTTAAAGGTAGCACTCAAGTAATTTACTTTGGAATGGCAGAGAAATACCATGTGGTAGGTAGGTATGGTGGACACAAATGGCATAGTTTTTGGCTCAAGGATTTGGATGCACGAGAAGTATTCCCTCTCAATACAAGGCTTAGGCTAGCAAGGTTGTTTGAAGCAAACACAAGTATGAACCAGTACAGCAAAACTTACATAAGAACATATTGCAAGCATTATAAGACTCTACACTGTGTTCCTTGTTGCTCAAACACTTTTACCAGAAAAAATCTAGACCTTACTGACATAGGCATCCCCAATGGGCCTACCAAAGATGGTACCCGGGGTTTACTGAAGGCCCACGACCCGAAGGATAAGAAGAATTCGGAAGCCCAACTTGCTAGTTAAGGAAAGCTAGAGTTGTATTAGGAGAGAACACTTGTAATATTACGGGAGGAGTTAGAAACCTTCCCGGACTCTAACTTGTACATCACGAATCCCTCGGCTCCACCTCCTATATAAGGGGGAGTCGAGGGACAAAGAGAGCATCAATTCATTGTCTCGCAAACCCTAGTTTTCATATCGTCGATTACTTTCGGCTGAAACCTTGAGATCTACTTGCCTCTACTTCTAACTAAAACCCTAGTCTACAACCCGTAGGCATTGACAAGTTAATCCCTTGTCAATTGGCGCCGTCTATTAGGAATTAGAGGCGTCAAGGATCTGATATCGATGGCACGTTCAAGATCGTCGACTTCGTCAGCAGCAAGCAACGCGATGGATCGAGGTAAACATGTCGCAACTGGTCTTGTCGATTTTGTTCCTCACCCGCCCTCCCGTTTGGATGCATATGCGTATCTGGAGGAGCCTATGGAGATGACGTTTGGAAGGTTCCACTTCTGCGTCGAGAAGGAAGGAGCGTATCGTTTTGAAATTCCGATCTCGTCGGGATTATTGGCGGTCGATTCCGATTCTTCGAACTCAACATCATCAATCGAGTCAGGCGAAGAGGAGACTTCATCGCCCCGCTTCATCAGCACCAGGGCAAGCGAAAAGCTCGCCAAGATCTTCAGCGACATGTCCTTCGAGTCATACAGCGGACTCGGATATAGCGATGACTCGAATAGCTTCGACAGCTTCAACTTCATCGACAGATCCACTACCATTGGCAAGGTCTTCACCAATCTCTATGATGGTGTCACCAAACCCAACATGGTTCAGTATCCAAAATATCATCAGATCTATGCAATCGGAGATCCGAGTCGCCCACAAGAGGAGACATCAGAGAACTTCGACGAGGCAGGGAATCCATATGTCGATCCTGCAGATCTCACGAGAGGTCTAGGAACAAAATATATTGGACCAGGGACACGAGAGATGGTGCGATTTCCACAAGAAGTGTGGGATCGAGTCGCAAGAGCTATTAATGGTACAGAGCCAATGACTGTAACGGCGACACCTGAGGAGTTACAAGCATATCAATATAGGCTTGCACGTACCAGGCGGGAGCTCGAGAAGCAGAAAATCGAGTTGGATAGAAGGCGGAAGCAGCCTCGCATCAAGAGGCGAAGGGCGGAGTTAAGTCGACATTCAGGGAACAGATAGGCAAGGGGAAGTGATACGCGTATAACGGCGACCGTTGGGAACCCCAAGAGGAGATGTGTGATGCGTACGGCGGCAAGTTTTCCCTCAGTATGAAACCAAGGTTTAATCGAACCGTAGGAGCCAGAAGCACGTTGAAGGTTGATGGCGATGAAATGTAGTGCGGCGCAACACCAGGGATTCCGGCGCCAACGTGGAACCTGCACAACACAAAAAAGTACTTTGCCCCAATGAAACAGCGAGGTTGTCAATCTCACCGGCTTATGTAACAAAGGATTAGATGTATAGTGTGGAAGATGATTGTTTGCAGAGAACAGTAGAACAATTGCAGTAGATTGTATTTCAGTATAGAGAATTGGACCGGGGTCCACAGTTCACTAGAGGTGTCTCTCCCATAAGAATAAGCATGTTGGGTGAACAAATTACAGTTGGGCAATTGACAAATAGAGAGGGCATGACCATGCACATACATATTATGATGAGCATTGTGAGATTTAATTGGGCATTACGACAAAGTACATAGACCGCTATCCAGCATGCATCTATGCCTAAAAGTCCACCTTCAGGTTATCATCCGAACCACTTCCAGTATTAAGTTGCTAACAACAGACAATTGCATTAAGTATTGCGCGTAATGTAATCAATAACTACATCCTCGGACATAGCATCAATGTGTTATCCCTAGTGGCAACAGCACATCCATAACCTTAGAGGTTTCTGTCACTCCCAGATTCACGGAGACATGAACCCACTATCGAGCATAAATACTCCCTCTTGGAGTTACTAGCAAAAACTTGGCCAGAGCCTCTACTAATAACGGAGAGATGCAAGATCATAAACAACACATAGACATGAATTGATAATCAACATAACATAGTATTCTCTATTCATCGGATCCCAACAAACACAACATATAGCATTACGGATAGATGATCTTGATCATGTTCGGCAGCTCACAAGACCCGACAATTAAGCACAATGAGGAGAAGACAACCATCTAGCTACTGCTATGGACCCATAGTCCAGGGGTAGACTACTCACACATCACTCCGGAGGCGACCATGGCGGTGTAGAGTCCTCGGGAGATGAATCCCCTCTCCGCAGGGTGCCGGAGGCGATCTCCTGAATCCCCGAGATGGGATTGGCGGCGGCGGCGTCTCGGAAGGTTTTCCGTATCGTGGCTCTCGATGCGGGGGTTCGCGAAGAGGCTATTTGTAGGCGGAAGGGCAGGTCAAGGGGCGTCACGAGGGGCCCAGGAGACAGGTCGGCGCGGCCAAGGGCTGGGCCGCGCCGCCCTACCTCTGGCCGCCTCGTGGCCCCACTTCGTTGACTCTTCGGTCTTCTGGAAGCTTCGTGTGAAAATAGGCCCTAGGCGTTGATTTCGTCAATTCCGAGAATATTTCCTTACTAGGATTTCTGAAACCAAAAACAGCAGAAAACAGGAACGGCTCTTGACATCTTGTCAATAGGTTAGTTCCGGAAAATGCATAAATATGACATAAAGTATGCATAAAACATGTAGATATCATCAATAATGTGGCATGGAACATAAGAAATTATCGATACGTCGGAGACGTATCAGCATCCCCAAGCTTAGTTCTGCTCGTCCCGAGCAGGTAAACGATAACAAAGATAATTTCTGGAGTGACATGCCATCATAACCTTGATCATACTATTGTAAGCATATGTAATGAATGCAGCGATCAAAACAATGTAAATGACATGAGTAAACAACTGAATCATAAAGCAAATACTTTTCATGAATAGTAGTTCAAGACAAGCATCAATAAGTCTTGCATAAGAGTTAACTCATAAAGCAATAAATCAAAGTAAAGGTATTGAAGCAACACAAAGGAAGATGAAGTTTCAGCGGTTGCTTTCAACTTATAACATGTATATCTCATGGATATTGTCAATGTAAAGTAATATAATAAGTGCAATATGCAAGTATGTAGGAATCAATGCACAGTTCACACAAGTGTTTGCTTCTTGAGGTGGAGAGAAATAGGTGAACTGACTCAACATAAAAGTAAAAGAAAGGCCCTTCGCGGAGGGAAGCATTGATTGCTATATTTGTGCTAGAGCTTTGATTTTGAAAACAAGAAACAATTTTGTCAACGGTAGTAATAAAGCATATGTGTTATGTAAATTATATCTTACAAGTTGCAAGCCTCATGCATAGTATACTAATAGTGCCCGCACCTTGTCCTAATTAGCTTGGATTACGGGATTATCGCAATGCACATGTTTTAACCAAGTGTCACAAAGGGGTACCTCTATGCCCCTGTACAAAGGTCTAAGGAGAAAGCTCGCATTGGATTTCTCGCTTTTGATTATTCTCAACTTAGACATCCATACCGGGACAACATAGACAACAGATAATGGACTCCTCTTTAATGCATAAGCATGTAGCAACAATTAATGTTCTCATATGAGATTGAGGATATTTGTCCAAAACTGAAACTTCCACCATGATTCATGGCTTTAGTTAGCGGCCCAATGTTCTTCTCTAACAATATGCATGCTCTAACCATTAAATAGGTGGTAAATCTCCCTTACTTCAGACAAGATGGACATGCATAGCAACTCACATGATATTCAACAAAGAGTAGTTGATGGCGTCCCCAGGAACATGGTTATCGCACAACAAGCAACTTAATAAGAGATAAAGTCAATAAGTACATATTCAATACCACAATAGTTTTTAGGCTATTTGTCCCATGAGCTATATATTGTAAAGATGAAGAATAGAATTTTAAAGGTAGCACTCAAGCAATTTACTTTGGAATGGCGGAGAAATACCATGTAGTAGGTAGGTATGGTGGACACAAATGGCATAGTGGTTGGCTCAAGGATTTTGGATGCATGAGAAGTATTCCCTCTCGATACAAGGTTTAAGCTAGCAAGGTTTATTTGAAACAAACACAAGGAAGCGGTGCAGCAAAACTCACATAAAAGACATATTGTAAACATTATAAGACTCTACACCGTCTTCCTTGTTGTTCAAATTCAATACTAGAAATTATCTAGACTTTAGAGAGACCAAATATTCAAACCAATTTTAGCATGCTCTATGTATTTCTGCATTAATAGGTGCAAAGTATATGATGCAAGAGCTTAAACATGAACACAAAAATTGCCAAGTATCACATTATCCAAGACATTATAGCAAATTACTACATGTATCATTTTCCAATTCCAACCATATAACAATTTAACGAAGAAGAAACTTCGCCATGAATATTATGAGTAAAGCCTAAGGACATACTTGTCCATATGCAACGGAGCGTGTCTCTCTCCACACAAAGAATGCTAGGATCCATTTTATTCAAACAAAAACAAAAACAAAAAAAAAACGACGCTCCAAGCAAAGCACATAAGATGTGACGGAATAAAAATATAGTTTCGGGGGAGGAACCTGATAATGTTGTCGATGAAGAAGGGGATGCCTTGGGCATCCCCAAGCTTAAGCTTGAGTCTTCTTGATATATGCAGGGGTGAACCACCGGGGCATCCCCAAGCTTAGAGCTTTCACTCTCCTTGATCATGTTGTATCATCTCCCTCTCTTGACCCTTGAAAACTTCCTTCACACCAAACTCGAAATAACTCATTAGAGGGTTAGTGCATATCAAAAACTCACATGTTCAGAGGTGACACAATAATTCTTAACACTTCTGGACATTGCCCAAAGCTACTGGAAGTCAATGGAACAAAGAAATCCATCCCACATAGCAAAAGAGGCAATGCGAAATAAAAGGCAGAATCTGTCAAAACGAACGATCGTAAAGACGAATTTTATTGAGGCACCAGACTTGCTCAAATGAAAATGCTCAAATTGAATGAAAGTTGTGTACATATCTTAGGATCACTCACGTAAATTGGCATAATTTTCTGAGTTACCTACAGAGAATTTTGCCCAGATTCGTGACGACAAGAAATGTTTTCGCAGTAATCCAAATCTAGTATGAACCTTACTATCAAAGACTTAACTTGGCACAACAATGCAACAAAACTAAGATAAGGAGAGGTTGCTACAGTAGTAACAACTTCCAAGACTCAAATATAAAACAAAGTACTGTAGTGAAATAAACACATGGGTTATCTCCCAAGAAGTTCTTTCTTTATAGCCATTAAGATGGGCTCAGCAGTTTTAATGATGCACTCACAAGAAATAGTATTTGAGGCAAAAGAGAGCATCAAGAGGCAAATTAGAAACACATTTAAGTCTAACATGCTTCATATGCACAGGAATCTTGTAAATAAACAAGTTCATGAAGAACAAAGTAACAAGCATAGAAAGATAAAACAAGTGTAGCTTCAAAAATTTCAGCACATAGAGAGGTGATTTAGCAACATAAAAATTTCTACAACCATATTTTCCTCCCTCATAAAGATTTTCAGTAGCATCATGAGCAAACTCAACAATATAACTATCACATAAAGCATTCTTATTATGAGTCTCATGCATAAAATTATTACTCTCCACATAAGCATAATCAATTTTATTAGTAATAGCGGGAGAAAATTCAACAAAGTAGCTATCATCAAATATAGGAGGCATATTGTAATCATAATCAAATTTATCCTCCATAACAGGTGGCACCATAAGACTACTATCATTATAATCATCATAAATAGGAGGCAAAGTATCATCAAAGAAAATTTTCTCCTCAATGCTTGGGGGACTAAAAAGATCATGCTCATCAAAACCAGCTTCCCCAAGCTTAGAATTTTCCATATCATTAGCAACAATGGTGTTCAAAGTATTCATGCTAACATGTTCCATGGGTTTTTTAATTTTCGGATCAAACCATCCATGTCTTAACTCATGAAATAGAATAAGAAGCTCATTGTTGTCCATTATGCCAAACTAGTGTAAACAAGAAACAAAAAGATGCAATTGCAGGATCTAAAGGAAATAGCTTCGAGCACAAAGCCGAGAAGTACTGTTACCTGGAACCGAGTATGAGTGCCTTTTACCTTTCCTACCGGCAACGGCGCCAGAAAAGTGCTTGATGTCTTTGGAGCTTCTATTCTTGTAGACAGTGTTGGGCCTCCAAGAGCAGAGGTTTGTAGAACAGCGACAAGTTTCCCTTAAGTGGATCACCCAAGGTTTATCGATCTCGGGGAGGAAGAGGTCAAAGATATCCCTCTCATGCAACCCTGTAACCACAAAGCAAGAAGTCTCTTGTGTCCCCAACACACCTAATAGGTGCACTAGTTCGCGAAGAGATAGTGAAATACAGGTGGTATCAATATATATATGAGCATAACGGCACCGGAAAAGTGCTTTGCCCGGAGCGTGTAGTTGATGGTGGTGATATAGCACGTACGATACGATAAAACGGTAAACAAGCAGCGATAGCAATATTTAGGAACAAGGCCTAGGGATCATACTTTCACTAGTGGACACTCTCAACATTGATCACATAACAGAATAAATAGATAGATGCTAGACTCTACACCCTCTTGTTGGATGATGAACACCACTAGTGTGTAGGATTACACGAACCCTCAATGCCGGAGTTAACAAGCTCCACAATATTCGATGTTCATGTTTAAATAACCTTAGAGTGCATGACAGATCAACATAACCAAACCAAGTAACATAGCATGCACACTGTCACCTTCACACTACGAAAGGAGGCATAGATCACATCAATACCATCATAGCAATAGTTAACTTCATAATCTACAAGAGATCACAATCATAGCCTAAGCCAAGTACTAACACGATGCACACACTGTCACCATTACACCGTGCAGGAGGAATAAACTACTTTAATAACATCACTAGAGTAGCACACAGATAAATTGTGATACAAAACACATTGCAATCATAAAGAGATATAAATAAGCACTTCACTATGCCATTCATAACAGTGAATAAGTATTCTGTGAAATATAGCCTAAGAGACCCACACGGTGCACACACTGTCACCTTTACACACGTGGGACAAGGAGTCTCCGGAGATCACATAAGTAAAATCCACTTGACTAGCATAATGACATCTAGATTACAAGCATCATCATATGAATCTCAATCATGTAAGGCAGCTCATGAGATTATTGTATTGAAGTACATAGGAGAGAGATGAACCACATAGCTACCGGTACAGCCCCGAGCCTCGATGGAGAACTACTCCCTCCTCATGGGAGACAGCAGCGTTGATGGAGATGGCGGTGGTGTCGATGGAGGAGCCTTCCGGGGGCACTTCCCCGTCCGGCGGTGCGCCGGAACAGAGACTCCTGTCCCCTAGATCTTGGCTTCGCGATGGCGGCGGCTGGAAGGTTTTCCGTATCGTGGCTCTCGGTGGGGGGTTTCGCGACGAAGGCTATTTGTAGGCGGAAGGGCAGGTCAGGGGGCGTCACGAGGGGCCCAGGAGACAGGTTGGCGCGGCCAAGGGCTGGGCCGCGCCGCCCTACCTCCTGGCCGCCTCGTGGCCCCATGATAACCCACAAGTATAGGGGATCGCAGCAGTCTTCGCGGGAAGTAAATCCCAATTTATTGATTCGACACAAGGGGAGACAAAGAATACTTGGAGGCCTTAACAGCGGAGTTGTCAATTCAGCTGCACCTGGAAACAGACTTGCTCGCAATAGTTTATCAGTAGTAACAGTTTATAGCGATAGCGGTAGTGAAATAACAGCAGTGAGAAGACAGCAGTAGTGATTATAGTAAACAGCAGGATTAAAATACTGTAGGCACGGGGACGGATGACGGGCGTTGCATGGATGAGAGAAACTCATGTAACAATCATAGCATGGCATTTGCAGATAATAATAAAACGGTGTCCAAGTACAAAGTAATCATTAGGCATGTGTTCCAATTATAGTTGTACGTGCTCGCAATGAGAAACTTGCACAACATCTTTCGTCCTACCAGCCGGTGGCAGCCGGGCCTCAAGGGAATCTACTGGATATTAAGGTACTCCTTTTAATAGAGCACCGGAGCAAAGCATTAACACTCCGTGAACACATGTGATCCTCACGTCACTACCATCCCCTTCGGTTGTCCCGATTTCGGGGCCATTGGTTCCGGACAGCGACATGTGTATACAACTTGCAGGTAAGACCATAAACAATGAATATCATGATGAAACAATAACATGTTCAGATCTGAGATCATGGCACTCGGGCCCTAGTGACAAGCATTAAGCATAACAAGTTGCAACAATATCATCAAAGTACCAATTACGGACACTAGGCACTATGCCCTAACAATCTTATGCTATTACATGACCAATCTCATCCAATCCCTACCATCCCCTTCGGCCTACAGCGGGGGAATTACTCACACATGGATGGGGCAAGCATGGCTGGTTGATGGAGAGGCGTTGGCGGTGATGATGGCGATGATCTCCTCCAATTCTCCGTCCCGGCGGAGTGCCAGAACGGAGACTTCTGGCTCCCGCGACGGAGTTTCGCGATGTGGCGGCGTTACGAGGCTTTCGGCGACTTCGACTTCTCCCCTGCGTTTTTAGGTCGAAGGCAATATATAGTCCGAAGGAGGGCGTCGGAGGGCGGCCGAGGGGGCCACCACATGGCGCGCGGGCCCCCAGGCGCGCCGTCCTATGGTGTGGGGCCCTCGGGCCTCCACCTAACTTGTCCTTAGCTCCGTCGATTCTGGGAAAATAGGGCCTTCTGCATAAATTCCGAGGATTTTCACGAAAGTTGGATTTCTGCACAAAAACGAGACACCAGAACAGTTCTGAAAACAGCGTTAGTCCGTGTTAGTTGCATCCAAAATACACAAATTAGAGGCAAAACAATAGCAAAAGTGTTCGGGAAAGTAGATACGTTTTGGACCAAGCTTAGCTTATTGCTTGTCCTCAAGCAATTCAGTTAACAACTGAGCGATAAAAGAACTTTCACGAACACATTTGCTCATATGATGTATATATTCTCATGATATGGCTAACACTTAGGCAGTTCATAATAAGATGCATGCAAATAAGATCATCTAACAGCTATGTCAATCATGGAGAGGTACCAACAATTAATAATAAGCATCATGAATCATGTATATAAGCAGGATTGCAATGTTCATAAGAGAGTATGATAAAGTGGTATCTCGCTTGCCCGTATTTGATCGGCAAAACATAAATGCCCAGGCACCTCTGGAGTTCATAGAAAGACTGGAAGTAGTGATTGTCAAAGATAAAAGCATCAAAGTTATACCACAATCAATCATATTTTGAGACAAGCATATTATACTAAGAATGACAGTTGTGCTCTCAAGATAGTGCTCAAAGAAAGAATGGAGACACAACATAAAAGTAAAAGATTGACCCTTCGCAGAGGGAAGCAGGGATTAACATGCGCTAGAGCTTTTCATTTTTTTAAATCAGGAGTAAAATTATTTTGAGAGGTGTTTTTCGTTGTCAACGAATGGTAATGGGTACACTAACTACCTCGCCAACCGGAGTCCCAAGAGCGGCTGCCATGAATTATTTGTATGTTTATGTGGCACTCCTTCCAACCTTTCTTACACAAACCATGGCTAACCGAATCCTCGGGTGCCTGCCAACAATCTCATACCATGAAGGAGTGCCTTTTATTTTAGTTTTATTATGATGACACTCCCCCCAACCTTTGCTTACACAAGCCATGGCTAACCGAATCCTTCGGGTGCCGTCCAACAATCACATACCATGGAGGAGTGTCTATTTAAGTTAATTAATTCGGGACTGGGAATCCCATTGCAAGCTCTTTTTGCAAAATTATTGGATAAGCGGATGTGCCACTAGTCCATATGAAAGTCCGTCAAAAGTAAATGACAAGGTTGAAAGCTAAACACCACATACTTCCTCATGAGCTATGAAACATTAACACAAATTGAGAAGCATTTTGAAGGTTTTAAAGGTAGCGCATGAGAATTTACTTGGAATGGTTTGAAATGCCATGCATAGGTATTTATGGTGGACACTTTGGAACAACTTGGTTTTCAGGTGTTTGGAAGCACGAGCAGCGTTCCCGCTCAGTACAAGTGAAGGCTAGCAAAAGACTAGGGAGCGACAAATCAAGAGAGCAGTAACTGTCATAATCATGCTTGCGGCAAAATAAATCAACGGAGGCATAAAAGTGATACAAGAACTCTGAAGCAATATAAATCATCGAGGCTTAATTGACTTTTGTTCAGTCATATGCATGCGTGAGCATGTGCCAAGTCGATACAAATGAATTATTCAGAGGAGGATACCACAATGCCATACTTATGAATAAAACAATGCAAGCAAACATCCATGACATGCTACTCATATTAATAAATTGGAGCTAAACATGAGAGATCATGAACTACTAGACTTTCTCAAATAACATATACCTCACATGAACCAACTAAGCATGATCACATGGATGAGTATATGTACAAAAATGAAAACAAATAGAGTTCATACCAGCCTCTCACCACAATCCAATTGTCGTAGATCGTCATTATTGCCTTTCACTTGTGCAGCTTGGATATTATGAAATGAAAACCACGCTCCAGCCACCAAAGACCATTGAACTCATGATGAACTTTACAAACCAAAGAAGAACAGCAAATATTTTTGGTGTTTTCGAATTAGAAACAAGAACAAAAGAAACAAGCAAACAAAGCAAAATCTTTTTGGGTTTTCTTGTAGCAAACTAGCAATAGCAAATAAAGCAAAATAAATGCAAGAAACCAAAGTAAACAAATGATGGAGAGAAAAAACAGAAATATTTTTGGTCTTTTTGTGTTTTAGGAAAGAAACAAAGCAAAAACAAGAATTGGCAAACTAGAAAAGTCACATAAACACAAAGCAGCAGAAATTCGTCAAACTTGACAGCAGTACAGTACTCGATTTTTAATAAATTCTTCCACTGCTCAAATCGAAAAGTGTTCAACTAATGAAAGTTAGATAACAACCTGGGGAACATGCACAAAAATTGGCTTCGCAAAATACTGTTCTGGCTATTTTTGGGAATTTTTCGGTAACAGTCCAGAATCTGTTTTCAGGCAGCACTTCCCCAAATATCATCTCCCTCTCATTAGAAAACCACTCAAACAAACAAAAAAAGTATATACAAGTATCCAGCAATCATAATATGCAAAGAATGAGTGATTCCGGTATACCTCCCCCCAAGCTTAGGCTTTTGGCCTAAGTGGAGTTCAATCCCATCGAGGCCATGAGGTAGTATCTCCGTAGTACGACGAAGATGGATCATATTCCGGGTATGTGCTAGAAGAAGCACCCGGATACGTGACGGTGTAGTCGTAGGAGGGCTCGGCGTCCTCGGAGTCATGCTGCTGGTGGAAGTCTTGTATCTTCATATGTTCATCCACCTCCTCCTTAGTGCGCGACCATGGTTGCCTGTCAATACTGAACAAACCTGGCTGGGGAAGAGGGATTTCCTTCTCATCCCCGTCAGCAAACAACATTCTATAGACCATATTATCTAAAGTGGAATCAGTGGTAACAAAATGATGGCTGTTCATAGCAGCAATATCAAGTCTCCTAGGGGTTAATGGCACATCATTAGGATCAAGAGGAAGTCTTAGATGTGTTAAAACGCGCAATGCAATAGTTCCTCCAAAAATAGGCCCCCTGTTAGACAGGCGGCGAGCAATAAGAGAACCAAGATGATAAGATGTCCGTCCAGTAAGTGCAGCATTCAAGAAAGCAAGATGATAGCTAGAAATATTGCTAGTGTTCTCCCTACCAAGAATGCTAGTAGCAATGTAATATGCAAAATATTTAATGGCGGGGAGTTGGATGTTCCTTATCTTGCCACGCTGAATGGTGCGACAATCATCATCGGTGATCCCTCGATAGAGCTCCAACAGGTCCCGGGGGTTGTCATCAATCCTCCTTGATGTACCTACAGGGGCAATATCCAATGCACGACAAAATGTTTCCAATTCCATAGTAATAGGATTATCATAAATCCTGAATGCAACTGTCGGCCCATATTGCTTGTTGTGGAACTTGAAGCTCTCGACGAAGATTTTGGTGAGCATGTAGTATTGCTCCCTTTCATCTCCCACGTAGGCGGCTAAGCCCGCCCTGTTGACAAGGGTGAAGAAATCATCCAATATCCCTGCATTTGTCAGAAAATCATAACATGGGAAGGATGAAGCATTAGGAGCCCCATTGTCCTCTTCGGGCGCGAAGCTAGGCGCGATGATATCCTCATTGTAGGATCGCCTAAGTCGGGTGGCGGTCCTAGAAGGCCTCCCGGTGCTGGTTGTTCCCCTCTGAAACAATTCTCCAAAGTTGAACTTCTTCATCTTCCTTTTCTGAAATTTTTCAACAAACAATATAAAACTTGATTTGGCGACATATAATCAAGGGGAACTACTATAGGAACTTGCTAGAGTACTAATCATGCATCAAAACTAGTTTATACAACTTAGAACAAGCATGCAAGCTCACTAAACATGTTACCTACAGCAGCAAAATATTCAAGATATACTCAACCAAACAAAATTCTACTTGGATAATCGGAAGAGTCACATACCGGAGAGCAAATGTGCCAAATTTCAGACAGAAATCTGGGCTGAGCAAAGAGATCGAAAAATCCTGAGCTCTTGAGCAAAAACGCGAGTGAGAGAAAGCTGGTTCGAGTTTTTTCGGGAGAGAGAAGATGCTGGGAGGAAGAGATGAAGTAGTGGGGCAAGGAGGGGCCCACACCACAGGGTGGCGCGCCCCCTCCTTGGCCGCGCCGGCTGGTGGTGTGGCACTGGTGCCCCACAGGTCATCCTCTGGTGCTCCCAGGTGCCTCTTCGAAAAATAGGACCAACGGTATAATTTTTGTGAATTTTTGAAAACTTTGAAAAATGCACATTTCTGGGTATTAAGTTTATTATTACTGGCCAGGAAATTTTTTGAAAACTCTAATTAACTAAGGAACTTTGCAAATCAAAAGTGCTACAGCAAATAAGACAAGTGGAGAAAGAAAGAGATGTTGTTTACCTCCCCTATGCATATAAAAGGTATTCGTTAGCAAGGTTGATCAAGTCTTGCCACCGAATAATTTTTAATTAGAGTATAAGAAGAAATAAACCTCAAATCAATCATGTTACCTTGAATTGTATTGATATGGATCCAATCATAAGATTTTGATAACCTTCTTTAGGCTCATATATAGGACAATCAATTGTTCCAATTTTGATAGTTCTCACATTAGAAATAGTATTGACTCCACATACTTTATCAATCCTCTTGGGGAAATAGACGGTATGCTCCTTATCATCAACATTGAAAGTAACCTTTCCTTTATTGCAATCAATAACAGCCCCTGCGGTGTTAAGAAAAGGTCTCCCAAGAATAATAGACATATTATCATCTTCAGGCATTTCCAACACAACAAAATCAGTTAATATCAAGCAGTTATTAGTAACTTGAACAGGAACATCCTCACATATACCAATAGGAATAGCAGTAGATTTATCAGCCATTTGCAAAGATATATCAGTAGGTATCAACTTATCTAAATAAAGCCTCTTATAAAGAGAAAAAGGCATAACACTAACACCGGCTCCCAAGTCACATAGAGCAGTTTTAACATAATTATTCTTAATAGAACAAGGAATAGTAGGTATACCTGGGTCGCCCAACTTCTTTGGAACCTTGCCATTGAAAGAGTAATTAGCAAGCATAGTGGAAATTTCCTCATTGGGGATTTTCCTTTTGTTAGTAACAATATCTTTCATATACTTTGAATAAGGAGGCAATTTAATAGCATCAGTCAAAGGGATTTGCAGAAATAAGGGTTTCATCCAATCGCAGAATTTATTATAGTGTTCTTCTTCCTTTGATTTTAGTTTCTTAGCAGGAAAAGGCATTTGCTTTTGCACCCAAGGTTCTCTTTCATTACCATGTTTCTTAGCAATAAAATCTTCTTTAGTATAATTTTTATTTTTAGCATGCTTTTCAGGTTCATCTTCTACCTCTTCTTTATCAGAAGCATCATTCTTATCATTATCATTATTATTATCATGTTCATTACCACTTTCAGTTTCAGCATCAGAAATAGAAATACTATTAGGATCATTAACAGGTTCAGAGGATTCTACAACATTTTTATGTTTCTTCTTCTTTTTCTTCTTAGAATGAGCACTAGGTTCAATGCGTTGAGAATCTTGTTCAATTCTTTTGGGGTGCCCTTCAGGATATAGAGGATCCTGGGTAGAGACACCACCTCTAGTTGTTACTTCATAAGCATGTTTCTCTTTAGAATTATTTTTTAGCAAGTCACTTTGCACTTTAGTGAGTTGATCAATTTGAGTTTGAATCATTTGAAAATGTTTGACAAACATCTTAACATCATTGGAGGTTCTCTCCACAATATCATGCAAATTGCTAATAGCTTGAGAATTTTCCATTAGATGATTCTCTACTCTCATATTAAAATTTTCTTGCTTAACAATATAATTATCAAACTCATCTAAGCATTGCGCAGGAGGTTTTGAATACGGAATATCTTCCCTAGTAAAGCGTTGAAGGGAGTTTACCTCAATCATGGATGAAGGGGAATTATCTCACATATATCCTCTATGGGAGGTAGATTCTTCACATCTTCGGATTTAATACCTTTCTCCTTGAGAGACTTCTTAGCTTCCCGCATATCATCATCATTCAATTCAATTAAACCCCTCTTCTTCAATATTGGCGTTGGAGTTGGTTCAGGTGTATTCCAATCATCATGATTCCGGCTTATTCTAGCCAATAAATCTTCAGCTTCGTCTGGAGTTCTTTTCCTGAAAACACAACCAGCACAACTATCCAAATATTCTCTAGATTCAATGGTTAGTCCACTATAAAATATATCAAGTAGATCATTCTTTTCTAAATCATGTCCAGGTCGAGCTCTGATAAGAGAACAAAATCTTGCCCATGCCGCAGGCAATTTCTCTTCATCTCCCTGGTCAAACCTATAAATTCTCTGTAAAGCAGCATGTTGAGCACTAGCAGGAAAGTATTTTCGAAAGAAAACATCACGCAAATCAGCTGGACTTTTAATAGAACCAGGAGGCAAATTATTATACCAAGTTTTAGCATCATCCTTTAATGAGAAAGGAAAAAATTTAATGACAAAGTAAGTACGCATCTTATCATCATCAGAAAACAAGCTACTCATAGAAGAAAGTTCATTCATGTGTTCTACAGCACTTTCTTTTTCAGTACCACAAAAGGGTGCTTTCTCTACAATAGCTATATGAGATAGATCAAGAGAAAAATCATAATCTTTATCCTTAATGCATATAGGAGATGTGGCAAATTTAGGATCAGGAGATAGCTTATGTCTAACAGTATATTGTGTAAGAAACTTTTTAATGTTTCTTGCATCAGCAGTAGCATTGCATCTATTAATAAAATCATCATTAAGCTCCACATAATCTTCATCAAGATCATCACTAGAATAATCAAGTTCGGGTGAATTAACAGGTGTAGTGGCATTTTCATTAGGAGTTTCAGCATTTTCAATTTGTCTAGACCTAGCAATTGTAGCATCTAGAAAGGATCCCAATGAACCACTATCATCAAGCACACAGAAACATTATCAATATTATGAGAGTTTTCAGATTCAGCAGACGTACCAGCTTGTGGCGGTGAAACAAGTTGACTTATCACAGATGGTGAATCAAGAGTAGCAGAGGTACTCAGAGTTGTACCTTTTCTTGTAGTGGATGGTAATATGGCGACTTTAGGATCGCGAGCTTTACCCATGATGGAGAATTTGCAGCGAACAATATAAATCCAAGTGAACTTCCAAATAAAGCTATGCTCCCGGCAACGGCGCGCCAGAAAACAGTCTTGATAACCCACAAGTATACGGGATCGCAGTCTTCGCGGGAAGTAAATCCCAATTTATTGATTCGACACAAGGGAGACAAAGAATACTTAGGCCTTAACGGAGTTGTCAATTCAGCTGCACCGGAAACAGACTTGCTCGCAATAGTTTATCATAGTAACAGTTTATAGCGATGCAGTAGTGAAATAACAGAGTAACGAGAGACGAGTAGTGATTATAGTAAACAGCAGGATTAAAATACTGTAGGCACGGGGACGGATGACGGGCGTTGAATGGATGAGAGAAACTCATGTAACAATCATAGCAGGGCATTTGCAGATAATAATAAAACGGTGTCCAAGTACAAAGTAATCAATAGGCATGTGTTCCAATTATAGTTGTACGTGCTCGCAATGAGAAACTTGCACAACATCTTTTGTCCTACCAGCCGGTGGCAGCCGGGCCTCAAGGGAATCTTTGGATATTAAGGTACTCCTTTTAATAGAGCACCGGAGCAAAGCATTAACACTCCGTGAACACATGTGATCCTCACGTCACTACCATCCCCTCCGGTTGTCCCGATTTCTGTCACTTCGGGGCCATTGGTTCCGGACAGCGACATGTGTATACAACTTGCAGGTAAGACCATAAACAATGAATATCATGATGAAACAATAACATGTTCAGATCTGAGATCATGGCACTCGGGCCCTAGTGACAAGCATTAAGCATAACAAGTTGCAACAATATCATCAAAGTACCAATTACGGACACTAGGCACTATGCCCTAACAATCTTATGCTATTACATGACCAATCTCATCCAATCCCTACCATCCCCTTCGGCCTACAGCGGGGGAATTACTCACACATGGATGGGGGAAGCATGGTTGGTTGATGGAGAGGCGTTGGCGGTGATGATGGCGATGATCTCCTCCAATTCCCCGCCCCGGCGGAGTGCCAGAACGGAGACTTCTGGCTCCCGCGACGGAGTTTCGCGATGTGGCGGCGTTTTGGAGGCTTTCTGGCGACTTCGACTTCTCCCCCTGCGTTTTTAGGTCGAAGGCAATATATAGTCCGAAGGAGGGCGTCGAAGGCCGGCCGAGGGGGCCACACCACATGGCCGCGCGGGCCCCCCCTGGGCCGCGCCGCCCTATGGTGTGGGGCCCTCGGGCCTCCACCTAACTTGTCCCTTCCGTCTATTCTGGGAAAATAGGGCCTTCTGCATAAATTCCGAGGATTTTCCTGAAAGTTGGATTTCTGCACAAAAACGAGACACCGAACGTTCTGCAACAGCGTTAGTCCGTGTTAGTTCAATCCAAAATACACAAATTAGAGGCAAAACAATAGCAAAAGTGTTCGGGAAAGTAGATACGTTTTCACCCCACTTCGTTGACTCTTCGGTCTTCTGGAAGCTTCGTGTGAAAATAGGCCCCTGGGCGTTGATTTCGTCCAATTCCGAGAATATTTCCTTACTAGGATTTACGAAACCAAAAACAGAAACGACAACTGGCTCTTTGGCATCTTGTTAATAGGTTAGTTCCGGAAAATGCATAAATATGACATAAAGTATGCATAAAACATGTAGATATCATCAATAATGTGGCATGGAACATAAGAAATTATCGATACGTCGGAGACGTATCAGGAAGCTCGGATCAGAGCAAGATCAAGGCTGCAAAACATACCTGAGGGAGAAAGAGAGCACTTGGTTCAAAACCTCGACATGTCTTTTATGTCGATAGACACGAGAGGGAACATTATCCCCAAGACACCAGAAGCTGGGTATATGGCGACACAGGCCTTTATCCTTGCATCCAGGCCACCTCCCGGAGATCCAAGAGAGGCATTGTACAACATGGCGATGGCAGGAGTCGGGGCCATGGGAACGGCGTTTGCAGCAACACCTCCCGAAGGAACAGCAAGGCAAAATAGTCCACGGCCTGCGGCAGCAGCACCAGTTCCCGAGAGAACAAGTGGAGCAAGAGACACAGCAGCGCAAGCAAGGGTGGACAGAGCACGAAAAAATAGAAGGGAACATCGGCACTCCCCAGAGCTAGATGACGAGGATATGTGCGGGCTGCCGTGCTTCACAAGGAGGGTCCGAAAAACTCGAGTTCCTTCGGGGTTCAAATTGCCCGATAACTTCAAAAAATTCGACGGCCTGCAAGATCCAGAGGATTGGCTAGTTGATTATCTCGAGACAGTGAAGCTGACAGGAGGAACTAGAGCAACAGCCATGCAGAGCATCCAGGTACATCTGAGTGGAGCCGCGATCTTGGATAAAAAAAGCTTCCTCCAGGGTCTATCGACAGCTGGGATAGCTTCGAGGATGTGTTCGTCAAGAATTTCCGGTCCACTTGCAAAAAACCAGCATCACTAGAGGAACTGAGACCGTGTCGACAAAAGCCAGATGAATCAATGAGAAAATACATCCAAAGGTGGAATATCATTAAAAACTCGGCAGAGAATATATCGACGAGAGAGCGATAGATGCGTTTGTCGCGGGAATCGACGAGGAGATTTTGTGGAGGACTTGGGGAGAACTAACCCAAAGACAGTATCCGCATTAATGGAGTTAGCAAACAGATGGGCAGATGGAGAAGATGCTGTTCACAACAAACGGCATAGGTCACCAGAGGAGGACCGCGGTCGAAATTATCAAAATAGGCGACGATTTCCTCGGCAGTACTCGAGCTATGATGCTCCTGGACAAATTTCGGCTGGTTTTCGAGCAAGCGCTGGAGGAAACAATAGAGATGACTATCAAAGGAGCAACGAGCAGCGAGGCGACAATAGAGATGACCCCGAAACAACAGGCAAAATACTGGGCCAAGGTTCCAGAGACCTTTCGTGTCTCCCGAGGAGATGATGAACGGGCCGTGTCAGATGCATTTTTATCTCGACAACAACGGAAAGAGACAGTCAGGACACTTGCAAAAGGATTGCCGAAATTTTCAGGCAATGTTAAGGTGGGCAGGACACGCCAATGCCCAGGCAACACAGAGAAACCCTCAAGGGCCCAGGAGTGAGATCCACCTACCACCTCCTCCCGCAATTACGGACGAAAATCGACACCAGCTCAGAATAGCGGCAGCACCTGCACCTCCACCTTACGTTGATCCCAATTCCAACGGAGCGGTCTCGATGATTCAGAAAGGCAGGCCATCCAATAGAGCTCGAAAGTAATCTCGCGACGGTGTTCATGGCAGAGAAGATGCCTCCACCAACGGTTGAGTACCTCAATTGGTCAGGGCAAGACATTGGCTTCACAATAGCGGATCATCCACAGCAAGTTCCTCGACCAGGTCAGCACTTATCTTACCAGCAGTAATTGCAGGATTCGACGTATCTCGAGTATTCATAGATGGAGGCAGCAGTTTAAACCTTATGTACGCAGATACACTAAGGAAGATGAACATATCTCTAGAAAATCTAAAACCAACCGACACACATTTCCATGGCATCACGCCCGAAAATCCAAGTTATCCGTTGGGGAAGATAAATCTCGACGTTAAGTTTGGGACCCGAGAGAATTACATAATAGAAAGGCTGGAGTTTGAAGTCGTGGATTTCCCATCACAGTACCACGCTTTGTTGGGACGACCAGCATATGCCAGGTTTATGGCAGTACCACATTACACATACCTGTTGTGGAGGATTCCTGGACCTAAGGGACCAATCACAGTCAAAGGAAGCTTCGCGCTAGCCGATAAATGTGACAAGGATTTTCATCGACTATCAGAAACCTTCGGGATGCAAGCAGAGTACATGGCATCAAGGCTCATGACTGATTATGATGTGCTGCCAGATGTAGGAAGGCCCAACAAAGAATCAACCTTTAACACTGAGAAAATTCTAAGGAGGTGCAGATTCACCCGACAGATCCAAAAAAGACGACGTCCATTGCGACAGATATGGACCTCGCATAGGAAAGCACGCTCGTCGAGTTCCTCCGTGAGCACTGGAAAATCTTCGCATGGTGTCCAGCTGACATGCCAGGAGTACCCAGGGAACTTGCCGAGCACCACCTAAACTTGGATCCGTTAGCGAGACCAATAAAACAACCTTTGCGGCGTTTTTCGGAGCCAAACCGCAAAGCTATGCTATCAGAGATTGATGAGAGAAGCTGGTTTCATCAAGGAGTTGCATACAGAGGCCACGTGGGTCGCAAACCCAGTATTGGTCCCGAAGAAAAACACTAAAGTCCTTCGCATGTGTGTCGACTTTACGTGTCTCAACAAACATTGTCCAAAGGATCACTTTCCCCTCCCGAGGATCGATCAAATTATCGACTCCACGGCAGGATGTGAACGTCTTTCCTTCCTGGATGCATATTCTGGTTATAACAAGATCAGATTGAAAGAAGAATACGAGGTCAAAACAGCGTTCATCACACCTTATGGCGTGTTTTGCTATAGAACAATGCCTTTTGGTCGCGCAGAGCAACGTACGAGAGGATGATGCAGAAGTGCCTAGCAACACAGATTGGGAAAAACGTTCAAGTGTACATTGATGATGTCGTCATAACATCAAAAAAGGGGACAACGCTAATCGAGGACCTGAAGGAAACTTTCGACAACCTCGACAAATTTTGCCTCAAGCTGAACCCAACGAAGTGTTCTTTCGGCGTCCCTGCAGGAGAACTTCTCGGGTTCCAAGTTTCAGCAAGAGGGATTGAAGCTAATCCCGAAAAAATCCAAGCTATCGTAACAATGAGGAAGCCAACAAAGTTGAAAGAAATACATCAGCTAACTGGGCGAGTCGCAGCTTTAAGCAGATTCGTCGCCAGGCTAGGAGAAAAGGTGTTACCGTTCTACGCGTTAATCAAGCAAGGCGAGCAATTCCAGTGGAACGAAGAGGCAGATAGAGCCTTCGAGGATCTTAAACGCACAATTTCGACACCACCAATCTTGGTGGGCCGAAAGAGAAGGAACCCCTCTTGTTATACATCGCAGCCACACCTCAGGTGGTCAGCACGGCTAGTTGTCGAAAAGAAGAAGAAGGAAAACTCCATGGAGTGCAGCGGCCGGTATATTTCATTAGTGAAGTTTTATCGCCTTCAAAACAGCGGTACCCGCAATACCAGAAGCTAGCATATGGAGTGTTCACAACCGCAAGGAAATTGCACCACTATTTTTCGGCACACCCGATAATAGTGGTCAATGAAGCACCTCTATCAAATATCCTGAACAATCCAGAAGCTACAGGTCGTGTCTCCCTTTGGGGAATAGAACTTTCTCCTTGGGACATCACGTATGAAAAAAGAAAAGCAATAAAATCGCAAATTCTGCCAGATTTCATCGCAGAGTGGATGGAGCTGCAAAATACAGGACCCCCCGATTTATCGAGAACTTGGACTATGAACTTTGACGGGTCCAAGAGGGTAGAAGGAGCTGGTGCAGGTGTGATACTTATATCACCTGAAGGCGACAAACTAAAGTATGTCCTACGGATGATGTTCCCAAACGCATCTAACAACGAAGCAGAATATGAAGCTCTCATACACGGAATGAAGATGGCGAAAGCTTGTGGTGCAACCCGATTAAAAATCTTTGGCGACTCACAGTTGGTGGCTCAGCAAGTCATGAACCAATGTGATGCAGTCAATGACAGCATGGTGGCATACAAGGAAGTGTACAACGAGCTCGAGAAGTTATTTGATGGATGCGAAGTAAATCACATCAGCAGGATGAGCAATGATGAAGCCGACGTTCTCGCAAACATCGGGTCGCAGTGCCTCGCAATTCCGCCAGGCGTGTTTTGGGAAGAGATAACCGAGAGATCCACAAAGCCAAAGAAGGCGCAGAAAAAAGAAAAGGAGGAGAAACCTTCGGCTCCCAAAGAAGCACTAGAGGAAGAAGAGGACCAGGAGCTGGTGATGATGGTGCAGGTCCCATGGATGCAAGCATACATATCATATATCTTAAGGAAAGAAATACCCGACGACCCAGTTGAAGCAAGGCGAGTTATTCTGTAACACCCCAACATTTTCAACCTTGATTAGTTGTCCTTATTTCAAAAATCAGGGGGAACAAAAACTTTTTCTATAGACTAATTAAGGTGAATTGCCTTGATCTGTTTGCTATGATGAATTGCCTTGATCTGTTGGTAGATGAATTGTCTTGATTTGCTTGTTGAATTTTGTCTTGAGCTACCTCATAGAACGACACCCCTAGTGGTTAAACAAGCAACTCACCAAATAAAACACATGTGTGGCTTAGGAAGAATTGTTTTCCTTCTTACTACATCAAACCTCTCTCCTGATGACAACATGGGTGTGCCATCTTGATTTTTCTCTTTGTGGTACAAGATAGCTCAATCATCCTTAATTCACAACTTGGTGATCTCAATGCATGGATCTCATCTGTGCATCTCCCTCTACAATTTCCACATCCTGCATGTCTCATTCTACCCTTGCATCACATATATTCAACTTGATCTTATACCCTATCCAATGATTCAACTCTAGATCACTTCCTTCACTTTTACCTCTTGTTTTTATTCAAGTTTAATCTTCACAAAACCAAGAGTGGGAATGATGGATACATTTTGTAGCCACCATCTACCCTTGAGAACACTCCTCCCTAAATTAGTTTCCCTCCTCAAAAATCCTACAGTTTTCCTTCTCTAGTTTTGATCACAAAACTACTTCTAGTTTTATTAAAACTTTCCAAGATTTCTCTTCAAAGAAAACAAGGAACTGAAATGGGTTTTGTTTTTCATCCCATTTCTACCAAGTATTGATTTATAAAACATTATTTCTATTTTGCTTTGTTTTAACAAAAAGCTTGTTTATGGTACCTATACCCTTTCTTGTTTCCCTCTTGATTATTTTTACCTTTGAGAAAAACTCTACCTTACTTGAGAAAGTAAGTAGAATATTTTGAACCCCTATGTTCCAACTAGTTTTATCTCAACACTTTCAAACTTCATTCCACTTGAGTTCATTTCCAATTGTCCCTAGACAATTGAGGTGTTTCAAATACTTTTCAAACAAGATCTATTTCAAATGACAACTCTTGCACATCTTATGCACATCTCTGATCCACCACATTGTATCCCCTCCATCCTCCAATTCTGGATCAAATGGATGATCATTTGATACTTTCAACTCACTCCCTATTGACCTCTCATTTGTAGAGCAATTTATATTCTTTTCCATCATTACCTTGACCTCATGAATTCATGATTTAAGTCCCCATATTCTTCATTGTGAGTATATGGTTACTTCACTCACCATCTCTCTTAATCTTGCTCTACCATTGTCTCAACCACCATCACCACCATCATCTCTTGGCCAATTTGATAATTTGATCAAAGTACTTTATTCTCCAACATTGCCACCAATGTTTATTATCACCTCTCTCCCAAATTTTAATACATCATCAAACCATTTTTAGCTAACCCCTCAAATACTCAACCTTGGTCGACATTCATGAAGTGGCATTGCACTTTGTTTGTTCACTTGTGGTTGTCAAGAAGGAGCCGGCCATGGCAAGAAAATTCGGCCAGCCCTCCCTCCTCATTTCCTTCTCTTCCAAGCCTTGCCTCCCAACTACCCCAATCACTAAATGGGCAGCCACCCACCTTGGCCAATCAAAAAAAGGAGGCAGCCACCCCTCTCCCTCTATAAATTGGCCCTTGGCCGGCCACTCCCTCCTCCTTTGGTCATTTTTCTCACACTCCACTCCCTCACACTCTCCTCTACCTCTCCCCCACGAAAATGCTGCTGCCCCTTGCTCCCATGGCCGGCCATGGCCATGGAAGGCACTCCAAGATGAAGCTCCCTCCTCCCTCAAGCTCCTCCTCACCATGAGAGCCTCCCTCTCCTTCTTCTCCCCAACCCTAGATGGTTTTCTCTCCTCTTCCTCTTCCTCCATTGCTAAGATTGGATCTTGATGCAGGTGCATGTTGGTCCAAGCATGGAGAAGCTTGAGCTATCCTCAGATCTGAAGTTCTTGAGCAAAGTTCGTCCAAATCCTTGCAGTAATTTCTGCTATCTTGCTGTTTCAGATTCTGGTACGAACTTGTAAAATCCACCAAATCTCGTGCGCAGATTCAAATCGAGTGATTCAAAGTTCCGCAGATAGATACGGAAAAGATCTACAACTTGGCGTTGGTCTCATCCTCAAATTCGTTACGGATTGTCCGTGGTAAATAAAGTTCTGTAAACATGCAGGTTCACTATTTGTTAGATTTGTTCCGTTTTACGAAACCTTTTTGAGCAAACTCAACTGTAGGTGAAAGCCCTCTTCAATACCTTCATTTTGGCGGTGGTTTCACTTCGATTGACCTCCTGAAACTGAAATGGTTCACAGGTCAAGATCTGGTCAGATCTGACTTTGTCGAATTAAACCAGGAGCTTGGGAACGAATCTTTGAGTGAAACAAATTGGGTAAGAACCACCTATTCAATACCTTTCAGATGCAGCTGACCTCATATTTTTGTGATTGATGTACGATTTGTGGTGAATTAAACTTGTTCTGTGTGTTCTGCAGACATGGCTGTTAGCTTTTAAATCACCAAAAATCCATATTTGAACCAAATTGAGTGATTCCAGTTCTGTAGGACTACTGAATGTTTTCTTAATCTTCTCAAACAAGTTTCAAACATTTATCTGTTCTGTAACTCCAGAGGTAAAGCAAATGGTATAGACATGCAGTAATATTGTCAATCTATTTGTGAGAGTTTCAGAAATAATTTGAACCCAAATCCAATTGTATGTGCATCTCTGTTTAGATATCTTTCAAATGCCAGTGGTCTCATATTTTTAGAATTTTTCTACGATTTATGGCTTACAGATCTTGTTTTCTGTACAGTCAGATTCAAAGAAATTCCTAAAATTGTAGGTTTAATATTTTGGGGTGATTCCAATTGGGTTAGTCTTGTATTAGTACTGGCCATCTAGGAAAAATAGTGTTAGTCTCTGTTCATGCATTTTTGTTACTGTTAGTAATGTGTATGTGTGACATGGGTTGTTGTAGCAAAACTTTTTGGTTTATTTGGAAACCTTAACCACCTCTTTGCATTAAAAATTGGTCAACCAATGTTTTATTCTTGCAAAACAAAACCTCTGCAACTTAACCTTAGTTCTATTGTTGGCTTAAGTTTTCCAATAATGTGGAATATTGTTTACTTCCTATTCTTGTGTAGTGTTTTGTAAGCTTTATAAAATAGAGAGAATGATTTCCCGCTTTTCCAAAAATGTTTCAAATTATAATATGAATGTTTGTGATGCCAAACTAATGCACTTGTCCTCTTTATGATGTTATCTACCAGGGGATATTTGGTTTATGCCATGGTGATAACCGAGAGAGGCAATTGCTAAGCATGGTACTCTCATACCTTTATTAGGTAAATAAAATGGCGTTTCTTCTAGATGCTTTGTAGTATCTATATGTCCTTAATATGTTAGCCTTAGTAGAGTGGTTAGTTTTTGATTGATGCTTGTTGCTTATTGTTTTGTTGGTGAAATATGTTTGATTGTGTTCCTTTTATATTTTCCGGCGATAGATGCGAACAATTACGGAGAAGAAGAAGAAGAAGTGGATTGGACAAGGTTTTTATTTATATTGTTGGAATTATTTTGATAGAGTTGAAGAAGTACAGGGACAAATGAGCCAAGGCAAGCCATTTACTTTGATCCATTGTTCTCTATGTTCTTGATTGAGATCTTGCCATCCTTTGGTCTCTTGCCTTCTTGTGTTCCTTGGGTTTCGGTTATTTTGTTTCTTTACATACTTGCCACCAAGTGTGTAATTCTCTTTCTTATTTTGCGTACTTACTCTAAGTATGCGAATTACATTCATCGCCATTTGACACCTACAACTCTAGTAACAATATGGGTTAACATCATTTATATTGCCCCAATTTTTGATTATCTCCATTCATGCTCAATGTGAGTATGGATGTCTTTGACACCCTTCATGGTATGATGGCAACCTTTGTGCTATTATACGTCTTAGTTCACTCATAAAACTTTAGGTTGGGAAAACCCTCAAGGTTTTACCTTGTTGTAAAAGTTTTTGTTAAAACCTTGGGTATGATGTTTTCCCAAGTGAGAATTTATGAAAGGAAAGGTTTTGGTAAAAATGATGAGGATAAGAAAGTGGTTCGGTTTTACGAAAACTTTGGCGCCTAAGTACTCACCCATGACAATTAACTAGCGCAACCACAATATCCAAAGTGGGCACGGGCTTAGTCCGTAGTTTGTTGAATTTGACATGAGATACCTTCACCACTCTCTAGGAGGGTCACGATGACCTCTGACACCGGGTTGCGCTCTGAAGGAGGCAATACACTGCATTAACTTGCAGCCGGACGATTACTGAGGGTCTTCTGTCGTGGCGCCGGAGATACGCTCAAAAAGGAGGTATGCTGCCGGGGTGCCGAGAAGGGTTAAGCCCGCAGGGAAGGGCTCATGTTAAGGGAGACAGGCGAAAGACTATGACCGATTATCCGAGTCTCGCATACTTTCGTATGACGATCCGGGGATGATCATTTATCGGTTCTTGTGGGGAAAGTGCGCAAACTCTGCAGAGTTAAATCTATTCGAATAGCTGCGTCCGCGGTCATGGACGATTGAAATGGCTGTTGCTTAGCCTGATGAATTTTTGGTTTCGAAAATGGGTTTTGTGCAAAGAAAGAAAAAAGGGATTTGTGTTGGAGTACTTAGAGTACTGGAAATATGGTGGGAACCATGATGAGATGGTCGGAAAGGAAATAAAATTTGGGTCTACCTTCCTAAGTGTTTTATGTAGTGAAGGATCTTCTTAAATTAAATCATGTAGGGATGTCTTAGGGAAATCTTTGAGTATCTCCTTCAATCATGAAGTTGAGATGCTACCTCCACCAATAACACTTCTTCTCTTCTACATGTCATATTCTTAACTAAAAACAGATATTCCCTCTTGACCTCCTAGTTTAGTCTTGGTACCTTGTTTCCTTGTTATGTTTCATTTTAAATGGTTTGCGAGTACAATTCAAAATGTACTCACGGCTTTGTCCCTGGCTATTTACTTGGCCAGACTTGAAGGAGTTCGACAGATGAAGAAGGAGTTGGCGATGTCTATGCGAGCTAGGAACGTCTTCCCAGTCAGTTGCCTGTAGGGTTATGGCAGATGACTTGGGTACTGCGCTGCTGAAGTGATGATGCTACTCTGATGTTTAGTTAGGCCCTCCGAGGCTATTATGTAAGTATGGGTCATGTGACCATGTTGTAATTTTCTTATTCCGCTTTGTAATGGATGGTGTAATTTGATATCAGTTTGGTTATGTGTTCACGGCGCACTGATCATGGGATCGTGAACTGTATACATAACAGGGAATTTCGGACCGTTAGTCCGGGGTCCCCACAGAGCTGGTATCAGAGCCATCCTGACTGTAGGAGACCTTAGTTAGCATGGACGTTAGTTAGGAGACAAGTAATTGGGAAAAACTATTTACGAAACAAATTATTTCTTTAGTAGGAAGCATAGCTTCTACTCCTCTTATTTCTTCAAAGCTTCTAAATTCTTATCTCTCTGCTTTATTAAAATGTTTGAAAATTCTTACTCTATTGTCTCATCCACTTCAAACCCACATGTTAGACGATGTCCCCAACTCAGACCGGAGACTCAAACTCAAAGATGGATCAATCCCTCGGGAAGACTCGTGTATCTCCAACGACAGCTGTTGAAGATTGGATGCCGACTTAGCCGTGCACATAAAGGGATAAAGGATCATGTCTTTGGTTGTCACCAAAGTCTGTCAGAGAGCTGACCTTGTTCCTCTTTGGACTCGCACTTTCGCAGTCGTCAAGGATCAAGTTCTCAATTTCTTGACTAGTTATTTTTAGGCCAGCCACGAGAAGATCTCTACTTCAGAAGCACCTCAACAGCTACCTCTTCGAAGACCTCATGTTTCCGGGATGTCGAGACTAGAAGTTCTACACAGTTTCCGCCTCCACTTCGACATCAACGGCTCAACACCCGGCCCCTTCACCACCAACTGCTACAATGATCCAAGTTGAAGCTGATGCTGACAATATGAAGACGGCGACATATGTGACCAGCCCCCAAACCTATAGGATGGATAGGACAAACTCAATCTCTTTGATTGAGCTACCCCCGCGCATTAGGAATTTCTGGGTACTTAGAGTACCATGTCTGGTGTGATGATTGCTTGTGGTTCCCTAGTGTGCTGCCTTGAATGTTTGTATCTGTTTGCTGTGTGCATGTATGTCTTGCTATTTAGACGTTTCCGCCCTTTTTAATTGTTTGAAATTTGTGAAACAGAAATTAAAAATGGAAATCTGCCAGTGTACTGTTTTGCTAATAAAAATAGTTTGGTAGCTCCGATTGATGTGATTCCAATTGCACTAGAACCAGTATGAAATTATCTTTCAGACGCCACTGACCTTGTATTTTTAGGATTTTTGTGCGATTTTTAATAAATAAAACTTGATCACTGTTTCTGGTTAGTATTTTGAGTCTCAAAAATTGAAAAATAAATATTTTTGAATGATTCCAATTGTGTTGATCTTGTTTTGTTACTGTGCATCTAGGAAAAATACCAGTAGCCTCTGTTAGTGGTATTGTGTCTCTGGTTATGGTTGTATGGGTGTCACATGCAATGATAGGATTAAAGTTTGCCTCGCCGATGTATTGCTAACTATTAGTTAAATTGGGTAGACTAACGAAAGACTCTAACTCTAAACCCGTTGGAAGTTGTTTTTCAACCGTCAAGAAAACTAACCCGACCCCTATCTACGCTGACTTCCTTCAAGATCAGCTGGAGCATCTCCACTACGCCAAGAAAGAAGAAGCCCTACCTTCAAGAGTGACTGCACCTCTGCGAGAAGACATACTAACTTTGTCTAACCTTGGAGTATAATCGCGCTAACCTCGAGGATAACTTTTTGAGACTACCCTCTAACACACCGTCTAACAAGCTGAGAGAACAAGAGCGTCAAAGCCAAGCTACATCACATGGTTCATCTGGTCCTCATCAAGTGAAGCTCATGAAGATACCTCAAGACTCAAGATTAGGTGTAATTACCAACTCACTTCTTAAGTGGTATAAGTCAGCACCGACCCTCAAGCTGAAGATTGTCTTCGACGACCCCTGTTGCTGCTTCATATGGGTACCAACCAGGCGTTTCTTCAACTTTCTAACTCGCCGCGCGTCCCATATGGTTCAGTTAACACCGTGAGTGCCTCTTGAAGTGGTGGTCTGCACGTCGCCCCCGAAGATTCTTCAGCTGAACAAGGAAGACCGATGACTTCTTCAGAAGCCCCAGACAGAACTACAAGGCAGAAGCTCTGAGTTTTTCCGAGAACCCGATGAAAAATCTTAAGGGTGGAAGACTTCGTCTTCCACTAAAATCAAGCTAACTCTAAAAAGGTTTTCAGCCCTGCTCAAGCACCGTTGGGTGCACTAACCCTCCCACAGCCTTGAACCCCCTCTAGGATCGTTAAGAAACTACAGATCCAACACATGCATGGACTAGTCAACTTCGCTCGTTTTTCCGTGTCGTTCCAAGTCATGGCATCATGCATATTTGAATTCCAAAATTATTTTATTAAACTTTGTTTTTATTTGCAAAATTATTCTCTCCTTTTCATCCCAAAACTAAATCCATATTTTTCTAGTAATTTTCTGGTATCAAAACTATTTTAAAATGTTTTAAAAGCAACCAGAAATTAACAACAAAAGCAAATAGTTTTTAAACCAAAAAACAGGGGGAGAAGGCAACCAACCGGCCAGGCCCCAAGTGGCCCAACCGGAGGCCACCCACTCCCCAGCCCGACCAGCCCAGCTAGAGCCCACCTGGGCAAACCCTAGAGCCCCACCGGTTGCCTTGGCATTTTTGCCAAGAACCCCCTCCGCCGCCGGCCTCCTATTTCTTCGGGTCCCTGAGACCATTTCCTCTTTTCCGACCGGCTCCCGCACGCAGCACGCGTCGCTCCTCTCGTCCCCGACCTGACCGCCTCGCCTCCCTCGAGCCCTGGCTTCCCCGTTGCCGGCAGCCACAGCTCCGCCACTCCCCGCCGTCTCCTTCCCCTCCTCTTCCGCCGTGTCCGTGCCTGGCTTCGCCGGCCACCACCGCGCGCGCCTCTGCGTCCTCGTCCTACTTCCTCTTATCGCCACGAACGCCGCCACTGCGAGCACGTAACGCGGCTACCTCCGGCGCCCTCCCGAGCTCGACACCGCGGCGTCCCACGCCGCCAGCCGTCGCCATCCCCTGCTGCCAGGCGCAAGTCCTGCAGGTCCCCGTGCTGCTCCTCTCCGCCGCGCCGTCCGACACCGTCGGTCTGCCGCGACCTCCCCAAGCTCGTCCGTGACTTCCTGCCGTCGCCAAGGACGTCGAAGTACTGCCCGCGCCTCCGGCCGCTTGTTTCTCTTCGTCATGCATGCGTGCCCATAAGCTGTTTGATAGGAGTTGTATTCCAGTGCAGGTCAACGCATGCCTGGCCGCCTTGGTTCACGGTTCTGTGTTGGTGGAGTGTGTTGTTGATCTCGTGGTGCTGTGGTGATGGCATGTAACTCATGCGCGGGCGCGGACGTTCGTTTCTTCTCGCGAAACCAAGTGCGCCGTTGCCGACGCAAAGTTCGACCTCAACCCTCGGAGACCATCGACGCAAACCGCAAGTTCTCCTTCATGGTTTAGAAGGCCGAAACCCCACCTTCTTCTTCCTCTCCGATTCCGATCCGGCGACCATCATTTACCGATACCGTGAGACCCCGAACCTAACCAAACTATTTTATAAATGTGTTATATATCTTGTTGCATTAATTATACCATATTGCATCGCATCGCATGTCTTGTGAGTTCGGGTAAATAGTGAATCACCTAAATAAATATGGAATTGTGCGGGAATGTTTATCTCGTCCCGGTTCCATTTAATTGTGCCGTAGATCACCCATGCCATGTTGATACCATGCTAACCAACATTTAATATGCGGGGTAGATAAACAACTTGAACCTAATAATTGTTTGTCCGGATTTTGATTCCGCTTAAATTGGATAAGTTGCATCGCATCATGTTTGCCATGCCATGCACGCATACCATATCATGAGCATGCCGATTCTTCTGCCTTAGTAGTAAGTTTTGCATCCGATGTGTGTTCCAGCATTTGCTTCTTCCCGGATAGGATCGCGAAGTGGTGTGGTGAGATACGACGAGTTCTCCGGATGTTCCTCGGCAAGCTTTAACAGGCAAGCATTTTCCCTTATACTCCTGCCCCTGCAGAAGTCGCTCACCTATTTTATTTTGCCTTCTCCCTCATGCTATCCTTAAGTTACGTTCTTGTCACGTGTCCTTTCCACTTGTTACCTCAAGCAGCCCATATTGCCACCACCACCTCCTACAGCTATTGTTTGGTTATCGGGTCTGCCTTGCGAGTCGTAGTGCATGCTAGTGCTGTTTTATCGTTTATTGTTATCTTATCGGGTTATATGTTGGGAAGAATCATGGTTACTTTAGTTGTTGACATTTGTTTAGCGGAGGCATCGGTGGGTCAGCTGCTTGTTTTGTGATGGCTCACTTGTGTTTCCTAAATATCTTAGGACCCCGAGTTCTTGTTATCTGTTCCGAGACTGAGCGCTCTAACCACACGTGGGTATGCTTACCGGGTCTCCCCTCGACCACTGCCGGAACCTACAGCTTTGTCCAGTGGCCACAATTAGTTTGAACGTTTTGTTTCTCCCGGGCGTGCAAGCTTGTATCTTTGTGGTCAGATGATATGATGTTACTTTTGGGGCCTTGTACCCCGTTGTCTCTTGCACGTTCGTAGGTTGCGGAGCCGCTGCGAAGTGGTCATCCCGCTGGGCACTGATCACCTAGTACGCTGACGCAATAGCTGAGTCCGCTTCGGAGCACGGCCGGACTCTGATACGGGTTTAACTTAGTTAGGTGGCTTCCTGGACATTGTTGTGGTGAAGGAGAGTGCGAGTCGTGATATCCACCTGTCGTAAGTGGGTTGAGCGTGCGTGTGGGCACATTTGGGCACCCCTGCAGGGTTACAATCTTATCGATAAGCCGCGTCCGCGGTTATGGACGACTTGGAGCTGTATGACTCGACCATAGACAACTTACACCTGTTGTTTCAATGCTAATAACTTGCTAGTAAGATAGACCAAATTAAATAATAACTGGTTAAAACTTGACAACCGTGTGAGTGCCTTTGTAAGTACCTCCTGGCGAGGGGGAACACATCGGTTGTGTTATGTTTGCAGAGTATAGAACTGTTAGTTTATGCGCTCTCTCATCTTCTCTAATTAGACGAATGTTGTAGAGTGTCTCTATAGGTTTTTAGTGCTTGCGCGCTGCCGCTTAACCCCACCATATTGCCTATGACGTTCCTCTTGCGTCCTCTAAGTCCCCTGCGTGCCTCAAGTACAAAGGACGACTGGTTGACGAATGCTTATACGTCTTGAAGTCTTGTTAAGTACGAACCCGTACTTATTGCTGCTTCTACGGGACATAACCGGGCAGGTATGAAGATATGTTCGATGAAGACGACGTTAGCAAGGTTACCCTTCCGGCTTGGCCTGGGCAGGGTTATGGACGCCACTGGTTATCTTCAGGACTCTTAGTCCAATTTGTATCTTGTCCGTACTTATTTGATCTTCTGTATGATTCGGATCTTGTATATTTGTATCTTGACTCGTCGGAGTTGTTGTTGTAATATATGTCTCTTGTGGGCTCTATTGTAATCCTGTTGTAATGTTACTGCTCGTGTTAATTCCTCTGGCATCACGTGTGTGATTCGTCGCGCACGTCGTGTCGGAGGGCGTCTCTGAATCGATATCGTGCGGATTTCAAGCGGATTCGTGGTGGCCGATCTACGTGGATCAAGAATTCTTGTTAGTGGTGTCGAGAAGATCTACACTTGGAGCAAGAATTCTTGTTAGTGGTGTCGAGTAGATCGACCATGTCGCAAGAAGATCCGATAGTTCACCTCTCTCCCCCGTACCTTGAGGTGGAACCTCGGGGCGAGGTTCCTTGTTAGTGGTGTCGTTTGTAACGACCCGGAAAAACCCTATATTAGATTTTTTGCCCGCTGCTTGTTTTTCCGCGTCGTTCCAAGTCATCATGGCATCATGCATATTTGAATTCCAAAATTATTTTTTATTAAACTTTGTTTTTATTTGCAAAATTATTCTCTCCTTTTCATCCCAAAACTAAATCTATATTTTTCTAGTATTTTTCTGGTATCAAAACTATTTTAAAATGTTTTAAAAGCAACCAGAAAACAACAAAAGCAAACGTTTTAAAAAAAAAAAAGGGGGAGAAGACCAACCAACCGGCCAGGCCCAAGTGGCCCAGCGGCGGCCCACCCAGCCACCGAGCCCAGCCGGCAGAACCCTAGAGCCCACCGGTTGCCTTGGCATTTTTGCCAGAACCCCCCCGCCGCCGGCCTCTATTTCTTCGGGTCAGACATTTCCCTTTTCCGCCGGCTCCCCCACCGCGCGCCGCTCTCTCCTCGCCCGACCCCGACCGCCTCCCTCGAGCCCAGCGGCCGCGCGCGGCGCCGCCCCCACGCGTCGCGCTCCTCCCGCTCGTCGCCGGCCTCGCCTTCAGCAACCACCGCGCCGCGCCTCTGCGTCCTCGTCCTACTTCCTCTTATCGCCACGAACGCCGCCACTGCGAGCATGTAACGCGGCTACCTCTGGCGCCCTCCCGAGCTCGACACCGCGGCGTCCCACGCCGCCAGCCGTCGCCATCCCCTGCTGCCAGGCGCAAGTCCTGCAGGTCCCCGTGCTGTTCCTCTCCGCCGCGCCATCCGACGCCGTCGGTCTGCCGCGACCTCCCCAAGCTCGTCCGTGACTTCCTGCCGTCGCCAAGGACGTCGAAGTACTGCCCGTGCCTCCGGCCGCTTGTTTCTCTTCGTCACGCATGCGTGCCCATAAGTTGTTTGATAGGAGTTGTATTCCAGTGCAGGTCAACGCATGCCTGGCCGCCTTGGTTCACGGTTCTGTGTTGGTGGAGTGTGCTGTTGATCTCGTGGTGCTGTGGTGATGGCATGTAACTCGTACGCGGGCGCGGACGTTCGTTTCTTCCCGCGAAACTAAGTGCGCCGTTGCCGACGCAACCAAGTTCGACCTCAACCCTCGGAGACCATCGACGCAAACCGCAAGTTCTCCTTCATGGTTTAGAAGGCCGAAACCCCACCTTCTTCTTCCTCTCCGATTCCGATCCGGCGACCATCCTTTACCGATACCGTGAGACCCCGAACCTAACCAAACTATTTTATAAATGTGATATATATCTTGTTGCATTAATTATACCATATTGCATCGCATCGCATGTCTTGTGGGTTCGGGTAAATAGTGAATCACCTAAATAAATATGGAATTGTGCGGGAATGTTTATCTCGTTCCGGTTCCATTTAATTGTGCCGTAGATCACCCATGCCATGTTGATACCATGCTAACCAACATTTAATATGCGGGGTAGATAAACAACTTGAACCTAATAATTGTTTGTCCGGATTTTGATTCCGCTTAAATTGGATAAGTTGCATCGCATCATGTTTGCCATGCCATGCATGCATACCATATCATGAGCATGCCGATTCTTCTGCCTTAGTAGTAAGTTTTGCATCCGATGTGTGTTCCCGCATTTGCTTCTTCCCGGATAGGATCGCGAAGTGGTGTGGTGAGATACGACGAGTTCTCCGGATGTCCCTCGGCAAGCTTTAACAGGCAAGCATTTCCCTTATACTCCTGCCCCTGCAGAAGTCGCTCACCTATTTTATTTTGCCTTCTCCCTCATGCTATCCTTAAGTTACGTTCTTGTCACGTGTCCTTTCCACTTGTTACCTCAAGCAGCCCATATTGCCACCACCACCTCCTACAGCTATTGTTTGGTTATCGGGTCTGCCTTGCGAGTCGTAGTGCATGCTAGTGCTGTT
Source organism: Lolium multiflorum (assembly GCA_030979885.1). Lineage (NCBI taxonomy): Eukaryota > Viridiplantae > Streptophyta > Magnoliopsida > Poales > Poaceae > Lolium > Lolium multiflorum. The sequence goes on along the minus strand of CM061749.1, from coordinate 139,356,260 downwards.
TTACCTTGTTACCGTTACTGCTATCTTATCGGTTATATGTTGGGAAGAATCATGGTTACTTTAATTGTTGACATTGTTTAGCGGAGGCATCGGTGGGTCAGCTGCTTGTTTTGTGACGGCTCACTTGTGTTTCCTAATATCTTAGGACCCCGAGTTCTTGTTATCTGTTCCGAGACTGAGCGCTCTAACCACACGTGGGTATGCTTACCGGGTCTCCCCTCGACCACTGCCGGAACCTACAGCTTTGTCCAGTGGCCACAATTAGTTTGAACGTTTTGTTTCTCCCGGGCGTGCAAGCTTGTATCTTTGTGGTCAGATGATATGATGTTACTTTTGGGGCCTTGTACCCCGTTGTCTCTTGCACGTTCGTAGGTTGCGGAGCCGCTGCGAAGTGGTCATCCCGCTGGGCACTGATCACCTAGTACGCTGACGCAATAGCTGAGTCCGCTTCGGAGCACGGCCGGACTCTGATACGGGTTTAACTTAGTTAGGTGGCTTCCTGGACATTGTTGTGGTGAAGGAGAGTGCGAGTCGTGATATCCACCTGTCGTAAGTGGGTTGAGCGTGCGTGTGGGCACATTTGGGCACCCCTGCAGGGTTACAATCTTATCGATAAGCCGCGTCCGCGGTTATGGACGACTTGGAGCTGTATGACTCGACCATAGACAACTTACACCTGTTGTTTCAATGCTAATAACTTGCTAGTAAGATAGACCAAATTAAATAATAACTGGTTAAAACTTGACAACCGTGTGAGTGCCTTTGTAAGTACCTCCTTGCGAAGGGGGAACACATCGGTTGTGTTATGTTTGCAGAGTATAGAACTGTTAGTTTATGCGCTCTCTCATCTTCTCTAATTAGACGAATGTTGTAGAGTGTCTCTATAGGTTTTTAGTGCTTGCGCGCTGCCGCTTAACCCCACCATATTGCCTATGACGTTCCTCTTGCGTCCTCTAAGTCCCCTGCGTGCCTCAAGTACAAAGGACGACTGGTTGACGAATGCTTATACGTCTTGAAGTCTTGTTAAGTACGAACCCGTACTTATTGCTGCTTCTACGGGACATAACCGGGCAGGTATGAAGATATGTTCGATGAAGACGACGTTAGCAAGGTTACCCTTCCGGCTTGGCCTGGGCAGGGTTATGGACGCCACTGGTTATCTTCAGGACTCTTAGTCCAATTTGTATCTTGTCCGTACTCGGACGTATTTGATCTTCTGTATGATTCGGATCTTGTATATTTGTATCTTGACTCGTCGGAGTCGTTGTTGTAATATATGTCTCTTGTGGGCTCTATTGTAATCCTGTTGTAATGTTACTGCTCGTGTTAATTCCTCTGGCATCACGTGTGTGATTCGTCGCGCACGTCGTGTCGGAGCGCGTCTCTGAATCGATATCGTGCGGATTTCAGCGGGATCACTGGAATCCTCATGGTACCGGTACCGGGGCGTCACAAGGTCCAACACCTGCATGGAGTAGCCAACCTCTTCATGAAGCTCGCCATCGGTCGAAATCCATCATGTCTCCCAGAAGATGAAGCAACGACCTTCTCTACAACGGCACGTCTATAGAAGAATGGAGTCTGACTTTGGTTAAACTTTACAACCCCTCTAGTTCTACACTCAGTAATCTCGGGACGAGATTATTTTAAGGGTGGAAGATCTGTAACACCCCAACTTTTTCAACCTTGATTAGTTGTCCTTATTTCAAAAATTAGGGGGAACAAAAACTTTTTCTATAGACTAATTAAGGTGAATTGCCTTGATCTGTTTGCTATGATGAATTGCCTTGATCTGTTGGTAGATGAATTGTCTTGATTTGCTTGTTGAATTTTGTCTTGAGCTACCTCATAGAACGACACCCCTAGTGGTTAAACAAGCAACTCACCAAATAAAACACATGTGTGGCTTAGGAAGAATTGTTTTCCTTCTTACTACATCAAACCTCTCTCCTGATGACAACATGGGTGTGCCATCTTGATTTTTCTCTTTGTGGTACAAGATAGCTCAATCATCCTTAATTCACAACTTGGTGATCTCAATGCATGGATCTCATCTGTGCATCTCCCTCTACAATTTCCACATCCTGCATGTCTCATTCTACCCTTGCATCACATATATTCAACTTGATCTTATACCCTATCCAATGATTCAACTCTAGATCACTTCCTTCACTTTTACCTCTTGTTTTTATTCAAGTTTAATCTTCACAAAACCAAGAGTGGGAATGATGGATACATTTTGTAGCCACCATCTACCCTTGAGAACACTCCTCCCTAAATTAGTTTCCCTCCTCAAAAATCCTACAGTTTTCCTTCTCTAGTTTTGATCACAAAACTACTTCTAGTTTTATTAAAACTTTCCAAGATTTCTCTTCAAAGAAAACAAGGAACTGAAATGGGTTTTGTTTTTCATCCCATTTCTACCAAGTATTGATTTATAAAACATTATTTCTATTTTGCTTTGTTTTAACAAAAAGCTTGTTTATGGTACCTATACCCTTTCTTGTTTCCCTCTTGATTATTTTTACCTTTGAGAAAAACTCTACCTTACTTGAGAAAGTAAGTAGAATATTTTGAACCCCTATGTTCCAACTAGTTTTATCTCAACACTTTCAAACTTCATTCCACTTGAGTTCATTTCCAATTGTCCCTAGACAATTGAGGTGTTTCAAATACTTTTCAAACAAGATCTATTTCAAATGACAACTCTTGCACATCTTATGCACATCTCTGATCCACCACATTGTATCCCCTCCATCCTCCAATTCTGGATCAAATGGATGATCATTTGATACTTTCAACTCACTCCCTATTGACCTCTCATTTGTAGAGCAATTTATATTCTTTTCCATCATTACCTTGACCTCATGAATTCATGATTTAAGTCCCCATATCAAGCTTCTCCTCACCATGAGAGCCTCCCTCTCCTTCTTCTCCCCAACCCTAGATGGTTTTCTCTCCTCTTCCTCTTCCTCCATTGCTAAGATTGGATCTTGATGCAGGTGCATGTTGGTCCAAGCATGGAGAAGCTTGAGCTATCCTCAGATCTGAAGTTCTTGAGCAAAGTTCGTCCAAATCCTTGCAGTAATTTCTGCTATCTTGCTGTTTCAGATTCTGGTACGAACTTGTAAAATCCACCAAATCTCGTGCGCAGATTCAAATCGAGTGATTCAAAGTTCCGCAGATAGATACGGAAAATATCTACAACTTGGCGTTGGTCTCATCCTCAAATTCGTTACGGATTGTCCGTGGTAAATAAAGTTCTGTAAACATGCAGGTTCACTATTTGTTAGATTTGTTCCGTTTTACGAAACCTTTTTGAGCAAACTCAACTGTAGGTGAAAGCCCTCTTCAATACCTTCATTTTGGCGGTGGTTTCACTTCGATTGACCTCCTGAAACTGAAATGGTTCACAGGTCAAGATCTGGTCAGATCTGACTTTGTCGAATTAAACCAGGAGCTTGGGAACGAATCTTTGAGTGAAACAAATTGGGTAAGAACCACCTATTCAATACCTTTCAGATGCAGCTGACCTCATATTTTTGTGATTGATGTACGATTTGTGGTGAATTAAACTTGTTCTGTGTGTTCTGCAGACATGGCTGTTAGCTTTTAAATCACCAAAAATCCATATTTGAACCAAATTGAGTGATTCCAGTTCTGTAGGACTACTGAATGTTTTCTTAATCTTCTCAAACAAGTTTCAAACATTTATCTGTTCTGTAACTCCAGAGGTAAAGCAAATGGTATAGACATGCAGTAATATTGTCAATCTATTTGTGAGAGTTTCAGAAATAATTTGAACCCAAATCCAATTGTATGTGCATCTCTGTTTAGATATCTTTCAAATGCCAGTGGTCTCATATTTTTAGGATTTTTCTACGATTTATGGCTTACAGATCTTGTTTTCTGTACAGTCAGATTCAAAGAAATTCCTAAAATTGTAGGTTTAATATTTTGGGGTGATTCCAACTGGGTTAGTCTTGTATTAGTATTGGCCATCTAGGAAAAATAGTGTTAGTCTCTGTTCATGTATTTTTGTTACTGTTCGTAATGTGTATGTGTGACATGGGTTGTTGTAGCAAAACTTTTTGGTTTATTTGGAAACTTTAACCACCTCTTTGCATTAAAAATTGGTCAACCAATGTTTTATCCTTGCAAAACCAAACCTCTGCAACTTAACCTTAGTTCTATTGTTGGCTTAAGTTTTCCAATAATGTGGAATATTGTTTACTTCCTATTCTTGTGTAGTGTTTTGTAAGCTTTATAAAATAGAGAGAATGATTTCCCGCTTTTCCAAAAATGTTTCAAATTATAATATGAACGTTTGTGATGCCAAACTAATGCACTTGTCCTCTTTATGATGTTATCTACCAGGGGATATTTGGTTTATGCCATGGTGATAACCGAGAGAGGCAATTGCTAAGCATGGTACTCTCATACCTTTATTAGGTAAATAAAATGGCGTTTCTTCTAGATGCTTTGTAGTATCTATATGTCCTTAATATGTTAGCCTTAGTAGAGTGGTTAGTTTTTGATTGATGCTTGTTGCTTATTGTTTTGTTGGTGCAATATGTTTGATTGTGTTCCTTTTATATTTTCCGGCGATAGATGCGAACAATTACGGAGAAGAAGAAGAAGTGGATTGGACAAGGTTTTTATTTATATTGTTGGAATTCTTTTGATAGAGTTGAAGAAGTACAGGGACAAATGAGCCAAGGCAAGCCATTTACTTTGATCCATTGTTCTCTATGTTCTTGATTGAGATCTTGCCATCCTTTGGTCTCTTGCCTTCTTGTGTTCCTTGGGTTTCGGTTATTTTGTTTCTTTACATACTTGCCACCAAGTGTGTAATTCTCTTTCATTACTTTGCGTACTTACTCTAAGTATGCGAATTACATTCATCGCCATTTGACACCTACAACTCTAGTAACAATATGGGTTAACATCATTTATATTGCCCCAATTTTTGATTATCTCCATTCATGCTCAATGTGAGTATGGATGTCTTTGACACCCTTCATGGTATGATGGCAACCTTTGTGCTATTATACGTCTTAGTTCACTCATAAAACTTTAGGTTGGGAAAACCCTCAAGGTTTTACCTTGTTGTAAAAGTTTTTGTTAAAACCTTGGGTATGATGTTCTTCCCAAGTGAGAATTTATGAAAGGAAAGGTTTTGGTAAAAATGATGAGGATAAGAAAGTGGTTCGGTTTTACGAAAACTTTGGCGCCTAAGTACTCACCCATGACAATTAACTAGCGCAACCACAATACCAAAGTGGGCACGGGCTTAGTCCGTAGTTTGTTGAATTTGACATGAGATACCTTCACCACTCTCTAGGAGGGTCACGATGACCTCTGACACCGGGTTGCGCTCTGAAGGAGGCAATACACTGCATTAACTTGCAGCCGGACGATTACGAGGGTCTTCTGTCGTGGCGCCGGAGATACGCTCAAAAAGGAGGTATGCTGCCGGGGTGCCGAGAAGGGTTAAGCCCGCAGGGAAGGGCTCATGTTAAGGGAGACAGGCGAAAGACTATGACCGATTATCCGAGTCTCGCATACTTTCGTATGACGATCCGGGGATGATCCCGGCAGATTTATCGGTTCTTGTGGGGAAAGTGCGCAAACTCTGCAGAGTTAAATCTATTCGAATAGCCGCGTCCGCGATCATGGACGATTGAAATGGATGTTGCTTAGCCTGATGAATTTTTGGTTTCGAAAATGGGTTTTGTGCAAAGAAAGAAAAAAGGGATTTGTGTTGGAGTACTTAGAGTACTGGAAATATGGTGGTGACCACGTTGTGATGGTCGGAAAAGAAATAAAATTTGGGTCTACCCTTCCTAAGTGTTTTATGTAGTGAAGGATCTTCCTAAATTAAATCTTGTAGGGATGTCTTAGAGAAATCTTTGAGTATCTCCTTCAATCATGAAGTTGAGATGCTATCTCCACCAAAAACACTTCTTCTCTTCTACATGTCATATTCTTAACTAAAAACAGATATTCCCTCTTGACCTCCTAGTTTAGTCTTGGTACCTTGTTTCCTTGTTATGTTTCATTTTAAATGGTTTGCGAGTACAATTCAAATGTACTCACGGCTTTGTCCCTGGCTATTTACTTGGCCAGACTTGAAGGAGTTCGACGGATGAAGAAGGAGTTGGCGACGTCTATGCGAGCTAGGAACGTCTTCCCAGTCAGTTGCCTGTAGGGTTATGGCAGATGACTTGGGTACTGCGCTGCTGAAGTGATGATGCTACTCTGATGTTTAGTTAGGCCCTCCGAGGCTATTATGTAAGTATGGGTCATGTGACCATGTTGTAATTTTCTTATTCCGCTTTGTAATGGATGGTGTAATTTGATATCAGTTTGGTTATGTGTTCACGGCGCACTGATCATGGGATCGTGAACTGTATACATAACAGGGAATTTCGGACCGTTAGTCCGGGGTCCCCACATATTCGACGATCAAAAGCCTTTACAGTGGTCAAAGGGGAGTTGTACAAGCGCAGTATTTCGGGCGTGCTACAACGGTGTGTCACACCCAAAGAAGGATGAGTAATCTTAAAAGATGTATACGAGGGAATATGTGGTCATCACACGAGCAGTCGAGCCATTGCGGCCAAGGTTTTTCGGGCTGGATTTTACTGGTTGACAGCAATCGAGGACGCAAAGGAGGTAGTACGAACCTGTGACGCGTGCCAGAGATTCGCCGCAAAACCCCACTCTCCGGCAGCAGAGCTGATGCCAATACCATTGTCTTGGCCCTTTGCCCAATGGGGTCTCGATATGGTGGGAAAATTACACAAGGCCTCGCCAGGAGGATACGAGTATATGCTTGTCGCTGTCGACAAATTCACCAAGTGGATAGAAGCGAAACCAATAAATTCACCAGATGCAGCATCAACAATAAAATTCGTGAAGAGCATTGTTTTTCGGTTCGGGGTACCTCATAGCATCGTCACGGACAATGGCAGTAACTTCACATCCAAGGAATTCAAGGCATACTGCGCGGAAGTAGGCATCAAATTGCACTTCGCGTCAGTTGGGCACCCACAAACCAATGGTCAAGTCGACAAAGCCAATGGTATCATCTGCAACGGTATCAAGAAACGCCTGCTAGGACCACTTGAAAAGGCTCGACATACTTGGCCAGAAGAGTTGCCAAGTGTTTTATGGAGTATTCGAACAACACCAAATACGGCGACACAGGAAACTCCATTTTTCTGGTCCATGGAGCTGAGGCAGTTCTACCGATCGAAATAGAGCATGACTCCCCAAGAGTCACAGAATATGATGAAGAAACTTCCAGAAAAGCATTAGAGGATGATATAGATGCACTCGATGAAGCTCGAGACGAAGTACTATCACAGGTCACCAAGTACCTGCAAGACTTGAAAAACTATCACAGTCAACGACTGCGGCCAAGGTCTTTTCAGGTCAGAGATTTAGTCCTACGACTCAATCAACAGAGTACTGAAAAACTCGAGTCGCCATGGCTTGGCCCTTACATCGTCATAGAAGTAATTGAAGGAGGAGCATACAGGATCAAGGAGAAGAAGACAGGGGTTCCCGAGAAAAATCCCTGGAACGTGGCGCAACTCAGGCGGTTCTACGCTTAGATTCAAAATATAGTCCTCCTTTGTAAAAATACAATGTACTGAAATGCCCGCGAGTTTTCAGACGCACTCTTTTCCTTTCAGGGCACTGAGTGGGGTTGGAAAGGTTTTTAATGAGGCGGGCTCGCGGTGCTGCAATATAGTAAAAGATATTGGTGATATACATCTTTTTCGTCGACAGGCTCGGGGGCTCATAACCCACGACAGCAAAATATATATACTCTCGCAAAATAGTAAATTCATCGAGACGAAAAAATAGTATAAGCTCCGGCCAAAGGCTCGGGGGCTTCACAATATATATTACACTTTACAATATAGACAACTTCATTATTACAAAGAATTCGACAAAAATATAGACATGATTTCTCGCAATATAGTACAACTCAGTCAATGCCTAATATACTATCTATGGATAGACCTTTGTTATTTGTAGCAGTCGTCGTATGTTCAGCATAGCTCCCTTTGACAAAGAATTCAGAGTCCATCCGAAGAAGTTCGTCCATCATTTCTTCGGCGACAGGAGTTACAATGTCATTGATTTTGTTCCTTTTTCGCTTCGCCTGTTTGGCCAAGCACTTGGAGACAATCGTCGTCAGGTCTAATTTTCGATAGCAGATCTGTATCATAATCATGGCGAATCTTGCTCCAGCAGACAACTGAGCTCGCACAAAGCTATGGATACGAGGAGCATCCCGAAATTTTTCCATCAGAGCAAGAAGAGTGTCGGGTGTTTCGTTCCGAGGAAACATGGTCTTGTAAACCAGGGACAAGGTTCTTGTACAGAAATCAAGGAATTCACGAACCTGACAGACGCGGTCTTGAAACCTGACAATCTGTCGGGTGCGTTCTGGAGTGGCCCAGAACAAAGAACCATGGTCAAGGGAGAGGTTGACTAAGGGATTTGTCCTTGTATTTACCCTTTCGTCTTCAGCAGCAGCATCAAGAAAAGAACCTATTTGGTGACAGTACAAGAATTTCAAAAAGGAAACAGCAGGGAAAAAGGAGAAGCTTTGGTTTGCAAAAGCATACCTGTCATATCTACACTGGCTTCATTCATCAACTCGAGCATTAAATTCTCTCGAGTGGTCGCTTTCTCAGCTTCAGACACGGCGGCTTCCTTGGCAGCTATGGCTTCTTGAGCTTGTTGCAGTGCAACCTTCTCTTTTGCGGCTGACTTTCGAGATTGCTCCATAATCACAAGTGTTTGTTTCTTTGCATACTGAAGCTGCTGACGAAGTTCTTCCAAGTCTTGTGCCAAATCTTTACTCAAGGAATCTCCACCAAATTCTTTGTCGATAGGCATTTTCTTCGAGCAAGAGGAAGTGGGAAAAACATCGGAAGGAGCAGGAGTTGGAGTATAGTTATCGAACGTCAACTGAAAGAAAAAGTTCGACATCAATCATCAAGCAAAATAGAATTCCATTGATTTTCAGCATATTTACAAGACATTACAATGGAGGTCGCCCTAACAAACTAGTGGGGTAAGTGTCGCCAAAGCTACTTTGGCGACAGCATCAAAAGAGAAAAAGAAATAAGAAAGAAAGGGTGGTCTACTTGACCTCTGATACGTCCAAAACGTATCTACTTTCCCGAACACGTTTGCTATTGTTTTGCCTCTAATTTGTGTATTTTGGATACAACTAACACGGACTAACACTGTTTTCAGCAGAATTGCCCTGGTGTCTCGTTTTTGTGCAGAAATCCAACTTTTAGGAAAATCCCCGGAATTTATGTCGAAGGTCTTATTTTTCCAGAAGAATTACGGAGCCAGAAGGGCAAGTCAGGTGGAGGCCTGAGGCCCCCACACACTAGGCGGCGCGGCCCAGGAGGGGGGCGCGCCCTAGCATGTGGCCCCCTCGGCTGGCCTCCGACGCCCTCCTCTGGACTACTTAAGGGTTTCGATCTAAAAACGCGAGAAGGGAAGTCGAAGTTGCCAGAAACCTCCCAGTACGCCACCACCGTCGCGAAACTCCATCTCGGGACCAGAAACTCCATTCTGGCACTCCGTCGGGACGGGGAATTGGAGGAGATCATCGCCATCATCACCACAGACGCCTCTCCATCGACCAGCAATGTTTCCCCCATCTATGTGTGAGTAATTCCCCCGTTGTAGGCTGAAGGGGATGGTAGGGATTGGATGAGATTGGTCATGTAATAGCATAAGATTGTTAGGGCATAGTGCCTAGTGTCCGTAATTGGTACTTTGATGATATTGTTGCAACTTGTTATGCTTAATTCTTGTCACTAGGGCCCGAGTGCCATGATCTCAGATCTGAACATCTTATTGTTTCATGATGATATTCATTGTTTTATTATCTTACCTGCAAGTTGTATACACATGTATTCCGGAACCCGAGCCCAAGTGGAAATCGGGACAACCGGAGGGATGGCGGTGATTTGTGGATCACATGTGTTCACGGAGTGTTAATGCTTTGCTCGGTACTTTATTAAAAGGAGTACCTTAATATCCGGTAGATTCCCTAGAGGCCCGGCTGCCACCGGCTGGTAGGACAAAAGATGTTGTGCAAGTTTCTCATTGCGAGCACGTACGACTATACTGGAACACATGCCTATGGATTGCTTTGTACTTGGACACCGTTTTATTATTATCTGCAAATGCCCTGCTTTGATTGTTACATGAGTTTCTCTCATCCATGCAACGCCCGTTATCCATCCTTGTGCCTACAGTATTTTAATCCTGCTGTTTACTATAATCACTACTGCTGTCTTTGTTATTCTGCTGTTGTTATTTCACTACGCTCGCTATAAAGCTGACTTTGATAAACTCTTGCGAGTAAGTCATTTCAGTGCAGCTGAATTGACAACTCCGCTGTTAAGGCTTTCAAGTATTCTTTGTCTCCCCTTGTGTCGAATCAATAAATTGGGTTTTACTTCCCGCGAAGACTGTTGCGATCCCCTATACTTGTGGGTCATGAAGACTATTTTCTGGCGCTGTTGCCGGGGAGCATAGTGATACGTCTCCAACGTATCGATAATTTCTTATGTTCCATGCTACTTTATTGATGATATCTACATGTTTTATACACATTACATGTCGTATTTGTGCATTTTCTGGAACTAACCTATTAACAAGATGCCAAGTGCCGGTTCTGTTTTCTGCTGTTTTTGGTTTCAGAAATCCTAGTAACGAAATATTCTCGGAATCGGACGAAATCAAGACCCGGGTTCCTATTTTCACCGGAAGCATCCAGAACACCCGAGAACCGCCAGAGAAGGGGCACAGGCCCCCCAGACCATAGGCCGGCGCGGCCCAGGCCCTGGCCGCGCCGCCTTATGGTGCCACCGCCTCGTCGCCCCTCCGACTACGCCTCTTCGCCTATATAAAGGTCTCTGACCTAAAACCTCGATACGGAAAAACCACGGTACGAGAAACCTTCCCGGAGCCGCCGCCATCGCGAAGCCAAGATGCGGGGGACAGGAGTCTCTGTTCCGGCACGCCGCCGGGACGGGAAGTGCCCCGGAAGGCTCCTCCATCGACACCACCGCCATCTCCATCAACGCTGCTGTCTCCCATGAGGGGGGAGTAGTTCTCCATCGAGGCTCGGGGCTGTACCGGTAGCTATGTGGTTCATCTCTCTCCTATGTAGTTCAATACAATAATCTCATGAGCTACCTTACATGATTGAGATTCATATGATGATGCTTGTAATCTAGATGTCATTATGCTAGTCAAGTGAATTTTACTTATGTGATCTCCGGAGACTCCTTGTCCCACGTGTGTAAAGGTGACAGTGTGTGCCAGTGTGGGTCTCTTAGGCTATATTTCACAGAATACTTATTCACTGTTATGAATGGCATAGTGAAGTGCTTATTTATATCTCTTTATCATTGCAATATGTTTTGTATCACAATTTATCTATGTGCTACTCTAGTGATGTTATTAAAGTAGTTTTATTCCTCCTGCACGGTGTAATGGTGACAGTGTGTGCATCCGTGTTAGTACTTGGCGTATGCTATGATTATGATCTCTTGTAGATTATGAAGTTAACTATTGCTATGATGGTATTGATATGATCTATTCCTCCTACATAGTTTGAAGGTGATAGTGTGCATACTATGTTAGTACTTGGTTTAGTCGAATTGATCTTTCATGCACTCTAAGGTTATTTAAATATGAACATTGAATTGTGGAGCTTGTTAACTCCGGCATTGAGGGTTCGTGTAATCCTACGCAATGTGTTCATCATCCAACAAAAGAGTGTAGAGTATGCATTTATCTATTCTGTTATGTGATCAATGTTGAGAGTGTCCACTAGTGAAAGTATAATCCCTAGGTCTTGTTCCTAAATACTGAAATCACTGCTTGTTTATTGTTACTGTGTTACTACTGCTGCAATACTACCACCATCAACTGCACGCCAACAAGCTATTTTCTGGCGCCGTACTACTGCTCATACTTATTTATACCACCTGTATTTCACTATCTCTTCGCCGAACTAGTGCACCTATTAGGTGTGTTGGGGACACAAGAGACTTCTTGCTTTGTGGTTGGGGTTGCATGAGAGGGATATCTTTGACCTCTTCCTCCCCGAGTTCGATAAACCTTGGGTGATCCACTTGAGGGAAACTTGCTGCTGTTCTACAAACCTCTGCTCTTGGAGGCCCAACACTGTCTACAAGAATAGAAGCACCCGTAGACATCAAGCTATTTTCTGGCGCCGTTGCCGGGGAGGAAAGGTAAAAGGTACTCACACTCCGGATCTCGGCTACTGTAACGGCCCAGGGTAGCACCCCTATTAGATTTTGTCTGTTCTTTTCTTTTATTCATCATCATGCATCATGCATCATATCATCCACAAGATTTTATCAAACAAAAATTATTTTAAATAAAAACTATCTCGTTTTCCTCTCATATGGGTTAATAAAACCCTCCTCTATCCTTTCATTTAACAAAACCCGAAAACCCAATTTTTCAAACAAATAAAATTATTATTTTAAAACTATTTTGTTTACTGCCGCTCATCTCTCCGTTTGAATTCAGACTGTGTTTGAATTTGAATTTTGTTGAAAACAGTTTTCAAATCAGATAAGTAAAAGAATTTTTAAAACAAAAATAAAACCTTTCTCCCTTTTTCTCCCTGGGCCCTCCCCCCTTCTTCCCTCTCAGCCCAGCACCGACGCGGCCCAGTTCCCCTCCTCCTGTCCTTTTCCTCGGCCCGTTCTTTCTCAGCCCGACCCCTCTTTCTTTCCGAAGGGGTATGCTTTTCCCTTGTCGTCTTCCACGCTCACGAGAGAGGCGTGAGCTCTCCCGTCGCTGTCCATCCCCGTCGCCACCTCCTCCTCACCTGCTCGCCCTCCCCCTTTTAACCCTCTCTTCTCCGCAGCAAACCCTAGCCACCAACCCTAGCCTCTCCTCTTTCCCTCCTCGTGCCGCCGCCCCCATCTCCCTCCTCTTTTCTTCTCTGTGAGAAAAACCACCGCGAGCTCCTCGTCGTCGGCCGGCCATCTCCGTCATCCCCTCGCTGCGCCGCGGCCACCAATCGACGCGCCTCGCTCCCCTCTACCTCCATGCGCAAGGAATCGAACCGAGGCGCCCTTTCCCCCCCTCAAAATCGCCGATTCCCCGCTCCGTCTGCCGAACTCCGGCGACGATTCTGGCCACCGTGGGCCTCCTCCGACCATCCTGAGAACACCGACATGCTCCTGGTACTCCGGCGCACCTCTTAGTCCTCATCCTCCCTTGTTTTGCTTCCGGGTTCCCCTTCTTCACCGTGTTGCCGACCGTCGCCGCCGCAGGTCCCGCCGTCGACGAAGCTCCGGCGACGCCCAGCACCTGGCGCCACCTCCCCTTGGTTCGCGCAGACGAGGCGACCCTGACGCGGCCACCCGCGCTTCCTGTGGGCCTCTGCATCGTCCGCGCTCTTCGTCGCCGTGCCCGCGGTGATCACCGCCCGTCCGCGCACGACATCCCCCTCGTCGAACACCTTCCGTGCAGCACCGACAAGGTCCGCCACGTCGGCGTCCAGCATGGCGCCCTGGGCCCGCTCTTCAGCGACCCGGGGTACAATCCCGCCCGGTGAGCATCTCCGTCTCAGATCCAGATCTGAGCTTCTTTCAAAAAGACCCATCCCTTTTCTTCCACCCCAACCCGCGGTCCCTGCCGCCTCTCAGTTTCAACAAAACCCCCTGCATCTTTATGAAATCAACCCGGGGTCCTTCCCCCTTTCCAGAAATTGTTTCTGGGTCCTTTTCTAATAAAAATAAATCTGTCTTTCTATTTTAAAATCATAAAAACTAATTTGTGAATAACTTTTATTCTATAACTCAAATGAAAAAGTGTTCTATATGAATTTTGATCAGAAAAATGTGGTGAACATTAATATGCCATCCATTCATCTGTTTGCATCTCGCATCATGTCGCGCGTTGTTAGTTATGCATGTTCACCTCACATATACGCGGAGTATTTTGGATTTCCAACTATGGTTTTCCCCGCTCCGTTTAATACTGAAGTAGCGCACCCCTGCCATGTTATGCCATGCTAATCAACCCTTAACTTTGACGGTAGAAAATGCAACTCCAACCTAATTTGATTGTCCGGGGTTCCGATCCCGCTTAATATGGATAAGTTGCATTGCACCATATCCGCCATGTCATGCATACCATCTTGATCATGCTGGATCTTCTTTATCCGTAGTAGTAAAACTTGCATACGTTGTGTGTTCCAGCATTTGCTTCTTCCCGGATAGGATCGCGAAGTGGTGATGTGAGATACGCCAAGTTCTTCTGCAGCCTTTCACAGGCGAGCCCACCCCTTCACCTATTTTTACTTTTACATGCTCTTTTGATCTATTGCTATCCTTATGTTGCGATTCTGTTGTGTCACGTGTCCTATCCACCTGTTACCTATATGTCCGAGATACACCTCCTCGCCCTACCTATTGTTTGTTGTTTGCCAGCTTTGCGAGTCGTAGGCGAGTTTAGGGTTTTGTTGATATCTCGAAATGTTCGGGATATCTTGTTGGGAGGTTATCACATGCTATATCATTTGTTGGAGATAATCACACTTTACTTTATTGTTAACAACTAAAATTGTAAGCAGAGGCATCTGTGAGCCCCTTTGCGAAAGCATCGGAACTTTGACTCACTAATGTCCCCTAGGACCCGAGTTCTTGTTATCTATTCCGAGACTGAGCGCTCTAACCACACGTGGGTATGCTTACCGGGTCTCCCCTCGACCACTGCCGGAATCTACAGCTTTGTCCAGTGGCCACAATTAGTTTGAATGTTTGTTTGCTTCTCTCGGGCGTGCAAGCTTGTTTCTTTGTGGTCAGATGATATGATATTACTTTTGGGGAAGCCGTGAGTGCCTTGTAACCCCGTTGTCTCTTGCACGCTCGTAGGTGCGGTCCGCATTGTTAAGAGGTCATCCTCTAGTGGGCTCTGATCCTCTTAGCCGTTCTCGCAACAGCTAAGTCCGCTTCGGAGCACGGCCGGACTTCGATACGGGTTAACTTAGTTAGGTGGCTTCCTGGACATTGTTGTAGTGAAGGAGAGTGCGTGTCGTGATATCCACCTATCGTAAGTGGGTTGAGCGTGCGTGTGGCTACATTTGGGCACCCCTGCAGGGTTAAATCTTATCGATAAGCCGTGTCCGCGGTTATGGACGACTTGGAATTGTATAGCTTGATCATAGAACAACTTACACCTTATTTCCTGTTGCTAATAATTTGCTAATAAAACTTTTCAAAAAGTGTGTGTGCCTTTGCCAATACCTCTTGGCGAAGGGGGATCGCATCGGCTGTGTTATGTTTGCAGAGTATAGAACTGTTACCTCGTGCGCTCTCTTATCTTCTCTGAGTAGACGGATGTTGTAGCGTGTCTCTATTGGATAGTAGCTTTGCTGCCGCTAAACTCCACATATAGCCGGGTGAAGTTTATACCGCCCACCAGCGAGCATAGCTGGTCTTGTCTCGCAAGTACGTGCCAATGGTACTTACCCTCGCCTTCTTTTCTTTTTGTCTCCTCCCCCTTTTGTCGGCAACCGATGGCCCGACTTTGACAGGTACGAGATGACGACGTTAGCAAGGTTACCCTTCCGGCTTGGCCTGGGCAGGGTTATGGACGCCACTGGTTATCTTCAGGACTCTTAGTCCAATTTGTATCTTGTCCGTACTCGGACGTATTTGATCTTCTGTATGATTTGGATCTTTGTATTGTATATTTGTATCTTGACTCGTTGGAGTCGTTGTTGTAATATATGTTTCTTGTGGGCTCTATTGTAAACCTGTTGTAATGTTACTACTCGTGGTAATTCCTCTGGCATCACGTGTGTGATTCGCCGCGCACGTCGTGTCGGAGGGCGTCTCTGAATCGATATCGTGCGGATTTCGGCGGGTTCGCTGGGATCCTCATGGTACCGGTTCCGGGGCGTCACAAGTTGGTATCAGAGCCTCAGGTTGACGGTACCCCACTAGTCCAGCCTGTAGGATAACCTTGCCAATGGACGTTGTTGTGTAGAGTGTCAAAACTATTTTCTGAAACTTCGTTGGATAGATCTGACTAGCTCTATTTTTCTTCTTATCTCTATTCTTTCTCATCTTACCTTTGCGAGTTTTGAGTCTTCTCTCTCATCTGAGTTTCTCTGAGTCGTAGGTTTCCACGCAGGTTGGACGATCTTTGCCCTCACCTATTAGGTCTGATCATCGGAGGATCTCAACAGAAGCGCATCATCAACAGCGGAACAACGACTTCTTGTTAGTGGTGTCGCCGATCTACATGGAGCAACAATTCTTGTTAGTGGTGTCGAGGAGATCGACACGTCGCCTGAAGACCCGATAGTTCACCTCTCTCCCCCTTAGGTTGACGTGGAACCTCGGGGCGAGGTTCCTTGTTAGTGGTGTCGATTGTAACGGCCCCGGTAGCACCCCTATTAGATTTTCTTGTTCTTTTCTTTTATGCATCATCATGCATCATGCATCATATCATCCACAAGATTTTATCAAATAAAAATTATTTTAAATAAAAACTATCTCGTTTTCCTCTCATATGGGTTAATAAAACCCTCCTCTATCCTTTCATTTAACAAAACCCGAAAAACCAATTTTTCAAACAAATAAAATTATTATTTTAAAACTATTATGTTTACTGCCGCTCATCTCTCCGTTTGAATTCAGACTGTGTTTGAATTTGAATTTTGTTGAAAACAGTTTTCAAATCAGATAAGTAAAAGAATTTTTAAAACAAAAAATAAAACCTTTCTCCCTTTTTCTCCCCGGCCCTCCCCCTTCTTCCCTCTCAGCCCAAGACCGACGCGCCCGCCTCTCCTCCTCGTCCTTTTCCCCGGCCCGTTCTTTCTCAGCCCGACCCCTCTTTCTTCCGAAGGTACGCTTTTCTTGT
The DNA here is from genome assembly GCA_030979885.1 of Lolium multiflorum. NCBI lineage: Eukaryota > Viridiplantae > Streptophyta > Magnoliopsida > Poales > Poaceae > Lolium > Lolium multiflorum. The sequence continues at coordinate 139,339,283 of CM061749.1, read as the reverse complement.
CGTCTTCCACGCTCACGAGGCGTGAGCTTCCCGTCGTTGTCCATCCCCGTCGCCACCTCCTCTCACCGCCGCCTCCCCTTTAACCCTCTCTTCTCCGCAAAGAACCCTAGCCACCAACCCTAGCCTCTTCCCCTCCTCGTGCCGCCCCCATCTCCTCTCCTTTTCTTCTCTCGTGAGAAAAACCACAGCGAGCTCGTCGTCGCCCCGGCCATCTCCGTCATCCCCTCGCTGCGCCGCGGCCACCAATCGACGCGCCTCGCTCCCCTCTACCTCCATGCGCAAGGAATCGAACCGAGGCGCCCTTTCCTCAAAATCGCGATTTCGCTCTTCCGTTCGCTGAATCCGGGATGATTCTCGCACACCGTGGGCCTCTCTCGACCATCCCGAGAACACCGATGCTCCCCGGTACTCCGGCGCACCTCTTAGTCCTCATCCTCCCTTGTTTTGCTTCCGGTTCCCCTCTTCGCCGTGTTGTCCGACCGTCGCCGCCGCAGGTCCCGCGTCGACGGGCTCCGGCGACGCCCAGCACCCGGCGCCACCTCCCCTTGGTTCGCGCAGACGAGGCGACCCTGACGCGGCCACCCGCGCTTCCTGTGGGCCTCTGCATCGTCCGCGCTCTTCGTTGCCGTGCCCGCGGTGATCACCGCCCGCCCGCGCACGACATCCCCCTCGTCGAACACCTTCCGTGCAGCACCGACAAGGTCCGCCACGTCGGCGTCCAGCGTGGTGCCCTGGGCCCGCTCTTCAGCGACCCGGGGTAGAATCCCGCCCGGTGAGCATCTCCGTCTCAGATCCAGATCTGAGCTTCTTTCAAAAAGACCCATCCCTTTTCTTCCACCCCAACCCGCGGTCCCTGCCGCCTCTCAGTTTCAACAAAACCCCCTGCATCTTTATGAAATCAACCCGGGTGACAAGGGATTAACTTGTCAATGCCTACAGATTGTAGACTAGGGTTTCGTTGGATGTAGAGGGCAAGTAGATCTCGAAGGTTTCACCAAAAGTACTCGACAATATGAAAACTAGGGTTTGGGAAAACAATGATTCGATCCGGCTCCCCCTTATATAGGCGGAGCCGAGGATTTCGTATCATACAAGTTTACAGAGTCCGGGTAGGTTTCTAACTCTTCCCGCAAGTTTACAAACAATACTTTCTATTACAACTCTAACTTTCCTATCTTCTTATTCTTCGGATCATGGGCCTTCAGAAACCCCGGTACCATCTTCGGCAGGCCCATTGGGTATGCCTATGTCAGTAGCCCCGAGATTTTGCTTGAATCAGAGTCGTGGGAAAATCTCCACCTTTATATTTACTGGACAATTCTGAATTTTCATACATATCTTTGCATACGAATTTCTATATTGTACAGGGATAATGGTAATTGGGGCTAGTTCATCTGACGGATCAGGTACTAGTTAACTGCTCTAGTGGCAATCCGCAAAAACCTACTTCAAAATCACGTCCCCGGACATGATTTCGGGATACTGGTGTAAACTTCGACAGGTGCCGCTTAAGGTCTTACCATTCTGTCGAGTCCCAGTCATATTTATCGGGTACCTAACGCGTCCGTTAGGATTTTCTTCGTATCTGTTGATACGGATAAAAGTAGCAAACCGACGTCAGAGACGGCGCCACGCCGCACAGAACGGATCTGGGGTCTTACCTTCGCAAATATTGCGGCATTCAGAGATTTTTTCGCAACTTCGGCGCTCTGAGAATATATTGTCGAGTGCTTATTCGGCTGTTGGAATAGCACATTTTATTGAGTCAACGGATGACTTATATTGGAGTATATGTAGAGTTATTTTAACTCGAAATATACTCTGTTGCTTTTTGACTTTTCTTTTTTATGATTTCATCGGGCACGCGAACAGCGTTCCCGATGGGAGTAGCCCCCGAGGCTACAGCCAAGGACTTGTGCTTGGTTGTAGGCTCCACACCTTATGCCGCCATATTCTCTTTTTCTCCCGAAGTTTTATAATTTATCGGGTGCGCGAACAGCGCTCCCGATGGGAGTAGCCCCGAGGCTATGAACAAATATTTTTATTTGATCATAGGCTCATGCCATTACTATTTTGACTTTCTTGATCATTTTTTTTTCAAAGTAGCCCCCGAGCATTTGACCAAAAACTTGTATTTGATCAAAGGCTTTCCGATATTTTTTCATGTCGCCTTTTTATGCCGCTGTTGAGTCGATTTTTTCTCTCTGACAAGGTGACGTTATTGCTGACGATAGCCACGATTGCAACTCTGAAAATGGCGAGAAGTTGACTTCTGCCTTGCGGGCCCAAATTATCCATTGGCTTGACACGTCGTGCAAGTGGGGGACACACGTCCTCCGGTTTTTCTGGCACACGTACCGTAACTTCTCCAATGTGAAAATACTTTTTTACCCTGTTCCACGTGGTTATCATCTACACCTCCTTTTTCATCCAACGGTCCGCCGCTTCGCCTCACCTCTATATAAGATCGTCTTCTTCCTCCTCGAGCACTTCCGCTCGCGCCGCTCTCCTCATCTCCTCTACAAAACCTCCTCCTGCGCTCCACAATTCCCTGAGCTCTTCTCCTCCAAGCTGCACTTCCACGCCATTGTTGATGCCACCGCGTCGTTTGACGAGGCACAGCACGCCGGAATCCTCCATGGCCGCCGCGGATCTTGGGACGGCGGAGTGGGAAAGGTCGAAGATTTCCAATCAAGACCTCAACCTCTTGAAGAAACTGGGGATTAGCACGAAGCCCAAAGCGCTCTGCTTCCCAAGCGAAGAAAGCTACCCAGCCCCTCCAATGGGGTACCGGGTAAGTTTTGTCGACCATCTCATCCGCGGTTTGTCCGCCCCCATTCATCCTTTTCTCCGTGGATTACTTTTTGTCTACGGTCTTCAACTTCACCACCTCACGCCGAACTCAATCCTCCACATTTCCATTTTCATTACTCTTTGTGAAGCCTTCCTTGGCGTCTCGCCCAATTGGGCGCTATGGAAGCGCATTTTCTTCTGTCGCCGCAATGGCTCTTCCAATGTCGCCTATAATATAGGCGGCGTTGTTATTTCTGTTCGTCCTCAGTCGACTACTTCGATGTCAAACTCCCTGACTCCGTTCAAGGGTGGCGCAAGAAGTGGTTGTACATTCGGGAAGAAAACCATGGATGCGCAGAAGACAACATCCCTCCGTTCGATGGTGCCGAGAAAATTCTTCGTCGCCGTTCCTGGGATGCAGAGGCTACCGAAGAAGAAAGAGCTTCGACTGAGGCCTTGATGACTCGCATCCATGAGTTGCAAAATACTCGCGGCAAAGAATTGTCAGGTATCCAAATTACAGTGTATTTTCTTAAGAGTAGAGTGCAGCCTCTTCAGGCTCGCAAATTTCCTCTCTGGAAATATACTGGCGACGAAGACGTAGATCGGCTGTCAGCGGATTTGGAGGTTAAGGACTTGGAAAAGCTTGTCCGAAAAATCTCCTCCCTCAGCAAAAAAGATTCTATCCCTTCTTCTTGTCGCGTAAACCGTACAGGCCGACAATGCGCTCCCCAAGGTAAACTTTGTCTAGTTGATTTATTGCCATCTTGCTATCTTTTTGTAACTCCTTTGCTGACATCTTCCCTTGTTTTTATATAGAACCATCCAAATCTTGTCTCTTCCTCCCCTTCCTGAAGGTGGAGATGTCGAAGAAAGGGCCGTTGTCGATGACAACCAAGAGGCCCCCTCTTTTAGAATGAACCCGCAAATTTCGAAAATCTGCGGGATCCGTTGAAAAGGAAGTTGAATCCGAGGCTACCGCATCGACACACTCTCCTCCCCCAGCTGCTTCTCCAAAGAACAAGAGGAAGAGGGATGATGTAGATTCCGGGACCTCTAAAACCCGAAGAAGCTGTTCCTTCACCGCAAAAAGGCAGCTTATGATCCATATCTTGCGAGTCTCATCAGTTCGTAAGTTCCCTCTTTTATTTTTCTATTCGAAAATTTTTATCTTGTCTTTCCTTTTATGCTGCCACCTTTGCAATAGTGATGAAGAAGAAGACACCCACTTTGGATGTGGCTGCTCGAACGAGTACGTCACATACTCTGGTTGTTTCAGAGCCCGATTGACGGTGAGGAATCTTTGCCTCCTCAACAAAACGTCGGCGCTTCTACTCCTCCTTCGAGCCCCCGAGCCCCTTCACCGAAAAGGGCAAGGACGGAGATCATCCCGGAGTCTACTCTCCAATTGAGTAGCTCCTCGAACCCTCTCTTGGAGGATGTAAGTTCTTCACTTTCTTGTCATTGTTTATGTTTTCTCTGTTTATTTCTATGTATCACCATATTTTTCTCATACCGCCATTTTCCCTTTGTCCTTTTTCAACAGCCTATGATCAAGGATCTTCTTCGCATCGGTGCCCAATTTGTTGGGTACCGTGAATATGCTAGTAAAACTGAAGGTAATGCTTTACTCCTTTGCTTCTGCCTTTTGCTCCTTTGTTGTCGAAGTTTTTAACTATATTTATCTTCCTTGGTAGAAAAACTGGCGGAAGCCAATGAGCGTGCCAACACACTTGCTCAACATTAGAGCAAAGTGAAAAGGCTCGCAAAAAGGCTGAGTCGATGTTGTTAATGCTCGAAGAGGCCGATAAGGCCAAGGCGATGCTGCTGGTGTCGAAGATCTCCGAAAGAGACTTCACGATGCCGAAACTTCGCTGAGTGAACTGCACAATCTGCCCGCGAAGAAGCTATCCTTAAGCGCATAAGGACGCAAAGTCGTCGCTTTGTTAGTAAGTATCTGCACCAGTTCAAATCCTTTGGACCTTCTTTCCTTCACTCGTTTGTTGCTTAATAAATTTTTATCTTGCCAGCTAGAACGGCTCAAGAATTTGAACTTGAAGATCCCGATAATGATCCTCTGCTTGACGCCGTTTCATTCCTCGAGTTTCACGGGACGGAGGCACGCGAAGGTATCGACGAAGCTAAAGCAGGACTGTCGCGGCTCTTCTCCTATTTCTTCCCGAAGAAAGAGGCACCCGCAACTTTCCTTAAACTAGCCAAGTGCTTTAATCCACCCGAAGATCTTGGATTGAAAATGCGACAGGAAAATATGAAGGTCGCTGTTGAAAGTACTGTTTCCTTGGTCGCTCATAGCCAACAAACTGTCGACTGGGCGAAAGTTGGCGACACAGAACAGATTGAGCAGCTCAAGTGGCGATCTTTGGTCAAGGCGGCGAAGCCCAACACGAAGAAAATCCTGGCGTATCTTGGGATCAAGCCAGCTTCGACTCCTAGCTCATCGAGGCCGGAGGTCTAGTTGCATGCCTCTTTGTTTTTTTTTCTCTTTCTTTTGCTCTTATCGCCAAAGTAGTTGTGGCGAAATACGTATCTTTAGCTCCATTGTAAGATCTTTGTAACTTTCTAGAATTAATGAAGACTCTATCTTTGCTTATGATTGATGTTGTCTTGTTTAAATTTCAGTTGATATTTGATAACTATTCGCCATCTTGCTCTTCCAATATTTCGCCTTTCTTCTCGCCCAAGGAGAACTCTCTGCTGATACTACACCTGCCGAGGATTCCTTGCCGCAAGAATTGGATGAACTTCGGCAGCAACTTCAGCGTGAAGAAAGGGGCCTTGTGCTGATGGAAAGTCTCGCAAGTCATCCGGCCGTGTTGCGCTCAGCAAGCTCGCGAGGCTGTAGCTGCTGGGGAAATTGCTGCTTCCGAGGCTGAGAAGGCGACTACTCGAGAAAATTTCATGCTCGAGTTAATGAATGAAGCCAGCGCGGATATGTCGGGTATGCTTGTTTCACCCTTAATATCTTCTATCTTCCTGTTTCGTCTCTTTGAAGTTTTCTGCTTCTTTGTTTTAATAGGTCCCTTTACTGATGCTGTTGCCGAAGAGGAGAGGGTAAATACTAGGACAAACCTCCTTGTTAACCTTTCACTTGATCATGGTTCTCTGTTCTGGGCTACTCCAGAGAGGACCCGCCAGATTGTCAGATTTCAAGATCGTGCCTCTCAAACTCGCGACTTCCTTGACTTCGCACCAAGACCTGTCCATGGTGTATAACTTCATGTTTCCTCGGAATGTTCAGCCAAAAACTCTTCCTGAGTTAATGGAAAAATTTAAGGATGCTGCAGATCCATAACTTTGTCGAGCTCAACTGGTAGCGGCGCCAGATTTGCTCTAATCATGCTTCAGATCTGCCACTCAAGCTTGACCGACCCAAGTTGTTGCGAAAGTCCATCGAGAAGGTACGGCGTCGAAGAGTTGGTGTCGATCGTATTAACACGAAAGTTTCGCCATAGCTGAAGAAATGATTGAGGACCTTCTTCGGATGGATGCCGACTTTTTGCCGATGGTCATTATGCTGATTTTCTTGGTGCTGCTCCTGAAGAAAACAGAGTTACCCTTGATGATATATTGAATCAAGACTGATTATTTTCCTTTGGTAGATAATTCTTCCTTGTAAATCATGATTATGATTATATTGTGAAAACGCCATATGTCTATATTTGTCTAGCCCCCGAGTGTTTTCGGTGGCTATTCGCTATATTTGTACAATGCGAGGTTTTGAACCAAGGCATCTACTCAATGTGTGGTTTTGACGAATACTAGCCCCCGAGCTTCTTTTATTGAGTATTATTTTGTATGTTTTCTGACTCACGAGGTGTTTTAACACCAAGGCAAGGATTTTCTTTTTTCGAGGAACTATATTGAAATTCGTCGGGTTGCGGATTTTGATCATGTCGATGAAGAAAAGTTATATTGACACTATCTTTATTATATTGCAGCACCGCGAGCCCGCCTCATTAAAAACCTTTTCCGACCCCACTCGGTGCCCCGAAAAAGGAAAAGAGTGCATCTGAAAACTCGCGGGCGTTTCAGTACATTGTAGCTTTACAAAGGAGGACTATATTTCGACATCTAGGCGTAGAAACGCCTGAGCTGTGCCACGTTCCAGGGATTTGGCTCGTCAATCCCTGTCTTCTTGTCTTTGATTCTGTATGCTCCTCCTTCTATTACTTCTGTGACGATGTAGGGTCCTAGCCATGGTGACTCGAGTTTTTCATGACTTTTTTGATTTAGTCGTAAAACCAGGTCACCAACTTGGAAAGATCTTGGCCGCAATCGTCGACTGTGGTAGTTTTTCAGGTCTTGCTGATATTTGGCGACTCGTGACAGGACTTCGTCTCGAGCTTCATCAAGTGCGTCGACATCATCCTCCAAAGCTTTTCTCGAAGTTTCTTCATCATATTCTGCGACTCGTGGAGAATCATGCTCTATTTCTATCGGCAAGACTGCTTCAGCTCCATGGACCAGAAAGAAAGGCGTTTCCTGTGTCGCTGTATTTGGCGTTGTTCGAATACTCCACAAAACACTTGGTAGCTCCTCTGGCCAAGTATGCCTAGCTTTTTCCAATGGTCCTAGCAGGCGCTTCTTGATACCATTGCAGATGATGCCATTGGCCTTTTCGACTTGACCATTGGTTTGTGGATGTGCGACAGACGCAAAACTTAGTTTTATGCCCACTTCTGCACAATATGCTTTGAACTCCTTGGAAGTAAAGTTACTGCCGTTATCTGTGACGATGCTGTGAGGTACTCCAAAGCGAAAGACGATGCCCTTCACGAACTTTATTGCGGATGCTGCATCTGGTGAATTTATTGGCTTTGCTTCTATCCACTTGGTAAATTTGTCGACAGCCACCAGCAAGTACTCATATCCTCCTGGCGAAGCTTTGTGCAATTTACCCACCATGTCGAGACCCCATTGAGCAAAGGGCCAAGATAGTGGGATTGGCATAAGTTCTGCTGCTGGCGAGTGAGGTCTTGCCGCAAATCTTTGACACGCGTCGCAGGTTCGCACTATTTCCTTCGCATCCTCAATTGCTGTTAGCCAATAGAATCCTGCTCTAAAGACTTTGGCCGCAATGGCTCGACTACCGCGTGATGCCCGCATATTCCTTCGTGTACGTCCTTCAAGATGGTCCTTCCTTCTTCGGGTGTAACACACCTCTGCAACACTCGAGATACTACGTTTGTACAACTCCCTTTTACCACGAGAAAAGCTTTTGATCGCCTAATTATTCGCCTTGCTTCACTGGATCGTCGGGTATTGCTTTCCCCTGAGATATACGATATATAAGCTCGCATCCATGGAATTTGCACCATCATGACTAGCTCTTGTTCCTCTTCTTCTTCTGCGGCTTTTGGTGGTATCAGATTTCCTTCTCTTTCTTCTCCTTCTTTGTTTTTGCTGGTTTTGTTGATCTCTCGCTTATTTCCTCCCAAAACACGCCTGGAGGGATCGCGAGCATTGCGACCCGATGTTTGCAAGGACATCGGCTTCATCGTTACTTAGCCTGCTGATGTGGTTTACCTCGCATCCATCGAAAATTTCTCCAGCTCATTGTACACCTCCTTGTATGCTATCATATTCTCGTTGACTCATCACATTGGTTCATAACTTGCTGTGCTACCAATTGCGAGTCGCCGAAAATTTTCAGTCGGGTTGCGCCACAAGCTTTGCCATCTTCATCCCATGTATGAGAGCTTCATATTCTGCTTCGTTGTTAGACGCGTTTGGGAACGTCATTCGCAAGACATACTTCAGCTTGTCGCCTTCAGGTGATACCAATATGACGCCTGCTCCAGCGCCTTCAACCTTTTGGACCCGTCGAAGTTCATGGTCCAAGTTCTCGATAAATCTAGAGGTCCCGTGTTTTGTAACTCCATCCACTCTGCAATGAAATCTGGTAAAACCTGTGATTTTATTGCCTTCCTTTTTTCGTACGTGATGTCCCGAGGGTAAAGTTCTATTCCCCAAAGGGAGACACGACCCGTAGCTTCTGGGTTGTTCAATATATTTGACAAGGGAGCTTCATTGACCACTATTATCGGGTGCGCCGAAAAATAGTGTCGCAATTTTCTTGCTGTCGTGAATACTCCATACGCCGTTTTGATATTGCGGGTACCGCTGTTTTGAAGGCGACAGTACTTCGCTGATGAAATATACTGGCCTCTGAACTCCATGAAGCTTTCCTTCTTCTTCTCTCTCGACTACCAGAACCGTGCTAACCACTTGAGGTGTGGCTGCAATGTATAAGAGGAGAGGTTCTTTATCTTTAGGCGCCACCAAGATTGGTGGTGTCGAAATTGTCCGCTTGAGGTTCTCGAAGGCCCTATCTGCTTCCTCGTTCCATTGAAATTTTTCCCCCTGTTTGATCAATGCGTAGAACGGCAATGCCTTTTCTCCTAGCCTGGCGACGAATCTGCTTAAAGCTGCGACTCGCCCCGTGAGCTGTTGTATTTCTTTCAACTTTGTCGGCTTTCTCATAGTGACGATGGCCTGTATTTTTTCGGGATTAGCTTCAATCCCTCTTGCTGATACTAAGAACCCGAGAAGTTCTCCAGCAGGAACTCCAAAAGAACATTTTGTCGGGTTCAGCTTGAGGCAGAATTTGTCGAGGTTGTCGAAAGTTTCCTTCAAATCTTCGATCAGAGTCGACCCCTTCTTTGATGTTATCACGACATCGTCAATGTAGACTTGCACATTTTTTCCAATCTGTGTTGCTAGGCACTTCTGCATCCTGATATGTTGCTCCCGCGTTTTTCAGACCAAAAGGCATTGTTTTGTAGCAAAACACGCCGTAAGGTGTTATGAACGCTGTCTTGGCTTCATCATCTTCTTTTAGTCTAATCTGGTTATAACCAGAATATGCATCCAAAAAGGAAAGACGTTCACATCCTGCCGTGGAGTCGATAATTTGATCGATCCTTGGGAGGGGAAAGTGATCCTTAGGACAATGTTTATTGAGACACGTAAAGTCGACGCACATGCGAAGGACTGTCGTGTGTTTCTTCGGCACCATCACTGGGTTAGCTACCCATGTGGCTTCTGTAGATATCTCTTTGATAAAACCAGCATCCTTGAGTCGATCTATTTCTGATAACATAGCTTTGCGGTTTGGTTCGAAAAACGCCGCAAAGGTTGCTTGATTGGTCTTGCGAGAGGATCCAAATTGAGGTGGTGCTCGGCAAGTTCCCTGGGTACTCCTGGCATGTCGGCTGGACACCATGCGAAGATTTTCCAGTGCTCACGGAGGAACTCGACGAGCGCGCTTTCCTATGCGATATCCATGTTTGTTGCAATGGATGTCGTTTTCTTTGGGTCCGTCGGGTGGATCTGTACCTCTTTTGAATCCTTGGTAGTGTTGAAAGTTGGCTCTCTGAGAGACCTCCCTGTGTCTGGCAGCACATCATAATCAGTGAGCCTTGGCGCCATATATTCTGCTTGCATCCCGAAAGTTTCTGACAGCGATGAAAATCTTTGTCGCATTTATCGGCTAATGCAAAGCTTCCTTTCACTGTGATTGGTCCTTTGGGTCCAGGCAACCTCCACAGGTAGGTGTAATGAGGACCGCCATAAATCTAGCATACGCTGGTCGTCCCAACAAAGCATGATATTGCGACGGGAAATCTACGACTTCAAACTCCAACTTCTCGATCTGTAGTTTTCTCTGGTCCCAAACTGTACATCGAGGTTGATCTTGCCTAGTGGATAACTAGGTTTTTCTGGCGTGATCCCATGAAAACGTGTGTCAGTTGGTGCCAAATTTGCCAAGGATATGTTCATCTTCCTTAATGTATCTGCATACATAAGGTTCAAGCTGCTGCCGCCGTCTATGAAAACTCTCGACACGTCGAAGCCAGCGATGACTGCTGGTAAAATTAGCGCGGATTGCCCAGGTCGAGGAACCTGCTGCGGGTGATCCGCGATTGTGAAGCCGATATCTTGCCCCGACCAATTTAGATACTCGACTGTTGGTGGAGGCATCTTCTCTGCCATGAACACTTGCCGCGAAATTACTTTCTGCGCTCTGTTGGATGGCTTAGCTTTCTGAATCATCAAAACCGCACCGTTGGAATTGGGATCAACGTATGGAGGTGGTTGTGGTGCTGCCGCTATTCTGAGCTGATGCCGATTTTCATCCGTAATTGCGGGAGGAGGTGGGAGGTGGATCTCACTCCTTGGTCCTTGAGGATTTCTGTTCATGGCTTGGTTATTTGCAATTCCTGCGGCTCGCAACATTGCTTGAAAATTGCGGCAATCTTTCTGGAGATGTCCTGACTGTCTCTTTCCATTGTTATCGAGGAAAAAGTGCATCTGACACGGTCCGTTCATCATCTCCTCGGGGGACACATAGGGTCTTTGAAACCTTGGTCCACTATTTTGCCTGTGACCGCGAGAGTCGCCTCTATTGTCACCTTGTTGCTCATTGCTCCTTTGGTAGTCATCTCGATTGTTTCCTCCAGAATTTCCCGGAAACCAGCCGATATGTGGCCGGGAGCGTCGTTGTTGTAGAACTGGCGAGAAAATCGCCTTCTATTTTGAAAGTTTCGGCCGCGGTCCTCCTCCGGCGACCTGTGTCGTTTGTTGTATATTGCGTCTTCTCCATCTGCCCACTTGTTAGCTATTTCCATCAGTGCTGAAATTGTCTTGGGACTGGTTCTCCCCAAGTCCTCGACGAAATCTCCTCGTCGAATTCCTGCCACGAACGCGTCTATGGCTCTCTCGTCAGATATATCTTCTGCCGAGTTTTTAATAATGTTCCACCTCTGTATATACTTTCTCATTGACTCGTCATGTTTCTGTCGGCATGCCCTCAACTCTTCCAATGACGCAGGTTTCTTGCAGGTGGATCGGAAATTTCTTACGAAAATATCCTCAAAACTATCCCACTTGTCGATGGAACCTAGGGGAAGTTTCTTTATCCAAGATCTTGCGGCACCACTCAGTGGACTTGTATACTTTGCATCTGTTGCTCTGGTTCCTCCTACCAGTTTCACCATCTCGAGATAATCGATGAGCCAATCCTCGGGATCCTGCAGTCCGTCGAATTTTTTGAAATTTTCGGGTATCTTAAACCCCTTTGGTACTCGAGTTTTTCGGACTCGTCTCGTGAAGCACGGAAGCCCACACAGATCTTCATCGGCAACTTCTGGTGAATGCCGATGTTCTCTTCTTTCTTGCCGCGCTCTGTCTACCCTTGCTTGAGCCGCCGTATCTCTTGCCCCACTTGGTGGATCTTGCACTGCTGCGGCGGCAGGTCGTGGACTATTTTGCCTTGCGGTTCCTTCGGGAGGTGTTGCAAATGCTGTTCCCATAACTCCAACTCCAGCCATCGCCATATTGAACAATGGTTCTCGGGTCTCCAGGGGGTGGTCTGGATGCTAGGATGTAAGCTTGTGTCGCCATGTATCCAGCTTCTGGCGTTTTCGGGATGATATTTCCCCTTGTATCAATCGTCATGAAGGACATGTCGAGATTTTGAATTATATTGCCCCTCTCTGCTTCAGGTATATTTTGCAGACGAGATTGTGCTCTCCTTCGAGCCTCTCTGTGACTATCTCCCGTGTTTCCTGATTGTCGGCTGAGTTCTGCTCGACGCTGACGCGGATGCCGCTCTTCTTCTATTCAAGTCAGTCTGTTTTTCCACCTTACGCGAGCAAGTTTATACTGATAAGCTTGTAACTCTTCTGTGTGGCGGTGGTGGTCATTGGTTCTGATCCATCCATGGCTCTCGCAGCCCTATCCCACGCCGCTTGCGGGAGTTGGACTTTGTTGCGAGGTGGATTCCCGATATATTTGGTGCCTAGACCTCTTCTGAGATCAGCGGGATCGACGTATGGATTTCCCAAATCATCGAAAGCTTCTGACGTCTCTGGTTCTGCTCTGCTAGCTTCTTCGATTGCATATACTTGATGATATGTTGAGTATTGATTTTCGTCGGGATTGGTGACACCATCATAAAGATTGGCGAAGACCTTTCCTAAGGCAGCAGATTTGTCGATGAAGTTGAAGTTGTTGCTGCTGTCGGAGTCGCTGCTTATAACGGAGTCCGCAGACGACTCGAAGGATGTGTTGTTGAAGATCCTGGCGAGCTTTCCGCTTGCCTTGGTGTTGGTGAAGCGTGTCGACGAAAACTCCTCGTCACTCGACGAGAAATCAGAGTCGTCCGTCGAAAATTCCGGCGAGATCGGAACTTCGAGACGGTAGGATCCTTCCTTGTTGACGCCAAATCGGAGTTTTCCGAACGTCATGACGATGGGCTCCTCCAGATAGGCACATGCATCCATACGGGAGGGCGGGTGAGGAATAAAATTGACTAGACCAGTTTTTTCCTGTTTACCTCGATCCATCGCGTTGCTAGCCACCGATGAAGTCGACGATTCTGAACGTGCCATCGAGATCAGCTCCTTGCAACCTCTAGATCCCACAGACGGCGCCAATTGACAAGGGATTAACTTGTCAATGCCTACAGATTGTAGACTAGGGTTTCGTTGGATGTAGAGGGCAAGTAGATCTCGAAGGTTTCAGCCAAAAAGTACTCGACAATATGAAAACTAGGGTTTGGGAAAACAATAACTCGATCCTTTCTTTGTTCCTCGACTCCCCTTATATAGGAGGCGGAGCCGAGGATTTTCGTATCATACAAGTTTACGTAGTCCGTAGGTTTCTAACTCTTCCCGCAAGTTTACAAACAATACTTTCTATTACAACTCTAACTTTCCTATCTTCTTATTCTTCGGATCATGGGCCTTCAGTAAACCCCGGGTACCATCTTCGGCAGGCCCATTGGGTATGCCTATGTCACCGGGGTCCTTCCCCCTTTCCAGAAATTGTTTCTGGGTCCTTTTCTAATAAAAATAAATCTGTCTTTCTATTTTAAAATCATAAAAACTAATTTGTGAATAACTTTTATTCTGTAACTCAAATGAAAAAGTGTTCTATATGAATTTTGATCAGAAAAATGTGCTGAACATTAATATGCCATCCATTCATCTGTTTGCATCTCGCATCATGTCGCGCGTTGTTAGTTATGCATGTTCACCTCACATATACGCGGAGTATTTTGGATTTCCAACTATGGTTTTTCCCGCTCCGTTTAATACTGAAGTAGCGCACCCCTGCCATGTTTTGCCATGCTAATCAACCCTTAACTGTGACGGTAGAAAATGCAACTCCAACCTAATTTGATTGTCCGGGGTTCCGATCCCGCTTAATATGGATAAGTTGCATTGCACCATATCCGCCATGTCATGCATACCATCTTGATCATGCTGGATCTTCTTTATCCGTAGTAGTAAAACTTGCATACGTTGTGTGTTCCAGCATTTGCTTCTTCCCGGATAGGATCGCGAAGTGGTGATGTGAGATACGCCAAGTTCTTCTGCAACCTTTCACAGGCGAGCCCACCCCTTCACCTATTTTACTTTTACATGCTCTTTTGATCTATTGCTATCCTTATGTTGCGATTCTGTTGTGTCACGTGTCCTATCCACCTGTTACCTATATGTCCGAGATACACCTCCTCGCCCTACCTATTGTTTGTTGTTTGCCAGCTTTGCGAGTCGTAGGCGAGTTTAGGGTTTTGTTGATATCTCGAAATGTTCGGGATATCTTGTTGGGAGGTTATCACATGCTATATCATTTGTTGGAGATAATCACACTTTACTTTATTGTTAACAACTAAAATTGTAAGCAGAGGCATCTGTGAGCCCCTTTGCGAAAGCATCGGAACTTTGACTCACTAATGTCCCCTAGGACCCGAGTTCTTGTTATCTGTTCCGAGACTGAGCGCTCTAACCACACGTGGGTATGCTTACCGGGTCTCCCCTCGACCACTGCCGGAATCTACAGCTTTGTCCAGTGGCCACAATTAGTTTGAATGTTTGTTTGCTTCTCTCGGGCGTGCAAGCTTGTTTCTTTGTGGTCAGATGATATGATATTACTTTTGGGGAAGCCGTGAGTGCCTTGTAACCCCGTTGTCTCTTGCACGCTCGTAGGTGCGGTCCGCATTGTTAAGAGGTCATCCTCTAGTGGGCTCTGATCCTCTTAGCCGTTCTCGCAACAGCTAAGTCCGCTTCGGAGCACGGCCGGACTTCGATACGGGTTAACTTAGTTAGGTGGCTTCCTGGACATTGTTGTAGTGAAGGAGAGTGCGTGTCGTGATATCCACCTGTCGTAAGTGGGTTGAGCGTGCGTGTGGCTACATTTGGGCACCCCTGCAGGGTTAAATCTTATCGATAAGCCGTGTCCGCGGTTATGGACGACTTGGAATTGTATAGCTTGATCATAGAACAACTTACACCTTATTTCCTGTTGCTAATAATTTGCTAATAAAACTTTTCTTCAAAAAGTGTGTGTGCCTTTGCAATACCTCTTGGCGAAGGGGGATCGCATCGGCTGTGTTATGTTTGCAGAGTATAGAACTGTTACCTTGTGCGCTCTCTTATCTTCTCTGAGTAGACGGATGTTGTAGCGTGTCTCTATTGGATAGTAGCTTTGCTGCCGCTAAACTCCACATATAGCCGGGTGAAGTTTATACCGCCCACCAGCGAGCATAGCTGGTCTTGTCTCGCAAGTACGTGCCAATGGTACTTACCCTCGCCTTCCTTTCTTTTTGTCTCCTCCCCCTTTTGTCGGCAACCGATGGCCCGACTTTGACAGGTACGAGATGACGACGTTAGCAAGGTTACCCTTCCGGCTTGGCCTGGGCAGGGTTATGGACGTCACTGGTTATCTTCAGGACTCTTAGTCCAATTTGTATCTTGTCCGTACTCGGACGTATTTGATCTTCTGTATGATTTGGATCTTTGTATTGTATATTTGTATCTTGACTCGTTGGAGTCGTTGTTGTAATATATGTTTCTTGTGGGCTCTATTGTAAACCTGTTGTAATGTTACTACTCGTGGTAATTCCTCTGGCATCACGTGTGTGATTCGCCGCGCACGTCGTGTCGGAGGGCGTCTCTGGATCGATATCGTGCGGATTTCGGCGGGTTCGCTGGAATCCTCATGGTACCGGTTCCGGGGCGTCACAGCTACTAAGCTATTTTCCGGCGCCGTTGTAAGTACTCGAAGCTATTTCCTTTAGACTCTGCAATTGCGACATTTGGTTTCTTGTTTACACTAGTTAGGCATAATGGAAAACAACAAAAATATGAGAGATCTTTATGAACTTTATCTTGAATTAGGACATGATGTGTTTGAAGAGAGAATTAAAAAACCCATGGAACTTTATATGCAAACTAATGGGAATGTTATTAATATGAATGCTTTGAACACTATTGTTGCTAATGCTATGGAAAATTCTAAGCTTGGGGAAGCTGGTTTTGATGAGCATGATATTTTTAGTCCCCCAAGCATTGAGGAGAAAATTTACTTTGATGATACTTTGCCTCCTATATTTGATGATGAGAATAATAATGATAGCTACTTTGTTGAATTTGCTCCCACTACATCTAATAAAATTGATTATGCTTATGTGGAGAGTAATGATACTTTTATGCATGTGAATAAGAATGCTTTATGTGATACTTATATTGTTGAGTTTGTTCATGATGCCTCTGAAAGTTATTATGAGAGAGGAAAATATGGTTGTAGAAATTTTCATGTTACTAAAACACCTCTCTATGTGCTGAAATTTTTGAAGCTACACTTGTTTTATCTTCCTATGCTTGTTACTTTGCTCTTCATGAACTTGTTTATTTACAAAATTCCTATGCATAGGAAGCATGTTAGACTTAAATTTGTTTTGAATTTGCTTCTTGATGCTCTCTTTTGCTTCAACTTTTATTTCTTGCGCGAGCATCATTAAAACTGCTGAGCCCATCTTAATGGCTATAAAGAAAGAACTTCTTGGGAGATAACCCATGTGTTTTTTACTACAGTACTTTGTTTTATATTTGTGTCTTGGAAGTTGTTTACTACTGTAGCAACCTCTCCTTATCATGTTTTTGTGCCAAATAAAGTCTCTATGGTAAAGTTGATGCTAGATTTGGATTGCTGCGCAGAAACAGCATTGCTGTCTGTCACGAATCTGGGTCTAATTCTCTGTAGGCAACTCAGAAAATTATGCCAATTTACGTGAGTGATCCTCAGATATGTACGCAACTTTCATTAGTTTTGAGTTTTTCCGTTTGAGCAAGTCTAGTGCCCCTGTAAAATTCGTCTTTACGGACTGTTCTGTTTTTGACAGATTCTGCCTTTTATTTCGCATTGCCGCTTTTGCTATGTTGAATGAGTTTCTTTGTTCCATTAACTTTCAGAAGCTTTGTGCAATGTCCAGAAGTGTTAAGAATGATTGTGTCACCTCTGAACATGTGAATTTTTGATTGTGCACTAACCCTCTAATGAGTTTGCTTAAAGTTTGGTGTGGAGGAAGTTTTCAAGGGTCAAGAGAGGAGGATGATATACTATGATCAAGAAGAGTGAAGAGTCTAAGCTTGGGGATGCCCCCGTGGTTCATCCCTGCATATTTCAAGAAGACTCAAGCATCTAAGCTTGGGGATGCCCAAGGCATCCCCTTCTTCATCGACAAATTTATCAGGTTCCTCCCTTGAAACTATATTTTTATTCGGTCACATCTTATGTACTTTACTTGGAGCGCCTGTTTGTTTTTATTTTTGTCTTGTTTGAATAAATTCATGCTTGTGTGGGAGAGAGACACGCTCCGCTGGTTCGTATGAACACATGTGTTCTTAGCTCATAATATTCATGGCGAAGTTTCCTCTTCGTTAAATTGTTATATGGTTGGAATTGGAAAATGCTACATGTAGTAATTGCTATAATGTCTTGGGTAATGTGATACTTGGCAATTGTTGTGCTCATGTTTAAGCTCTTGCATCATATACTTTGCACCCATTAATGAAGAAATACATAGAGCATGCTAAAATTTGGTTTGCATAATTGGTCTCTCTAAGGTCTAGATAATTTCTAGTATTGAGTTTGAACAACAAGGAAGACGGTGTAGAGTCTTATAATGTTTTCAATATGTCTTTTATGTGAGTTTTGCTGCACCGGTTCATCCTTGTGTTTGTTTCAAATAAACCTTGCTAGCCTAAACCTTGTATCGAGAGGGAATACTTCTCATGCATCCAAAATCCTTGAGCCAACCACTATGCCATTTGTGTCCACCATACCTACCTACTACATGGTATTTCTCCACCATTCCAAAGTAAATTGCTTGAGTGCTACCTTTAAAATTCCATCATTCGCCTTTGCAATATATAGCTCATGGGACAAAATAGCCTTAAAAACTATTGTGGTATTGAATATGTACTTATGCACTTTATCTCTTATTAAGTTGCTTGTTGTGCGATAACCATGTTTCTGGGGACGCCATCAACTCTTTGTTGAATATCATGTGAGTTGCTATGCATGTTCGTCTTGTCTGAAGTAAGGGCGGTTTTCACAATCAAATGGTTTGAGTATGCATACTGTTAGAGAAGAACATTGGGCCGCTAACTAAAGCCATGAATCATGGTGGAAGTTTCAGTTTGGACATAAAACCTCAATCTCTTATGAGAATATTATCTGTTGTTGAATGCTTAAGCATTAAAAGAGGAGTCCATTATCTGTTGTCTATGTTGTCCCGGTATGGGTGTCTAAGTTGAAGAATGATCAAAAGCGAGAAATCCAATGCGAACTTTCTCCTTAGACCCTTGTACAGGCGGCATAGAGGTACCCCTTTGTGACACTTGGTTGAAACATATGTTATGCAATGATGATCAGTGTTAACCCAAGCTAATTAGGACAAGGTGCGGGCACTATTAGTACACTATGCATGAGGCTTGCAACTTGTAAGATATAATTTACATAACTCATATGCTTTATTACTACCGTTGACAAAGTTGTTTCATGTTTTCAAAATAAAAGCTCTAGCACAAATATAGCAATCGATGCTTTCCTCTTTGAAGGACCTTTATTTTACTTTTATGTTGAGTCAGTTCACCTATTTCTCTCCACCTCAAGAAGCAAACACTTGTGTGAACTGTGCATTGATTCCTACATACTTGCATATTGCACTTGTTATATTACTTTACATTGACAATATCCATGAGATATACATGTTATAAGTTGAAAGCAACCGCTGAAACTTAATCTTCCTTTGTGTTGCTTCAACACCTTTACTTTGATTTATTGCTTTATGAGTTAACTCTCATGCAAGACTTATTGATGCTTGTCTTGAAGTGCTATTCATGAAAAGTCATTGCTTTATGATTCAGTTGTTTACTCATGTCATTACCATTGTTTTGATCGCTGCATTCATTACATATGTTTACAATATGATCAAGTTTATGATGGCATGTCACTTCAGAAATTATCTTTGTTATCGTTTTACCTGCTCGGGACGAGCAGAACTAAGCTTGGGGATGCTGATACGTCTCCAACGTATCGATAATTTCTTATGTTCCATGCTACTTTATTGATGATATCTACATGTTTTATACACATTACATGTCGTATTTGTGCATTTTCGGAACTAACCTATTAACAAGATGCCGAAGTGCCAGTTTCTGCTGTTTTTGGTTTCAGAAATCCTAGTAACGAAATATTCTCGGAATCGGACGAAATCAAGACCGAGGTTCCTATTTTCACCGGAAGCATCCAGAACACCCGAGAACCGCCAGAGAGGGGGCACAGGCCCCCCAGACCATAGGCCGGCGCGGCCCAGGCCCTGGCCGCGCCGCCTTATGGTGCCACCGCCTCGTCGCCCCTCCGACTCCGCCTCTTCGCCTATAAAGGTCCCTGACCTAAAACCTCGATACGGAAAAACCACGGTACGAGAAACCTTCCGAGCCGCCGCCATCGCGAAGCCAAGATCCGGGGACAGAGTCTCTGTTCCGGCACGCCGCCGGACGGGGAAGTGCCCCGGAAGGCTCCTCCATCGACACCACCGCCATCTCCATCAACGCTGCTGTCTCCCATGAGGAGGGAGTAGTTCTCCATCGAGGCTCGGGGCTGTACCGGTAGCTATGTGGTTCATCTCTCTCCTATGTAGTTCAATACAATAATCTCATGAGCTGCCTTACATGATTGAGATTCATATGATGATGCTCGTAATCTAGATGTCATTATGCTAGTCAAGTGAATTTTACTTATGTGATCTCCGGAGACTCCTTGTCCCACGTGTGTAAAGGTGACAGTGTGTGCACCGTGTGGGTCTCTTAGGCTATATTTCACAGAATACTTATTCACTGTTATGAATGGCATAGTGAAGTGCTTATTTATATCTCTTTATGATTGCAATGTGTTTTGTATCACAATTTATCTATGTGCTACTCTAGTGATGTTATTAAAGTAGTTTTATTCCTCCTGCACGGTGTAATGGTGACAGTGTGTGCATCCGTGTTAGTACTTGGCGTATGCTATGATTATGATCTCTTGTAGATTATGAAGTTAACTATTGCTATGATGGTATTGATATGATCTATTCCTCCTACATAGTGTGAAGGTGACAGTGTGCATACTATGTTAGTACTTGGTTTAGTCGAATTGATCTTTCGTGCACTCTAAGGTTATTTAAATATGAACATTGAATTGTGGAGCTTGTTAACTCCGGCATTGAGGGTTCGTGTAATCCTACGCAATGTGTTCATCATCCAACAAAAGAGTGTAGAGTATGCATTTATCTATTCGTTATGTGATCAATGTTGAGAGTGTCCACTAGTGAAAGTATAATCCCTAGGCCTTGTTCCTAAATACTGAAATCACTGCTTGTTTACTGTTACTGTGTTACTACTGCTGCAATACTACCACCATCAACTGCACGCCAGCAAGCTATTTTCTGGCGCCGTACTACTGCTCATACTTATTTATACCACCTGTATTTCACTATCTCTTCGCCGAACTAGTGCACCTATTAGGTGTGTTGGGGACACAAGAGACTTCTTGCTTTGTGGTTGCAGGGTTGCATGAGAGGGATATCTTTGACCTCTTCCTCCCTGAGTTCGATAAACCTTGGGTGATCCACTTGAGGGAAACTTGCTGCTGTTCTACAAACCTCTGCTCTTGAGGCCCAACAAGACTACAAGAATGGCGCCGTAGACGGGGACATAGCTTTATTTGGAAGTTCACTTGGATTGATATTGTTCACTGCAAATTCTCCATCATGGGTAAATCTCGCGATCCTAAAGTCGCCATATTACCATCCACTACAAGAAAAGGTACAACTCTGAGTACCTCTGCTACTCTTGATTCACCATCTGTGATAAGTCAACTTGTTTCACCGCCGCAAGCTTCACTTGCTGGTACTTCTGCTGAATCTGAAAACTCTCATAATATTGATAATGTTTCTGCTGTGCTTGATGATAGTGGTTCATTGGGATCCTTTCTAGATGCTACAATTGCTAGGTCTAGACAAATTGAAAATACTGAAACTCCTAATGCTGCTACACCTGTTAATTCACCTGAGTCTGTTGATTATTCTAGTGATGATCCTGATGAGGATTATGTGGAGCTTAATGATGATTTTATTGATAAATGCAATGCTATTACTGATGCAAGAAAAATTAAAAAGTTTCTCGCACAACATACTGTTAGATATAAGCTATCTCCTGATTCTAAATTTGCCACATCTCCTATAAACATTAAGGATAAAGATTATGATTTTTCTCTTGATCTATCTCATATAGCTATTGTAGAGAAAACACCCTTTTGTGGTACTGAAAAAGAAAGTGCTGTAGAACACATGAATGAACTTTCTTCTATGAGTAGCTTGTTTTCTGATGATGTCAAGATGCGTACTTATTTTGTTGCTAAATTTTTTCCTTTCTCATTAAAGGATGATGCTAAAACTTGGTATAATAATTTGCCTCCTGGTTCTATTAAAAGTCCAGGTGATTTGCTTGATGTTTTCTTTCGGAAATACTTTCCTGCTAGTGCTCAACATGCTGCTTTGCAGAAAATTTATAGCTTTGACCAGGAAGATGGAGAGAAATTGCCTGAAGCATGGGCAAGATTTTGCTCTCTTATCAGAGCTCGACCTGGACATGATTTGGAAAAGCATGATTTACTTGATATATTTTATAGTGGACTAACCGTTGAGTCTAGAGCATATTTGGATAGTTGTGCTGGTTGTGTTTTCAGGAAAAGAACTCCAGACGAAGCTGAAGAATTATTGGCTAAAATAGGCCGGAATCATGATGATTGGACTACACCTGAACCAACTCCGACGCCGATATTGAAGAAGAGGGGTTTGATTAAATTAAATGATGAAGATATGAGGGAAGCCAAGAAATCTCTTAAGGAGAAAGGTATTAAATCTGAAGATGTGAAGAACTTACCTCCCATAGAAGATTTATGCGAGATAATTCCCCCTTCATCCATGATTGAGGTAAACTCTCTTCAACGCTTTACTAGGGAAGATATTCCGTATTCAAAACCTCCTGCTCAATGCTTAGATGAGTTTGATAATTATATTGTTAAGCAAGAAAATTTTAATATGAGAGTAGAGAATCATTTAATGGAAAATTCTCAAGCTATTAGTAATTTGCATGATATTGTGGAGAGAACCTCCAATGATGTTAAGATGCTTGTTAAACATTTTCAAATGGTTCAAACTCAAATTGATCAACTCACTAAAGTGCAAAATGACTTGTTAAAAAATAATTCTAAAGAGAAACATGCTTATGAAGTAACAACTAGAGGCGGTGTTTCTACCCAGGATCCTCTATATCCTGAGGGGCATCCCAAAAGAGTTGAACAAGATTCTCAATGAATTGAACCTAGTGCTCCTTCTAAGAAAAAGAAGAAGAAACATAAAACTGTTGTAGAATCCTCTGAACCTGTTAATGATCCTAATAGTATTTCTATTTCTGATGCTGAAACTGAAAGTGGTAATGAACATGATAATGATAATGATAAGAATGATGCTTCTGATAAAGAAGAGGTTGAAGATGAACCTGAAAAGCATGCTAAAAATAAAAAGTATACTAAAGAAGATTTTATTGCTAAGAAACATGGTAATGAAAGGGAACCTTGGGTACAAAAGCAAATGCCTTTTCCTGCTAAGAAACTAAAATCAAAGGAAGAAGAACACTATAATAAATTTTGCGATTGGATGAAACCTTTATTCTTGCAAATCCCTTTGACTGATGCTATTAAATTGCCTCCTTATTCAAAGTATATGAAAGATATTGTCTCTAACAAAAGGAAAATTTCTAATGAGGAGATTTCCACTATGCTTGCTAATTACTCTTTCAATGGCAAAGTTCCAAAGAAGTTGGGCGACCCAGGTATACCGACTATTCCTTGTTCTATTAAGAATAATTATGTTAGAACTGCTCTATGTGATTTGGGAGCCGGTGTTAGTGTTATGCCTTTTTCTCTTTACAAGAGACTTTATTTAGATAAGTTGATACCAACTGATATATCTTTGCAAATGGCTGATAAATCTACTGCTATTCCTATTGGTATATGTGAGGATGTTCCTGTTCAAGTTACTAATAACTGCTTGATATTAACTGATTTTGTTGTGTTGGAAATGCCTGAAGATGATAATATGTCTATTATTCTTGGGAGACCTTTTCTTAACACTGCAGGGGCTGTTATTGATTGCAATAAAGGAAAAGTAACTTTCAATGTTGATGACAAGGAGCATACCGTTTATTTCCCCAAGAGGATTGCTAAAGTAAGTGGAGTTAATACCATTTCTAATGTAAGAACTATCAAAGTGGGAGCTATTGATTGTCCTATATATGAGCCTAAAGAAGGATATCAAAATATTATGATTGGATCCATATCAATACAATATAAGGTAACATGATTGATTTGAGGTTTATTTCTTCTTATGGTATGTAAAATTTATTTGGTGGCAAGACTTGATCAACCTTGTTAACAAATACTTTTTATATGCATAGAGGAGGTAAACAACATTTCTTTCTTCCTCCACTTGTTTTACTCGCTGTAGCAATACCTCTGTATCTTTACTTTATTGCATTATTGTACCAAGTAAAGTCTCTAATAGAAAGTTGATGCTAGATTTGGATTTTCTGCGCAGAAACAGATTTTTAGCTGTCACGAATTTGAGTTTTTCTCTCTGTACGCGCATCTAAAAATTCTGTAAAAATTCACGTGTGATTCTCAGATATGTACACAACTTTCATTATTTTTGAGTTTTCTGATTTGAGCAACGGAAGTACCTCGAAAAATTCGTCTTTACTGGCTGTCCTGTTTTGGCAGATTCTGTCTCTGTTTTTTGCATTGTCTCTTGTGGACTTTAAGTAAGGCTTTCTAGACGTGGAGAGCTGTAGCTAATGTTTTATTGAGTTCTTGCAATGTGTCACTACAGGACTAAAGTGGATTAAAGTTTTTGAGTACTAACCCCTCTAATGAAGTTTATGAGAAGTTTGGTGTGGCAGAAGTTTTCAAGGGTCAAGAGAGAAGGGTGATATAATGTGATCAAGAAGAGTCAAAAGCCTAAGCTTGGGGGAGGTATACCGTCATCACTCATTCTTTGCATATTATAGTTGCTGGATACTTGTATATACTTGTTTAGTTTCTTTAAGTGGTTTTCTAATAAGAGGGAGATGATATTTGGGGAAGTGCTGCCTGAAAACAGATTCTGGACTGATACTAAAAAAATTCTCAAAAACACAGAACGTTATTTTGCGAAGCCAATTTTTGTGCATATTCCCCAGGTTGTTATCTAACTTTCATTAGTTGAACACTTTTCGAGCTGAGCAGCGGAAGAATTTCTTAAAAATCGATTACTGTACTGCTGTCAAGTTTGACGAATTCCTGCTGCTTTGTGTTTATGTGACTCTTCTAGTTTTCATTTTCTTGTTTTTGCTTTGTTTCCTTCCTAAAACACAAAAAGACCAAAAATATTTCTGTTGTTTCTCTTCACCATTTGCTTATTTTGGTTTCTTGCTTTTATTTTGCTTTATTTTCTATCGTTGGTTTGTTATAAGAAAATCCAAAAAGATTTTGCTTTGTTTACTTGTTTCCTTTTGTTCTTGTTTCCAATTCGAAAACACCAAAAATATTTGCTGTTCTTCTTTGGTTTTGTAAAGTTCATTATGAGTTCAATGGTCTTCGGTGGCTGGAGCGTGGTTTTCATTTCATATTATCCAAGCTACACAAGTGAAAGGCAATAATGACGATCTACGACAATTCGATTGTGGTGAGAGGCTGGTATGAACTCTATTTGTTTTCATTTTTGTACATATACTCATCCATGTGAGCATGCTTAGTTGGTTCATGTGAGGTATATGTCATTTAAGAAAGTCTAGTAGTTCATGATCTCTCATGTTTAGCTCCAATTTATTAATATGAGTAGCATGTCATGGATGTTTGCTTGCATTGTTTTATTCATAAATAGGTATGACATTGTGGTATCCTCCTCTGAATAATTCATTTGAATCGACTTGGCACATGCTCACGCATGCATATGACTGAACAAAAGTCAATTAAGCCTCGATGATTTACTTTGCCTCAGAGTTCTTGTATCACTTTTATGCCTCCGTTAATTTATTTTGCCGCAAGCATGATTATGACAGTTATTGCTCTCTTGATTTGTCGCTCCCTAGTCTATTGCTAGCCTTCACTTGTACTGAGCGGGAACGCTGCTCGTGCTTCCAAACCCCTGAAAACCAAGTTATTCCAAAGTGTCCACCATAAATACCTATGCATGGCATTTCAAACCATTCCAAGTAAATTCTCATGCGCTACCTTTAAACCTTCAAAATGCTTCTCAATTTGTGTTAATGTTTTATAGCTCATGAGGAAGTATGTGGTGTTTATCTTTCAACCTTGTCATTTACTTTTGACAGACTTTCATAATAAGAGCTGGCAACGGGGTGCCCAGCCCCAACTAATAACTTCATTAATAATTCTCTTCACATGTTTTGCTCTGATTCATCAGTAAGCAACTTAATTTTGCAAATAGACACTCCTCCATGGTATGTGATTGATGGAAGGCACCCGAGGATTCGGTTAGCCATGGCTTGTGTAAGCAAAGGTTGGGGGGAGTGTCACTCATAATAAAACTAAAATACGTGTGTAAACAAAAGAGAAGAGGGATGATCTACCTTGCTGGTAGAAATAACGTCCTTCATGGGAGCCGCTCTTGAAAGTCTGGTTGGCGAGGTAGTTGGTGTACCCATTACCATTCGTTGACAACAACAAACACCTCTCAAAATAATTTTACTCCTGTTTTAAAAATGAAAAGCTCTAGCGCATGTTAATCCCTGCTTCCCTCTGCGAAGGGTCAATCTTTTACTTTCATGTTGTGTCACCATCCTTTCTTTGAGCACTTTCTTGAGAGCACAACTGTCATTCTTAGTATAATATGCTTGTCCCAAAATATGATTGATTGTGGTATAACTTTGATGCTTTTATCTTTGACAATCTCTATTTCTAGTCTTTCTATGAACCTCAGAGGTGCCTGAGCATTTATGTTTTGCTGATCAAATATGGGCAAGCGAGATACCACTTTATCATACCCTTTTATGAACATTGCAATCCTGCTGATAGACATGATTCATGATGCTTATTATTAATTTGTTGGTACCTTTCCATGATTGACATAGCTATTAGATGATCTTATTTGCATGTATCTTATTATGAATTGCCTAAGTACTTGTCCATATCATGAGAATATTTACATCATATGAGCAAATGTGTTCGTGAAAGTTCTTTTATCGCACTCAGTTGTTAACTGAATTGCTTGAGGACAAGCAATAAGCTAAGCTTGGGGGAGTTGATACGTCCAAAACGTATCTACTTTCCCGAACACTTTTGCTATTGTTTTGCCTCTGATTTGTGTATTTTGGATACAACTAACATGGACTAACGCTGTTTTCAGCAGAATTGCCCTGGTGTCTCGTTTTTGTGCAGAAATCCAACTTTCAGGAAAATCCCCGGAATTTATGTCGAAGGTCTTATTTTTCCAGAAGAATTACGGAGCCAGAAGGGCAAGCCAGGTGGAGGCCCGAGGCCCCACACACTAGGCCGGCGCGGCCCAGGAGGGGGGCGCGCCGCCCTAGCGTGTGGCCCCCTGGCTGGCCCCGACGCCCTCCTTTGGACTACTTAAGGGTTTCGATCTAAAACGCGAGAAGGGAAGTCAAAGTCGCCAACCTCCCAGACGCCGCCACCGTCGCGAAACTCCATCTCGGGACCAGAAACTCCGTTCTGGCACTCCGCCGGGACGGGGAATTGGAGGAGATCATCGCCATCATCACCACCGACGCCTCTCCATCGACCAGCAATGTTTCCCCCATCCATGTGTGAGTAATTCCCCCGCTGTAGGCTGAAGGGGATGGTAGGGATTGGATGAGATTGGTCATGTAATAGCATAAGATTGTTAGGGCATAGTGCCTAGTGTCCGTAATTGGTACTTTGATGATATTGTTGCAACTTGTTATGCTTAATGCTTGTCACTAGGGCCCGAGTGCCATGATCTCAGATCTGAACATGTTATTGTTTCATGATGATATTCATTGTTTTATGATCTTACCTGCAAGTTGTATACACATGTCGCTGTCCGGAACCCGAGGCCCCGAAGTGACAGAAATCGGGACAACCGGAGGGGATGGTAGTGATGTGAGGATCACATGTGTTCACGGAGTGTTAATGCTTTGCTCCGGTACTTTATTAAAAGGAGTACCTTAATATCCAGTAGATTCCCTAGAGGCCCGGCTGCCACCGGCTGGTAGGACAAAACATGTTGTGCAAGTTTCTCATTGCGAGCACGTACGACTATATACGGAACACATGCCTATGGATTGCTTTGTACTTGGACACCGTTTTATTATTATCTGCAAATGCCCTGCTTTGATTGTTACATGAGTTTCTCTCATCCATGCAACGCCCGTTATCCATCCCTGTGCCTACAGTATTTTAATCCTGTTGTTTACTATAATCACTACTGCTGTCTTTGTTACTATGCTGCTGTTATTTCACTATCTGCTATAAAACTGTTACATAAACTCTTGCGAGCAAGTCTGTTTCCAAGTGCAGCTGAATTGACAACTCCGCTGTTAAGGCTTACAAGTATTCTTTGTCTCCCCTTGTGTCGAATCAATAAATTGGGTTTTACTTCCCGCGAAGACTGTTGCGATCCCCTATACTTGTGGGTCATCAACCTCCGGCTTGGATGTGCTTGGAGCAGGAGTTGGTTTAACACCAAGGAAGTAAAGGATTGGTTTTGAGGGAGGCTTGGCAGCTCTAATTAAAGATTGCCACTTCTTTGTTTCCATCTCCCCTATGTCGCCAACCTTGGTCCAGTCGACGTTTTGCTGGCTATCGCAATCAGCGCGATGGTGCCCTCAACGCCAATTTTCAGGCCCTCTTGGCGAAGTTTGAGCCCAGATCTTCCGGCACGTTGAACCTTTTGGCAAGACCAACAAAAGTGTTGGGCTCCTCTTTCTTCGGGAAGAAGTAGGGGAATAGCTTCGATAGACCTGCCTCAGCATCAGCAAGGCCTTCGCGTGCCTCATCCCCATGGATTTCAAGAAGGGTAAGCCCGTCGAGAAGCTCGTCGCCTTTAGGACCATCCACTTCATATTCTTGATGAGTTCTCCCTGAAAACAAGCAAAGGGAAGCTCGTCAATAAGAATGCTCGGAAAAACATGAAGTAACTCGAAGAAATGCACAAGGATGTAAGCACTTACTAACAAAACATCGACTTTGCGATCGCAAGCGACGAGGATACTTTCTTCACGAGCAGCTTGTTCAGTTAGTTTCTGCCTCGTGAAGCCTCTTCCGAAGACCTTCAACACCAGCAGCATCTGCCTTGGCCTTTTCAGCGGCTGCCTTGGCCTTCTGAGCATCTGTTTCAGCCTTCTTACGAGCCTTTTCACTTTGCTCCAATTTTTGAGCAAGTGCATCAGCACGTTTGTTGGCTTCCGCCAGATTTTCTGCCAAAATAGTCAAAACTAGTCAAAATTACTACAAGAAAGGAGTAAGCATTCATGGGTCAGGAGAAGCAGCAGAATATTACCTTCAGCTTCATTAGCATGATCACGGTACCCGACGAATTGGGCACCGAAGCGGATGAATTCCTTAATCAAAGGCGGACGAAGAAAGATAGAGAAAAGAAAGCGCCAACATAGAAAAAGCTCGACAGCACAAAGCCAAAAGAAGTAAACAACAACAAAAAATCGATAGTATTGGGAAATACTTAGCACAAAAAAGAGAAGGGACTTACATCATCCAAAAGAGGAGTCGTCGAATCCCAAGTTGTGAGCAGGCTCCTTGGATAATTCAACCCTTGTCCTTTTTGGCGAAGGGCAAGGGGGCTTGCAGGAGGAGTTGGCTGATCGGTGTTTTGTTGAGGAGGCGAAGATTCTTCTCCTTCAACTTGCACTTCCGAAACAACTAAAGTACGCGACGTACTCGTTCGAGCAGTCGCGTCAATAGCTTGCGCTTCTTCCTCGTCACCACTGCAGTAAAATGGCGACAATATAAGGAGCAAGATAGACAAAATATGTCAAGAGCAAAACAGCAAGAAGCAAGGAGTAACTTACGAGCTGACGAGGGCATCATCATATGGGTTGAAAGCTGCCTTCTTGTCTGAAGGACCAGCTTTTTCGGCTTTGGAGGTGCCGGAATCTTCAACTTCATTCATTTTCCTCTTGTTCCTTGGAGAAACAGCAGGAGGAAGGGAGTGTGTCGAGGCAGTGGCCTCACACTCAGCGTCTTTTTCAGAAGAAGCCGCGGATTTGTGAGAACCCGCGACTTCACTTTCAGGGCGCGAAGTACCTTGGTTGTCATCATCGACAACGGTACGGTCTTCAACTTCTCCACCCTCAGGAAGAGGAGGAAGAGAAGCGAGAACATGGTGGTTCTGAGAGAAAAAGTGTCGATAAAAAGAAGTTATGCAAAAAAGCTAGCAAGACAGTAGTCGATAAAATATTAAAACTCGAGGAGACAATATAGCAACTAAGAGGAAAAATTACCTCGGGAAGAGGATTGGCGCCACTATATGGCGTAGTGCGGCAAGAGGATGGAATTGGATCCTTCTTGTTGAGCGATGAGATTTTGCGGATAAGCTTTTCAAAATCCTTCAAAGGAATGTCTTTTGAAAGCCTGTCGACATCTTCTTCACCAGCATACTTCCAGAGGGGATTTTTGCGAGCCTGGAGAGGCTGCACTCTAATCCTAAGGAAATAGGCAGTAATCTCAATAACCGAAAGTTCCTTGTCGCGGGTGTTCTGTAGCTCATGGATGCGAGTCATCAGCGCTTCTGTCGCTAACTTCTCAGCTTCGGTAGCTTCAGCATCCTAGGAACGGCAGCGAAGAATCTTGGCTTCTCCGTCAAAAGGGGCGATGTTGTCCTCCACTGGATTGGAGCTTTCTTCATGGATATACAGCCACTTCTTTCGCCAACCTTGGACAGAGTCGGGGAATTTGACGTCGAAATATTCGACGTCAGAACGAACACAGATAACAACGCCGCCAATGTTGTAGGCGACGTTGTGGGAGCCATTACGGCGGAGGCAGAAGATCCGTTTCCACAGAGCCCAATTAGGTTAGACCCCGAGGAAGCACTCACACAACGTGATAAAAATCGACACGTGGAGGATGGAATTGGGCGTCAACTGATGAAGCTGAAGCCCATAAACAAACAGAAGACCCCTAAGAAACTCATGGATTGGGGGAGAAAGACCTCAGATGAGGTGGTCAACAAAACTGATCCGATACTCGATTGGAGGCTTTGGATAGCTCTCCTCCTTGGGGAAGCAGAGCGAGCTCTCTTTCTTGCTGAACCCCATCTTCTTCAGCAGATTGATGTCTTGGGAAGAGATCTTGGATCTTTCCCACTCGGCGCTTCCCAGATCCGTCGTCGCCATTCTCGACTCTGGAGTGCTGTGCCTTGTCAAACGGATGCGAGGCGGCATCAATGAACTTGGCGGCTGATACGTCTCCAACGTATCGATAATTTCTTATGTTCCATGCCACATTATTGATGTTATCTACATGTTTTATACACACTTTATGTCATATTTATGCATTTTCTGGAACTAACCTATTAACAAGATGCCAGTGCCAGTTCTGTGTTTTTGGTTTCAGAAATCCTAGTAACGAAATATTCTCGGAATTGGACGAAATCAACGCCCAGGTTCCTATTTTGCCCGGAACCATCCAGAACACACGAGAACCGCCAGAGAGGGGGCACAGGGCCACCAAACCCTAGGCCGGCGCGGCCAAGGGTGGGGCCGCGCCCCCCTATAGTTTGGGCACCCTTCGACCCTCTGCCGCCTCTTCGCCTATATAAAGCCCCGGATCGAAAACCCTGAGGTTCGACGAAACCCACGAAACCTTCCAGCCGCCGCCATCGCGAAGCCAAGATGGGGACAGAGTCTCTGTTTCGGCACCCTGCCGGAGCGGGGAAGTGCCCCGGAAGGCTTCTCCATCGACATCGCTGCCATCTCCACCGCCATCTTCATCACCGCTGCTGCTCCCATGAGGAGGGAGTAGTTCTCCATCGAGGCTCGGGGCTGTACCGGTAGCTATGTGGTTCATCTCTCTCCTATGTAGTTCAATACAATAATCTCATGAGCTGCCTTACATGATTGAGATTCATATGATGATGCTTGTAATCTAGATGTCATTATGCTAGTCAAGTGGGTTTTACCTATGTGATCTCCGGAGACTCCTTGTCCCACGTGTGTAAAGGTGACAGTGTGTGCACCGTGTGGGTCTCTTAGGCTATATTTCACAGAATACTTATTCACTGTTGAATGGCATAGTGAGGTGCTTATTTATATCTCTTTATGATTGCAATGTGCATCGTATCACAATTTATCTATGTGCTACTCTAGTGATGTGTTATTAAAGTAGTTTTATTCCTCCTGCACGTGTGTAAAGGTGACAGTGTGTGCACCGTGTTAGTACTTGGTTTATGCTATGATCATGATCTCTTGTAGATTGCGAAGTTAACTATTGCTATGATAATATTGATGTGATCTATTCCTCCTACATATGCATGAAGGTGACAGTGTGCATGCTATGTTAGTACTTGGTTTAGTCTTTTGATCTATCTTACACTAAAGGTTACTAAAATATGAGCATTATTGTGGAGCTTGTTAACTCCGGCATTGAGGGTTCGTGTAATCCTACGCAATGTGTTCATCATCCAACAAAAGTGTAGAGTATGCATTTATCTATTCTGTTATGTGATCAATGTTGAGAGTGTCCACTAGTGAAAGTGTAATCCCTAGGCCTTGTTCCTAAATACGCTATCTCTGCTTGTTACTTGTTTACTGTTACTACTGAGTTACTACTGCTACAATACTACCACCATCAACTACACGCCAGCAAGCTATTTTCTGGCACCGTTGCTACTGCTTATATATATTCATACCACCTGTATTTCACTATCTCTTCGCGAACTAGTGCACCTATTTGGTGTGTTGGGGACACAAGAGACTTCTTGCTTTGTGGTTGCAGGGTTGCATGAGAGGGATATCTTTGACCTCTTCCTCCCCGAGTTCGATAAACCTTGGGTGATCCACTTAAGGGAAAACTTGCTGCTGTTCTACAAACCTCTACTCTTGGAGGCCCAACACTGTCTACAGGAAAGGAGGGGGAACGTAGACACACTACAAGAAAAGTTCTGATAGACAACGTCTCAAAATCGTCCGCTAAGGGGTATTTTTCGTCGCCTATGGGCCTAACCCGACGATATGGGTTCCGTTGTGGAAACTGCGTCAGGCAAAGTCCAACGACGATTTTTTCGGTCCGTCGCGCTTGGGCGCCCTTCCGCCACGGAAAATCGGACCGTTGCGGAAGTGTTTTCGGGAGCCCGTTGACTGCTGACGTCATGCAACTGACACGTACAGACGCAACGCGCTTAACGGCGTTAACCGGCTGAAACCCCGTGGTAGATGGTAGGCCCACACGAGGCCTGCCACGTCTTAAGCGGGCCGGGCCAGATGACATAGTTTGACCGGTCAACTATATAGCTGGGCTGGTCCATTAGTTACGTGGGCCGGGCCTAACCTCTAATGTTGACTGGTCAAAACTTAAATGGGCCGGCCCATTTAACATGTGGGGTCCACCTTACAGAACTGGGCCGGCCCAAGAAGCAAGTGGGCCGGGCCAAAAACACAGGTGGGTCCCACTTTCCTGTTAAAAGGCCGGCCCATTTAGTGTGTGGGGTCCACCATATAGCAAGTGGGCCGGCCCAACAAGCTAGTGGGCCGGGCCAAAAACACATGGTGGGTCCCACTATCCTGTTAAAGGGCCGGCCCATTTAGTATGTGGGGTCCACCATATAGCAAGTGGGCCGGCCCAACAAGATAGTGGGCCGGGCCAAAAACACAGGTGGGACCCACCTTCCTGTTAAAGGGCCGGCCCATTTAGTATGTGGGGTCCACAATATAGCAAGTGGGCTGGCCCACCAAGATAGTGGGCCGGGCCAAAAACACATGTGGGTCCCACATTCCTGTTAATGGGCCGGCCATTTGTTATGTGGGGTCCACCATGTAGAAAGTGGGCCGGCCCAACAAGATAGTGGGCCGGGCCAAAACACAGGTGGGTCCCACTTACTATTAAAGGGCCGGCCCATTTACCATGTGGGACCACCATATAGCTGGCCCAACAAGATAGTGGGCCGGGCCAAAAGCACATGTGGGCCCCACTTTCCTGTTAAAAGGCCGGCCCAATTAGTATGCGGGGTCCACCATACGCAAGGGCCGGCCCAACAAGATAGTGGGCGGGCCAAAACACAGGTGGGTCCCACTTTCCTCTTGAAGGGCCGGCCCGTTTAGTATGTGGGGTCCACCACAAAAGCAAATGGGCTGGCCCAACTAATTAGTGGGCCGGCCCAGTAGTGGGTGGGGTCCACCTTAAAGCAAGTGGGCCAGCCCAATTAGAGTGTGGGGTCCACCGTAACTCACATGGGCTGGCCCAAGAAGTAAGTGGGCCAGCCCGTTTAGTTGCTGTTTATATGCCGGCATAATATGCGCTTTAGGATTTTGCGGGCAGGCACATATGTGATTTCGATTAATTGGGCCGTTTAAGGGATGGGAATTCGTGATTTAGATACTGAGAATATTTACGCAGCATTGATTTCTGTCGGATAGCCTCACTTACCACAAGCACCAAAGAAAAAATGCGCGAAAGAACTATAAAAACTAACTAAATATTACATCAGCTGCAAGGCATTGAAAAAATATTACAGAACCCAGAGAAATTGAATGGTAATTAAACCTAGCAATACAATGAAGCGATCCGGCAATCTTTTAAGTTGTCCATGCAGCACCTATATCTGAAACAAAGACATTACAAGTTAAGACAGCAACAATGGAAAGGCAAAGACACTACAATATTGTTTGCCAAAGAATTTGGAACTCATCATTTCGTCGTTAT
The DNA here is from genome assembly GCA_030979885.1 of Lolium multiflorum. Lineage (NCBI taxonomy): Eukaryota > Viridiplantae > Streptophyta > Magnoliopsida > Poales > Poaceae > Lolium > Lolium multiflorum. The sequence continues at coordinate 139,305,155 of CM061749.1, read as the reverse complement.
AACAAGATCATTGTAATGCGCACAATAAGCAAACAAAGAGTGCATGCCGCATACCAACAGCCAATATAACAGAGCATGTTAGAATGAAACAGCAGACTTACTACTGTCGAGTCCCATGCAAACCAACATGTTCAGGGAGTACAAAATTGGCATGAACAACATAGTAGCAGGCTATAAATTTTGTAACAACGACTGAGCAAGATGAAGTTATGATGGCTACATCTACAGAGCAGGGAATGTAAACCAAAAATAGAAGTTACGATGGCAAAAGCTAAAGAGGAGGGAATGTGAACCAACATGTGCCAAGTGCAATTACTTCATTTTGCCCGTGAACTAAATAATACTCCTGAACTTATAGTGAAGGGGATGCAAATCAAGATGTTTCGGGATATAAACTTGTAATGAGCAACACATAGAGGATAGTTAATGCTGGAGCTTAGGATGGACCAGATACAGAATATAGTGGGATCACCTGTGAACTTGTATAAGAGGGAATGCAAACCAATATGTTCAGCTTTCCATATGTGAGCGTCATGCCAAGTCAGAGAAACAAGTCAATAATGCAGCTTTTGAAGAACAAGATGGCACGCAAAATTATTATCTAGTAGTATATGACAAGTTTATTTGTACTACAGGCTAGATAGCAGAGTGATAGCATGCCAAACTAAGTCCTTACTTTGTTAGCTTACAATGAACTAGATACAAAACAATGGCATCACCTGTAGTACAGGGAATGCAAGCCAACATGTTCATGGAGTAAAAAATTGGCACAAACAACATAGTAGCAGGCCATAATTTTTGTAACAACGACTGAGCAAGATAAAGTTATGATGGCTAGATCTACAGAGCAGGGAATGTAAACCAAATATAGAAGTTACGATGCCAAAAGCTATAGAGCAGGGAATGCGAACCAACATGTGCAATTACTTAAAATTGGCCATGAACTAAATAATAGCAGGATGTTACTATAATACCTACAGTATAATTTTTGTAACAACGACTGAGCAAGATAGAAGTTATGATGGCTACATCTACAGAGCAGGGAATGCAAACCAAAATGTTCAATCGCTTAAAGTTAGCAATGAAGTAGAAAATAGCAACGTGTTACGGTCATAGCTAGGAATGAACTAAAAGAGCTTCAGACAAACAAGAAACTGAACCCAGAACATGGCGCTAAAACAAGGGACTTACATTAGGAGAAGCACTCTGTGGGAGTCACAGCAGATCTTCCTGGGGTTGATAGATCCGGTGATGAAGTACGCTACATGTGCTACTTGGGGTTGGAGAGACGGCCATTACACTTCATGGTTACTCATCTCATCTGCAAAAACGTAACGGCGCGTCGTTAGCACAAACAGGTTCCCCCAAGATTAAACAAGAACTTGCAGGCAAGCAATAGAAAAGCGACAGTAGAAGAGTTTAGATCATGCACTGCGCCGGTGAAGCAGATCCGGTTCATGCACAGCGGTGTCGGTGAGCAAGATCCGATGCGGTGGACGACGGATCCGGCGAAGCGGCTCCGGCGGGGTGGACGATACCGCAGCTGAAGCGACTGCGGTAGACTGCTGGATGAGCATATGGTTTCGAGGTTCGGCGGGGATGATCCGGTCCGGTTGATGACGGCGTCGATGAAGCGGCTCCGGCAGGCAGCCGGATGACGAGGATCGCGAGGCCTCGGGTAGGCCAGGGAAGTCCGGCGGGGATGTTCCGGTGCGGTGGTCGTGGAGGTGGGAGAGAGGGACTTGGGAAGTTCCGGTGGGTGGTCTGAGGGAAATGAATTTTTTTGGGAGGGTTTCCGGGCTAGGGAGGTGGTGATCCAAAAAATGACGGGCAGACCCCCCCACCAACCGACTTTGCTGCCATCTCCACAGGGGTAGAATGGGAATTTGGAAGCGTGTGAAATTTTTGTATTTTGTGGGCGGGAAGTTTTGCCGCTATGAGATTTTGAATTTGGCCACCGTCCAAGTATAATGATAAAAAATTGTGAGACCGTACTAGTACCTCTGTTCAAGGCCGAGTGCAAAATCAAATCATCATCACGTTGAAAATTTGTTACCAACTTACCATGATCATGATCTACCTCTGAAAATGGGCGCATCCACTAAAACTTGCAAAGTATAATGATACAAATTTGTGAGACCGTACTAGTACTTATGTTCAAGGTCGAGTGCAACATCAAATCATCATTATATTGAAAATTGTGTTACCATGATCATGATATTTCTCTGAATTTGGCGCAACCGCTAAATCTCGCAAAGGATAATGATAAAAAAAGGTGAGATTGTACTAGTTCTTATGTTCAAGGCCGAGTACAAGATCAAATCATCATCACGTTGAAATTTGTTACAATGATCATGACATATCTCTAAAATTAGTGCATCCGCTAAATCTTGCACGTGGCGCATCTCGGTGCGGAGCAACAAGTCGGTGCTATCAAGGTTGAGGCGTCGGTAGCGTCATCGGGCTCTCATCTCTTGATAGATCTTCTACATGGCGCGGCGCACCACCCGCCGATAAGCAGTCACATGTGAGACCGAGGTGGAGACGTCCCCGGCATCCTCGAGGCGCGGCCGCCCTTCTACGAGCCAGCGTCGACTCAAGGTATGAATCCATGTGGTGTCTTAGATTTATTGTTCTTCTCTTATGATTATTTTGAGCCGAACATGTGTGCTCTTTCTCTGAATATATTGCTTGAAAAGCTTACCAAGTTACTTAAATTCACTTTGTTCTTAATCTTGCGAGCTAATATTGTTATTTTTAATGAACGGTGGTGTGCGCAAGCAGAGTTATTTGTGGATGTGTTGAGCTGTTAGGCATAAGTCGAAATCCTCATCTAAACGAGGCCTCAGATTAACACATAAAAAAGGTGTTCAATCTCGCCCACAATACCCTCTTCTTTCCTCTCCCTTTATTGGAACTTGTTTTGCAGACAAGGAAAGTGGCACGTGTAATGTGAGTAAAACCCTCTTAGCCAAAATCATCTACGAGCAAGATTTTCTATATTGTAGATGCCCCAATTGACTCTCATCCCCAAAGTAGTTTTTTATGTCAGTATAGACTTCTTTACTGGATGTATACTATCGTACATGGCATGCATTTGCCTAATGAGCAACATTGTATTGCTATTCTAGCCAACCTGATCGATATGTCAAGCTTCATGCACGAGATGCCATGTTTAATTTACTCCCTCGCTCTGATCCATATTTCTTGATGTGAAATGAATGTGAATCGGAGGGAGTACTTTTCTTAGATAGTACTATATCATTTCAAAAAAAAGTACTACTACATCACAAATGCATCAAAAGAGTACTACATCACAAGACCACCACGGTTGTACTAGTAGAGTTTAATGCTGAACTTCCAAAGGGATTAAGATTACACATATGAACTTTAAACATGACCAGGAGCATGAGGGCCAGCAGCAGGGGCGTTGACGTGGAGCAAGCTAGGCAAGACGTAATTCTGGAGGAAGAGGCCATATGATGCGTACTTGGCCTTGGTTGCAGGGCGGTGTTTCCCCCTATGTACTTAGGCCTACACCCATCGCATGTTGGATCAGGCTGTGGATGTCCTTCTAGAGAAATTTGCCACATAATGGGCAAAATAGCTCCCCGCGCATGCAGAAACGAATTTCACCACCCTTCAGCCGCTTGAGAACATAGCGGCTTTTCCGGTCCCTGCGCACCTTGTTGTTGTCCATGTCATCAGAATACTCCTATGAATTATTAAGTACTACATAATCAAGTTTTTATGACAGATCGAATAAATACTCCACTAACATAATCAAACCTTAGAAACCCTAAAATTAAATGTGTAGAACAAGTAAATGGCAGAAGAAATCGTAATAAATCATGAGAAACCCTATGAACAACCATGAACATTAGCCACAACAATTGCAAGTCCACTAAGTATGAACACATAAATTGATTATATGACTACATGGCAGATTAGTCGAAATTAAACTAGAATCTGATCTTACGAATCGTAGAATCAATTACATCTACAAGAACAAGGTAGGATATCAAATCAATCAAGAACCAGGCTCGTGCAAACCATGTGAACAGCAATATGACACAAAGAGGGTTGGGACAGTTTCGGTAAAAGAGAAGTACCTCCTCGTCATCACCCTCAACATCCTCCTGGAACTGAACGTTTGGGCCGAAATCATCGAAGGGGTCGAGGTTCGCGTCCAGCATCGGGCCTAGGAAGACCTCGCCGTGGTGGCCTGCAACGCCGTGCACATCTTCGGCGGGATAAACAACGTTGGTATCCACCTTCTGCTCGACGGCCAGGACGCCCGTTTCGACCGAGGTCGAAGAACCAGACAAGCAGAGGAGACGAGCGGCATGGGTGCCCGGTGAAGCCTCACCCGTCGTGACGGCTAGGATGCCCATTTCGACCGAGGTTGAAGAATCCGACAAGCAGAGGAGACGAGCGGCTTGGGTGCCCGGTGAAGCCTCACCCACCACGACGGCCACTACCGTAGAGGCATCCTCTGCGTGGGCGGTCGCCTATTGCTCCGCCTCGTATGCAATACCTATCTTCATGCTGTTGTGGTTGGAAACGGGAAAGTCGATGCCTCAGAGGTGCGGTGAGTGGATGGGGGTTTTCACAGTGTGGGGGAGGCAAGTTGGGGGAGTGGAGAGGACGAGCTCGCGAGAGATGATGAGGCCGATTATGTTATAGCCTCCGACCCCCTGTATCCAGTAGTGGACGCGTGAAGTCATGCATGTACTCGACTTTCCACTTTCTGGGAGACGTGTACGAAACTTTTTTTTGGACCATTTAACTTCATCTGGGACTCATGTATACCAATACTTCCAAACGTCATAAGTAATTCAAAATCATTCAGAATAATATGAGACCTTAACATTTTATTTTTTGTGTCAGATATTGTCTATGAAAAATAACATCCTTCAAAAAATAAATCGCCTATGCCAATCCGATCATGCCCGTCTACTCCAACTAGCTTCCTCGAGTAATTTGTCACCTTACATTCTTAAAATGAACCAAAATTTGGCACAGGGGTGCATCATCACATGGAAAATGATGTTACCATTCTGTCTTCCCATTTTTTTTTGAATTTTTCAAAATTGTCATGCCCTAACGGAAAAAATGTACTCCTTCTAAGAAGCATGTATCAGAATGGCATTACCAAAACCTAGGGGTGGGGTGGGGGGAGGGGGGCACATGGTGGTGTGATGATACATCACATTTGGACCACACAACACCATTTGGACCAACCAAAAAAAAACACCCTACACAAACCCTGGTCAAAACTAGTTTGACCAATATTACAAAAGTTGTACGGAGTACATAATTCAGAAACCGTCAGAAATATACGAAGCATTCACGAGTCCCCAAAGTCAGTGACTTTGAGTCACTTACAACTGTGGTCCACATATCAGTCACCCAAAGTCATGGCAAAGTCAGCTTGGCAAAGTCACCGACAGACAAAGCAAGCAGTGAACAGACAACTCCGTAGCACTGAAAAGACATCTCACAGAAAAGGCTAGTACTACCTTTTCTTCCCGGATAAGCAAAAATAGCTGATCGGTACTGACGAAATGCACCAGGTCCGCAATGTACTCCAGCTATAAGTGAAGCATGCCTACCACTGAAGAGGAAATTCAAGATTCCACCAGATCCCCATATCACTCTTTTGCATAAAACACGGACATATCTTTTGCACAATTCACCACTTGTTGGTCTAATCTATCGCAGCTTCCATCAGTTGGTCATCCAATTAACGATTTAACGGATTAGAAAAATAAGCGGTGGAATTAGAAGTACTAGTAGCGAAATGTGCAAAATATACCGCCCTTCCCGAGGGGGTTTGTCCAGAAGAGGGCCGGATGACAATGTCCCGGGTGCATCCAGAAACGAGAGGGGTAGTTTCTAATACATGTAAGAAATTATTTTACAAAAAGGTACATATTAAGTAGTACAACTATTAGTACAGTACTACTATTTCGAGGGAAAATGCCATGTCGTGCGACCTCTAATCAATGAGTAGAAGTTGTAGGTGCGCCTAACATGCATTGCTGAAAGCTGGTTCCGCTGGAATTTGAGCTCAGCCGGGGCGGATTCTGCGAAGTACGCCCGACGTCACTCATGTATCCCACCAAACTGCTCACTTCTTTCAATGTCTCTTCTCTTTCACTGCAGCTCTCCAACATCAGGTGCATCAACTTATCTTGTGCCTTCTGCCTCTCGAGAAGGGCAAGGATGGCGATGTCAGCATATTCAAGGTTCAACTTTTGGAGCTGTACTTTATCCTGAAGAAGGATTTTGTACTCTATATCAGACTTGTCTCTGTCGAGGCACACAGTCTTGAGTATGCTGCTGGCTTTCTCCGCTGATGCTTTCTGCTTAATCAGCTCGTTCTTCAACATATCGCGCTCATTTCGAAGGCTGCAAATGAGCTCCACAAGAGTTTTCGAATTCTTCTTCTTGGCAGCCAAATCGTCTCGGAGGCGATCACACTCTAAGCTGAGCTCCTCGTTTTTTTCCATCAAGATGGCGACAGTGGTGTCGATAGTCGGCGCCGCTTCCTTCAGGGCGAAATCATCGGTAGCAAGTAAGCGGAAGAAGAAGAAGAAGAAGAAGAAGAAGAAGAAGAAGAAGAAGTTGGTGCTACCTCATTTCGCCGGGGTAGGGCCGGGTTGAAATCATCGGACGACGATGATTCCTTGGTCGTGGAAGTTGGTGCAGTAGGGGCGTCGTTGGAACTTCCAACCCTTTAAGATGTATAACCATAGAGACTCTTAAAGAGCTTGAGCCCGGGCAAGAAGAAACGAAAGTACATGGCGAAGGAAACTAACCCGGTGAGCACAGCACGGACGCGTTTCGGCGGCGGCGGCGGCGACGGCGAGCCCACTTGGTTTCTGGAACCGTCTCTCGAAATTTCGAGCCGGCGTTTTTTATCCGCGTACTTGACCGCCGGCGACCTGAAGTTTGAACACATTAATTGCTGGAGGAGAGAGCGACGAAAGAAACGAAAGTACATGGCGAAGGAAACTAACCCGGTGAGCACAGCACGGACGCGTTTCGGCGGCGGCGGCGGCGACGGCGAGCCCACTTGGTTTCTGGAAGCGTCTCTCGAAATTTCGAGCCGGCGTTTTTTCTCCGCGTACTTGACCGCCGACGACCTGAATTTTGAAGACATTGCTGGAGGAGAGAGCGACGAACAAATGTTTGTTAGGTGGAGAGAGGAAGAAAGTGAATGGAACGAGAGAGTTTAGCGTTTTGCCCTTATAGTCATAGTCGCTAACCGTGACGCGGGAAGGTTGGTCGTCGGCGTTTAATGGTCTCCCGCGTGGAAACCGAGGCGGCCACGAGGCAGCGGCTGGCCACGCGGCGTCCAGTCGCCTACGCCGCCGTAAATAAGGGTAGTTGCCTACCACCACCAGGTGACATGCACCTTTTCCATGTCACCGTGTGACATGCGGCCTAAATTCAAATTTAAAACATTGCGAAAAAAATCATGCATCCGGTGACATGCCCATGGCATGCCACCGATGAAGAGTTCCGTGCCATGCACTCTGGCACTCTGCGCCGTCTTGGATCAGAAAATGAGCGAAGAACGAGGACGAGGCACTAGTTCAAATTTAGGATGAAGTTTAAGTTTTATTTTGGTTTAAATTAGATTAGAGGGAGTAGTACTCTTACTTTATTACTCGTACTTGTGTTAATGTAGTAGTATTATTATGGTGGTGTACTTGCGTCCGTGTACTGCTTGTTTCAGCTGTTTTGGTGAAGGAGACATGCATCACCCTTTTTGGTGATATATCTAGTCGTCATGTAGCCCTCTACCATGTACTATTTTTGCTATGAATATATGTGGTATTGATTGTCAAAAAAAAACCCCAAGATCCTGAAAAACTGTTGGTCTATCCCGAGAAACGAGGAGGTTTAAGGAAACGAGGAGTCCAGCGCGTGCGGAAGGAGCTTTAATCGTGCGAGCATGCAGGGGCAAAATGAGGAAACTAGCGATTACTTTCTCTCCTGCCAGTCTTATACCTTAATAAATGGGCAAACTGAGCACGTTGTAGCTAATCCTTTTATTAATTAAACAGCTATATTAGTCAATAAGATTGCCTTATGTTTTTCCTCAGTTTTCGCCAAGCCCTTATTTGTTACCCGCAGAAGGAGCTCAGACGGGAGGATTCCAGTTTAGTTGACCGTTCCGTGCTGACGTGTGGGGCTAGTAGAAAGGGACCGCGTGGGACAGGACGAGACCGCGTTTGGTTGTACGTGAGCAGGAGCTGGGTTCTGTCTCTCTCGGCGCGAATTGGCATTTTTAAGAGCACCTTTTCCCCCTCTGTCTCTTTGTCTTTATTAACCAAAAGTATCAAATCTAGAGAAGCTTGCATTTCTGTCTTTCTTCAATTATTTGTGCCTTTTGGCCCTCGTTGTTTGCCCAATATGGCAGCAAATCTAGTACTCCCTCTGGTCCATATGTATGTAGTTAAATCTAGAAGCAAATCTCCAGGGTAATGTACTCCGTACGACAAATTCGCAGTAATAGTAAATCGAGAAAACAAAGTAGGGCCAACAAAATATACTCCAGTAGAATAGGGATAGATAATAGGGATCCCTCCCTAGATAATAAGCTGCATACACAGCAGCCAACAGGTTCGAGGTTCTTCACAACACCATCATACTAACAACATAACAACAAGGGATCCCTAGCTAACAACAAAATAGAAGCTGCTTTGCAGCAGCAGCAGCACACGTCCGGGACTCCGCCTACCCCATCTGCCTCCACTTGTTGCTCCCCTTGGGAGCCTTGGGCTTGAGCGGAGGCATGCGCCCGGCGGAGATCTCCACCCGCTGGATGCTGCGGAGGTGCATGCCGAGCGCCATGTGCTTGGCGCGGAAGGAGTGGGGGTTCACCGACGCGCCGACCTTGGGGTTGGTGTTGCCGATGTTCTCGGCATGCGTGAGGAGGCAGTTGAAGTCAGTGCGGCCGAGCCTCCTAGTGCAGAAGGGGCACCTGTAGACACCCTTGGCGAAGTAGGAGACGTACTGGCCGACCTGCAGCCTCCGCAGCACCTGGCGAGTCTTGACGTCATGGTGCTCGTCGTCGCTGCCGACGTCGCTGCCAGACAGCTGATCCATATCAAACGGGAACTATTAGTGAATGAGATGCAACGATGACTAACGTGCATGATAACAAAGTAAGGAAAAACAGAGCCAGCCTCAGTTAGAGTGGACACGATTATATGTCTACAGGGATGGTGTTAGCGAACCATAGCTCATGCACAACAGATTTGTACACAGCAATGGTTCGCTGAACCCACTCTGTAAAAATTTGTGCCCAACGATTCATCATAGGCAAAGAAACAGATTCCAGATCTGATTTTGAACAGATTCCAGAATATTTGCAAAATTAAACGGTTGATATCTTTTGATTCCTGCATAAAATAACTGACTGAGATCCCATAAATTAACTGATTGAGATCCCATTATTACTTGCATAAATTAACCGAACGGCCGAACTCCAAATCTTAAACGAAATCAAGAAGGGATCAAAGCAAAATGGAATAAAATCGATCGGCGCAAATATTAACCCAATACTCAACCATCTACAGATCGGCACTAATAGTTACTAGGGAACCAGCAAAAATAGGGTTAAAAAAGGAATGGGCGAAGAAAAAAGGGAGCAAACCATAGTTACCTCGTTCCATGGGTCGTCCATGAAGGTGTCGTAGGGGTTCGGAGGCGAGATGTACGGCACCGGCTCATAGGGGTCCCATCCCGGCGGGATACGACCGCCACCGGCGGCGGCGACGGCCTTTGAGGGGACGACGTCGAAGAGGGAGGCGTCGCGCTTGGAGCCGACGGCGTCATGGACGATGGGATTCGCATTCTCCATGTCCATCTCGCCTGCAGAGAGGGAGAGGGTTTTTGCTTTGGAGAAGATGATGGGACGTGAGAGGCGGCGTTGCATGAGCGAGTGAGAGTGACAGAGATAGTGCGAGGAGGCGTCTATAAAGGCGAGGGGTGGTTAATGCGACCCGCGTCCTACGCGTCCACCATTTAACGTCTGCACGTCTTGGGCTTCTGCAACGCGACACGCGTCCACAATTGCACGTCTTCGACTTCTGCACCGCGACTCGCGTCAGTACCCGTCAACAATTGCACGTCTTCCACTTCTGCACCGCAACACGCGTACTCGAGTCTAACCCTGGAAATTTAGATATACTCTCGAGTCTTATACTGTAGCATTTTTTGTGTGCTCGGTTTTCCCCTTGAGTACTAATACTGGCTAGTGCAATATACTCAGTTTTACCTCAAGTGCCTGGTCAACAGAGAGTCAACAAATGGGATTAACTAGTTAAATGAGTCAACAAATGGGATTATCAGTTCGTTTTCACGTGTTAAACTTGTCTAAATATTGGTCAAACCAAGGATTTGACCAAGATTCAAATGGGCAGAAAATTAAAAAAATCAGAAAAATGAAAAACCAAAGCACATAGTCTTCTTATGTCATATAGTAAGCATTAAAGTTGATAAACAAGGTCTAGACATATTCAAACAAGAAAAATCATGTGTCTACCCCCTAACCCTAAACTCTGTCTTATGTAGTCAAGCATGAAGAGAAGTACTTTTGGGTTTCAAACATGGAAATTTCAAAAACCACCCAAAAGCTTCATTTTAGTGTGACTAAGAAGGATCAAGGCTTACCTTTTCATTTTCATGTTTTAAACTTGTTTAAATCCTGGTCAAATATAGGTTTGACCAAGATTCAAATGGGCATAAAATAAAAATATAGAAAAATGAAAAACCAAAGCACATAGTCTTCTTATGTCATATAGTAAGCATTAAAGTTGATAAACAAGGTCTAGAAACTTGTCTAAATATTGGTCAAACCAAGGATTTGACCAAGATTCAAATGGGCAGAAAATTAAAAAAATCAGAAAAATGAAAAACCAAAGCACATAGTCTTCTTATGTCATATAGTAAGCATTAAAGGTGATAAACAAGGTCTACACATATTCAAACCATACAAATCATGTATCTACATACTCCCTAACCCCTAAACTCTGTCTTATGAAGTCAAGCATGAAGAGAAGTGGTTTTGGGTTTCAAACATGGAAATTTCAAAAACCTCCCAAAAACTTCATTTTAGAGTGACTAAGAAGGATACATGCTTCCCTTTTCATTTTCATGTTTTAAACTTGTTTAAATCTTGGTCAAACCTAGGATTTGACCAAGATTCAAATGGGCATTAAAATTTAAAAATCAGAAAAATGAAAAACCAAAGCACATAGTGTTCTTATGTCATATAGTAAGCATTAAAGTTGATAAACAAGGTCTAGACATATTCAAACCATACAAATTATGTATCTACCCCCTAACCCCTAAACTCTGTCTTATGAAGTCAAGCATGAAGAGAACTGGTTTTGGGTTTCAAACATGGAAATTTCAAAAACCTCCCAAAAAATTCATTTTAGAGTGACTAGGAAGGATACATGCTTCCCTGGTCATTTTCATGTTTTAAACTTGTTTAAATCTTGGTCAAACCTAGGATTTGACCAAGATTCGATGGGCATCAAAATTTAAAAAAATCAGAAAAATGAAAAACCAAAGCACATAGTTTTCTTATGCCATATAGTAAGCATTCAAGTTGATAAACAAGGTCTATACATATTTAAACCATACAAATCATGTATCTATAACCCTAAACCTTAAACTCTGTCTTATGAAGTCTAGCATGAAGAGAAGTCGTTTTGGGTTTCAAACATGGAAATTTCAAGAACATCCCAAAAGCTTCATTTTAGTGTGACTAAGAAGGATCAAGGCTTACCTTTTCATTTTCATGTTTTAAACTTGTTTAAATCCTGGTCAAATATAGGTTTGACCAAGATTCAAATGGGCATAAAATAAAAATATAGAAAAATGAAAAACCAAAGCACATAGTCTTCTTATGTCATATAGTAAGCATTAAAGTTGATAAACAAGGTCTAGTCTTATTCAAACTAGACAAGTCATGTATCTACCCGCTAACCCCTAAACTCTGTCTTATGAAGTCTAGCATGAAGAGAAGTCGTTTTGGGTTCAAACATGGAAATTTCAAGAACATCCCAAAAGCTTCATTTTAGTGTGACTAAGAAGGATCAAGGCTTACCTTTTCATTTTCATGTTTTAAACTTGTTTAAATCCTGGTTAAATCTAGGATTTGACCAAGATTCAAATGGGCATAAAATAAAAAAAATAGAAAAATGAAAAACGAAAGCACATAGTCTTCTTATGTCATATAGTAAGCATTAAAGTTGATAAACAAGGTCTAGACTTATTCAAACTAGACAAATCATGTATCTATCCGCAAACCCCTAAACTCTATCTTATGAAGTCAAGCATGAAGAGAAGTGCATGGTTTTGGGTTTCAAACATGGAAATTTCAAAAAACTCCCAAAAAATTCATTTTAGAGTGACTAAGAAGGATACATGCTTCCCTTTTCATTTTCATGTTATATACTTGTTCAAATCTTGGTCAAACCTAGGATTTTACCAAGATTCAAATGTGCATCAAAATTCCAAAAAAATAAAAAAATGAAAAAACAAAGCACATAGTTTTCTTATGTCATATAGTAAGCATTAAAGTTGATAAACAAGGTCTAGACATATTCAAACAAGAAAAATCATGTGTCTACCCCCTAACCCTAAACTCTGTCTTATGTAGTCAAGCATGAAGAGAAGTGCTTTTGGGTTTCAAACATGGAAATTTCAAAAACCACCCAAAAGCTTTATTTTAGAGTGACTAAGAAGGATCCATGCTTATCTTTTCATTTTCATATTTTAAACTTGTTTAAATCATTGTCAAACCTAGTATTTGACCAAGATTCAAATGGGCATAAAATTAAAAAATCAGAAAATTGAAAAACTAAAGCACATAGTCTTCTTATGTCATATATATAGTAAGCATTTAAAAGATGATAAATAAGGTCAAGACAATTCAAATAATACAAATCATGTATCTACCCCTAACCCTAAACTCTATCTTATGAAGTCAAGCATGAAGAGAAGTGGTTTTTGGTTTCAAACACAAAAATTTCAAAAACCTCCCAAAAGCTTCATTTTAATTAGACTAACTTATTAATTATGAAGGATCCAGGATTGATTACCTTTTCATTGTCATGTTTTAAACTTGTTTAAATCTTGGTCAAACCTGGGATTTGACCAAGATTCGAATGGGCATAAAAATTAAGAAAAAAATCGTAAGAATGAAAAACCAAAGCACATAGCCTTCTTATGTCATATAGTAAGCATTCAAATTGATAAACAAGGTCTAGACATGTTCAAACCAGAAAAATCATGTATCTACCCCTAACCCTAAACTATGTCTTATGAAGTCAAGCATGCATGAAGAGAAGTGGTTTTGGGTTTCAAACATGAAAATTTCAAAAACCTCCCAAAAACTTCATTTTAGAGCGACTAATAAGGATCGATGCTTACCTTTTCATTTTCATGTTTTTACTTATTTGAATCTTGGTCAAATCCTAGGTTTGACCAAGATTTAAACAAGTTTAAAACATGAAAATGAAATGGGAAGTGTGTATCCTTCTTAGTCAGTCTAAAATGAAGCTTTTGGGATGTTCTTGAAATTTCCATGTTTGAAACCCAAAACCACTTAAGACAGAGTTTTTGGTTAGGCGTAGATACATGATTTTTCTTGTTTGAATATGTCTAGACCTTGTTTATCAACTTGAATGTTTATGACATAAGAAGGCTATATATGTGCTTTGGTTTTCCATTTTTTTCATTTTTTCGAAGTTTTTATGCCCATTTAAATATTGGTCAAATCCTAGGTTTGACCAAGGTTTAATCAAGTTTAAAACATGACAATGAAAAGGTAAGCATGAATCCTTTCTCAGTCACTCTAAAATGAAGGTACTTGAAATTTTTATGTTTGAAACACAAAACCCCAGTTCTCTTCATATGTTTGACTTCATAAGACAAAGTTTAGGGTTAGGGGTAGATATGATACATGATATTTCTGGTTTGAATATGTCTAGACCTTGTTTATCAACTTGAATGCTTACTATATGACATAAGAAGGCTATATATGTGCTTTGGTTTTTTATTTTTTTATTTTTTTTGAATTTTTACGCCCGTTTGAATCTTGGTCAAATCCTAGGTTTGACCAAGGTTAAAACAAGTTTAAAAAATGGCAATGAAAAGGTAAGCATGGATCCTTCTTAGTCACTCTAAAATGAAGCTTTTGGGAGGTTTGTGAAATTTCCATGTTTGAAACCCAAAATCACTTCTCCTCATACTTAACTTCATAAGACAGAGTTTAGGGTTAGGGGGTAGATACATGTTTTGTGTGTTTTGAATATGTCTAGACCTTGTTTATCAACTTGAATGCTTACTATATGACATAAGAATACTATGTGCTTTGGTTTTTCATTTTTCTGATTTTTTTAATTGTTAAACCCATTTGAATCTTGGTCAAATCCTAGGTTTGAGCAAGATTTAAACAAGTTTAAAACATGAAAATGGAAAGCTAAGCATGAATCATTCTTAGTCACTCTAAAAATCTTTCGGTCTGCAGAAGAGTCGAATCTGCAATCAGTAGTTACAAAAGCGACCCACCTTAGGGATGGATAATAAGACTTGGGCAATATAAACGTTGATACTACTTACTTTGTGATACTAAAATATATGTATCTAGACATATTTCAGTTGTAGATACATCCATTTTAACATCAAGTAATATGGATCGGAGGACTAGCTAAAGAACAATGAGAGGCAGTGTTTCTCTCCCCCAGCCTACTTGGCGGAGTGGCCCTCCATCAGGACAGGTGGTGATTCCGCTTCTCTCGTTGGAATTCCTTATCCCCCAGCCTACTCGGCGACGTGCGCTCCTCAGTGACCTGCGCGAGGGCGCCTCGGCGACCTACGCAAAGGTGGCTGGACTCGGAGCGCATCGACTTCCTTCTGCGGTGCCTGGATTGGATCGACCATCCCGCGCGTGTCCTCCACCATATTGTTTTTCTTCAAGATGCTGTTATCCATCATCTTCTTCACCGCATCATGTTGGGTGTTGAGGCTCCCGTTGAGAGCTTGAACGCACCTGTTTGATAGCTCGACGTTTTCTTCGCGAAGAAAGCCGCACTCGATCTTAAGCATCAAATTCTCGCCCTTGAGCTTCTTGATGACAGAGTTCGTTTCCTCACTTGATGGAACCCTCACATCATGCAGCTTGCCCCGGCCGGTGACCTCGTCCTTCAAAGTATCGACATCATCGCGAAAGTTGGAGGCGAGTTCCACGAGAGTTTTAAGCTCATCTCTGAAACACGCCGATGCTTCCTGCATGGCAATATCATCAGTACCGAAACAAAGTGACGAGAGGAAGACGAAAATGTCCAATCAGTGGTAACCTCTAAGCGCAGGAGACAGGGGTTGAAGTCGTCATGAGAAGATGTCAGGGTGCGTCGTGGGGCACTGAGATATGTATAAAAAGGATTAATACGGAATAAAGAGTTGGGACCTCCGGGCCAGGAAGAATCAAGAAACATGGCGATGGAAACCAACCAGGAATCTTCGACCGCACGACTGACGCCGTTCCGAGACGAGCGCGAAGCAGGGCCTTCGTTTTCTGGCGGGCCCTTTCTCGCGGCCAGCATCTGGATAGACCGCCGGCGGGAACTCTCCGCGTCCTTGGTCAACACTAGATGGTGCTTCTTCAAGCGAGATGGTGGCCTTGACTTCGGAGGCATCGCTGGAAGTGGAAGGAGACTGGAAGTGAAGCAAGAAGGGGATGGAAGAAGTACTCCCCCCTATTAAAACCAGACAACCGTCTCCTGCCCTCGCTTCGAGCAACCTGGTCCGCCCATCCTAAATCAACGGCCGAGAGGGGGCTCAAGGGTCAGGACGCGGGAGCAGAAGCAAATGAATCGAGAGCGGTCCGGAGTATCCTGTCCGTCCACCGTAAATCAACGGGACAGAGCGGCTACCTTCTCTTCGAAGGCTCTGGCGCGCAACCCGAGGAATGGACATCTGTCGGCTAGTATAGAATTTTATAGCACGCCATTAATCGAGCTAGCAGTACTGTACTACTGACTACAACTCTGATGGACGTCCAAAGCTCTGAATAGTCAGGGGAAACAATGAATGCGAGCCAGGGTAGTACTACTGTAGTAGTGAAGCAATGGGGATTATCTGGAGCAAGTACGGAGTACCGAGTACAGTACTACAAAAGTGCTGTTCGTTGTTTTCGCAGTTCATTTTAGCGTAACGTCCAGGTTGTTGTCGAACCAGCTGTTAGATTTTGGGTAATTATTGTTAAGTTGCTGCTTCTTAATTAAAATTTATCAAAGTCATGTAGACTAGATCGATTTGTGAGAACATCCCAAAAGCTTCATTCATTTTAGAATGACTAAGAAGGATCCATTCTTACCTTTTCTTTTCATGTTTTAAACTTGTTTAAACCTTGGTCAAACCTAGGATTTGACCAAGATTTAAATGGGCATAAAAATTCGGAAAAAAATCAACAAATGAAAAACCAAAGCACATATATAGCCTTCTTATGTCATATAGTAAGCACTCGAGTTGATAAAAACTCTGTCTTATGAAGTCAAACATATGAAGAGAACTGGTTTTGGGTTTCAAACATGGAAATTTCACAAACCTCCCAAAAGCTTCATTCTACAGTGACTAAGAAGGATCCAGGATTACCTTTTTCATTTTCAATTTCTTAACTTGTTTAAATCTTGGTCAAACCTAGGATTTGACCAAGATTCAAATGGGTATAACAATTCAAAAAAAACGGAAAAAAACCAAAGAACATAGTCTTCTGATGTCATATAGTAAGCATTCAAGTTGATAAACAAGGTCTAGACATATTCAAACCAAACAAATCATGTATCTACCCCCTAACCCTAAACTCTGCCTTATGAAGTCAAGCATGAAGAGAAGTGATTTTGGGTTTCAAACATGGAAATTTCAAAAACCTCCCAAAAGCTTCATTTTAGAGTGACTAAGAAGGATCCATGCTTACCTTTTCATTGCCATGTTTTAAACTTGTTTTAACCTTGGTCAAACCTAGGAATTGACCAAGATTCAAATGGGAGTAAAAATTCAGAAAAATTCAAAAAAAATGGAAAACCAAAACACATATATAGCCTTCTTATGTCATATAGTAAGCATTCAAGTTGATAAACAAGGTCTAGACATATTCAAAGCAGAAATATCATGTATCATATCTACCCCTAACCCTAAACTCTGTCTTATGAAGTCAAACATATGAAGAGAACTGGGGTTTTGGGTTTCAAATATAAAATTTTCAAGTACCTTCATTTTAGAGTGAGTAAGGAAGGATTCATGCTTACCGTTTCATTTTCATGTATTAAACTTGTTTAAACCTAGGATTTGACCAAGATTTAAATAGGCATAAAAAATTCGAAAGAAATCAAAAAATGAAAAACCAAAGCACATATATAGCCTTCTTATATCATATAGTAAAAAATTCAAGTTGATAAACAAGGTCTAGACATATTCAAACAAGAAAAATCATGTATCTACACCTAACCATAAACTCTGTCTTAAGTGGTTTTGAGTTTCAAACATGGAAATTTCACAAACCTCCCAAAAGCTTCATTTTACAGTGACTGAGGAGGATCCATGCTTACCTTTTGGCTTAAACGTTTGAAACCAAAAACCACTTCTCTTCATGCATGCTTGACTTCATAACACAGAGTTTAGCTAGGGTTAGGGGGTAGATACATGATTTTCCTGGTTTGAATATGTCTAGACCTTGTTTATCAACTTAATTGATTGCTTACTATATGACATAAGAAGACTACGTGCCTTGGTTTTCATTTTTTTTTTTTTTGAATTTTATGCTCATATATTTGAATCTTGGTCAAATCTTAGGTTTGACCAAGATTGAAACAAGTTTAAAACATGAAAATGAAAAGGGAAGCATGTATCCTTCTTAGTCACTCTAAAATGAAGCTTTTGGGATGTTCTTGAAATTTCCATGTTTGAAACCCAAAACGACTTCTCTTCATATGCTAGACTTCATAAGATCAACAGGGGGTAGATACATGATTTTTCTGGTTTGGATATACCTAGACCTCGTTTAACTTGAATGCATACGATATGACATAAGAAGACTACGTGCTTTTGTTTTTCATTATTCTGTTTTTTTTGAATTTTGTGCCCACCCATTTGTATCTTGGTCAAATCCTAGGTCTGATAATGATTTAAACAAGATTAAAATATGAAAATGCAAAGGTAAGCATGGATCCTTCTTAGTCACTCTAAAATGAAGCTTTTGGGAGCAAAACCACTTCTCTTCATATGCTTGACTTCATAAGACGGAGTTTAGGGGTTAGGGGGTATAGATACATGATTTGTCTAGTTTGAATATGTCTAGACCTTGTTTATCAACTTAATTGGCTTACTATATGACATAAGAAAACTATTTGCTTTGGTTTTTCTTTTTTCTGACTTTTTTTCAATTTTGATGCCCATTTGAATCTTGTCAAATCCTAGGTTTGACCAAGATAATTTAAACAAGCTTAAAACATGAATATGAAAAGAGGAGCATGTATCCTTCTTAGTCACTCTAAAATGTAGTTTTTGGGAGTTTTTTGAAATTTCCATGTTTGAAACCCAAAACCACTTCTCTTCACATGCTTGACTTCATAAGACAGAGTTAATTAATTTAGGGGTTAATTAGGGGGTATAGATACATGATTTGTGTGGTTTGAATATGTATGGACCTTATTTATCAACAACTTTAATGCTTACTATATGACATAAGAAAACTATTTGCTTGGTTTTTCTTTTTTCAATTTTTTTTTCAATTTTGATGCCCATTTGAATCTTGTCAAATCCTAGGTTTGACCAAGATAATTTAAACAAGTTTAAAACATGAATATGAAAAGGGAAGCATGGATCC
Source organism: Lolium multiflorum (assembly GCA_030979885.1). NCBI lineage: Eukaryota > Viridiplantae > Streptophyta > Magnoliopsida > Poales > Poaceae > Lolium > Lolium multiflorum. The sequence goes on along the minus strand of CM061749.1, from coordinate 139,286,236 downwards.
TTCTTAGTCACTCTAAAATGAAGCTTTTGGGAGGTTTTTGAAATTTCCATGTTTGAAATCCAAAACCACTTCTCTTCACATGCTTGACTTCATAAGACAGAGTTTAGGGGTTAGGGGTATAGATACATGATTTGTCTGGTTTAATATGTCTAGACCTTGTTTATCAACTTTAATGCTTACTATATGACATAAGAAGACTATGTGATTTGGTTTTTCATTTTTCTGTTTTTATTTTTCTGCCCATTTGAATCTTGGTCAAATCCTAGGTTTGACCAAGATATAGACAAGTTTAACACGTAAATGAGTTAACTTGGATTTCCTACCCTTGAATCCATAGGAAACTTTGTTCTAATGCACTATAATAATCAACCGAGTTTTTACACCAACAGGTCTGTCACTTACGTGTGGTGCCCATGCGTGAGGTCCCACACTTCAGTGAGCACAAGTCACGTGCAATAGGTACGCAAACTCCCAGCCATTTTCTTTGTCAAGAGAAGACGCATCAGGATGCGTATTGGAAGTCTGTGGGTCCTTCTGGATCCTTCGGTCGTCCCTCTCACAAAAAAACAAATCTCTCTCGTTCTCGGCCTCGCTCGACTCGCTCGCTCGCTCGCTCGCACCTCCTGCTCACTGACAAACCCTGCACAAAAGTCAACATCATCACCCGAAAAAGGGGAGACACCATAATTCTCTCCCTTCTTCTCTCCTTCCGAGTGATCCCTCTTCCTCCGAGTTTCACTCGACGGGCAAACACACATGTGCTGCCTAGTAATAATAAAAAGGTAGAAAAATCGACCTACGAATATATAATTAAATAGGTTAAACTAGGGTTTTACCCAGTACTACAGATCAAGGTTCAAAAAATCCAACTACGGGGTTCGAACAACACGATTCTAATCCAAGAATTTTTTCGACCTAGGTCACCCAAATGGCCTCAAACTATAGGGTTAGCATCTAGTGCAGTATGTGTGAAAATGTATGCACTATGTGTGCTATAACTTGTATGTCTTTCATATTTGAACCAAATTTGAATAAGTTTGAAATATTTGAAAAGGGGCTTTTGGCTTAAACGTTTGAAACCAAAAACCACTTCTCTTCATGCATGCTTGACTTCATAAGACAGAGTTTAGCTAGGGTTAGGGGATAGATGCATGATTTTCCTGGTTTGAATATGTCTAGACCTACTTTATCAACTTAATTGAATGCTTACTATATGACATAATAATACTATGTGCATTGTTTTTTATTTTTTTGATTTTTTTAAAATTGTATGCCCATTTGAATCTTGGTCAAATCCTAGGTTTGAACATGGTTTAAACAAGTTTAAATCATGAATATGAAAAATTAAGCATCTATATATCCTTCTTAGTCACTCCAAAATGTAGCTCTTGGGAGGTTTTTTCGAAATTTCCATGTTTGAAACCAAAACCACTTCTCTTCATGCATGCTTGACTTCATAAGACAGAGTTTAGCTAGGGCGTTAGGGGGTAGATACATGATTTTCCTGGTTTGAATATGTCTAGACCTGGTTTATCAACTTAATTAATTGATTGTTTACTATATGACATAAGAAGACTATGTGCCTTGGTTTTAAATTTTTCTGTTTTTTTTGAATTTTACGCCCATATATTTGAATCTTGGACAAATCCTAGGTTTGACCAAGATTTAAACAAGTTTAAACATAAAAATAAAAAGGGAAGCATGTATCCTTCTTAGTCACTCTAAAATGAAGCTTTTTGGATGTTCTTGAAATTTCCATTTTTGAAACCAAAAACGACTTCTCTCTTCATGCTAGACTTCATAAGATCGACAGGGGGCAGATACATGATTTGTCTGGTTTGGATATGTCCAAACCTTGCTTGTTTATCAACTTGAATGCTTACTATATGACATAAGAATGCTTACCATATGTTTGAATTTTAAAAGCATATAGTCTTCTTATGTCATATAGTAAGCATTCAAAAGTTTTTCTTTGAGAGAGTAGCATGCATTCAAAAGTTGATAAATAAGATTTGTACATATTCAAACCAGACAAATCATGTATCTACCCATATGCATATATATATAACCCTATACTTTTGTCTTATGAAGACGTCAAGGATGAAGAGAAGTGGATTTGGGTTTCAAACATGGAAATTTCAAAAACCTCCCAAAACATGTATATATCTACCCCTAAACCCTAATCTTTGTCTTATGAAGCCAAGCATATGAAGAGAAGTGATTTTGGGTTTCAAACATGGAAACTTCAAAAACCTCCCAAAAGCTTCATTTTAGAGAGACTAAGAATGATCCATATGCTTACCTTTTCATTGCCATGTTTTAAACTTGTTTTAACCTTGGTCAAACCTAGGATTTGACCAAGATTCAAATGGGAGTAAAAATTCAGAAAAATTCAAAAAAAATGAAAAACCAAAGCACATATATATATAGCCTTGATCTTATGTCATATAGTAAGCATTCAAGTTGATAAACAAGGTCGATCTCTAGACATATTCAAAGCAGAAATATCATGTATATATCATATATATCTACCCCTAACCCTAGCTAAACTCTGTCTTATGAAGTCAAACATATGAAGAGAACTGGGGTTTTGGGTTTCAAACATAAAATTTTCAAGTACCTTCATTTTAGAGTGAGTAAGGAAGGATTCATGCTTACCGTTTCATTTTCATGTTTTAAACTTGTTTAAACCTAGGATTTGACCAAGATTTAAATAGGCATAAAAAATCGAAAGAAATCAAAAATTGAAAAACCAAAGCACATATATATAGCCTTCTTATATCATATAGTAAAAAATTCAAGTTGATAAACAAGGTCTAGACATATTCAAACAAGAAAAATCATGTATCTACACACCTAACCATAAACTCTGTCTTAAGTGGTTTTGGGTTTCAAACATGGAAATTTCACAAACCTCCCAAAAGCTTCATTTTACAGTGACTATATAAGGAGGATCCATGCTTACCTTTTGGCTTAAACGTTTGAAACCAAAAACCACTTCTCTTCATGCATGCTTGACTTCATAATATAAGACAGAGTTTAGCTAGGGTACGTTAGGGGGTGTAGATACATGATTTCCTGGTTTGAATATGTCTAGACCTTGTTTATCAACTTAATTGATTGCTTACTATATGACATAAGACGACTACGTGCCTTGGTTTTCATTTTTTTTTTTTTTGAATTTTATGCTCATATATTTGAATCTTGGTCAAATCCTAGGTTTGACCAAGATTTAAACAAGTTTAAAACATGAAAATGAAAAGGGAAGCATGTATCCTTCTTAGTCACTCTAAAATGAAGCTTTTGGGATGTTCTTGAAATTTCCATGTTTGAAACCCAAAACGACTTCTCTTCATGCTAGACTTCATAAGATCAACATGGGGTAGATACATGATTTGTCTGGTTTGGATATACCTAGACCTCGTTTAACTTGAATGCATGCATACGATATGACATAAAAAGACTACATGCTTTTGTTTTTCATTATTCTGATTTTTTTGAATTTTGTGCCCACCCATCTGTATCTTGGTCAAATCCTAGGCTTGATAATGATTTAACAAGATTAAAATATGAAAATGCAAAGGTAAGCATGGATCCTTCTTATTAGTCACTCTAAAATGAAGCTTTTGGGAGCAAAACCACTTCTCTTCATATGCTTGACTTCATAAGACGGAGTTTAGGGGTTAGGGGGTATAGATGCATGCATGATTTGTCTAGTTTGAATATGTCTAGACCTTGTTTATCAACTTAATTGGCTTACTATATGACATAAGAAAACTATTTGCTTTGGTTTTTCTTTTTCCTGATTTTTTTCAATTTTGATGCCCATTTGAATCTTGTCAAATCCTAGGTTTGACTGAGATAATTTAAACAAGCTTAAAACCTGAATATGAAAAGGGAAGCATGTATCCTTCTTTGTCACTCTAAAATGAAGTTTTTGGGAGGTTTTTCAAATTTCCATGTTTGAAACGACCCAAAACCACTTCTCTTCATATGCTTGACTTCATAAGACAGAGTTCAGGGGTTAGGGGGTATAGATACATGATTTGTCTAGTTTGAATATGTCTAGACCTTGTTTATCAACTTAATTAATTGGCTTACTATATGACATAAGAAAACTATTTGCTTTGGTTTTTCTTTTTCCTGATTTTTTCGATGCCCATTTGAATCTTTGTCAAATCCTAGGTTTGACTGAGATAATTTAAACAAGCTTAAAACATGAATATGAAAAGGGAAGCATGCATCCTTCTTAGTCACTCTAAAATGTAGTTTTTGGGAGGTTTTTGAAATTTCCATGTTTGAAACCCAAAACCACATCTCTTCATGCTTGACTTAATTTATAAGACATAGTTTAGGGGTTAGGGGTAGATACATGATTTGTATGGTTTGATATTTCTAGTCCTTGTTTATCAACTTTAATGCTTACTATATGACATAAGATGACTATGTGATTTGGTTTTTCATTTTTCTGTTTTTTATTTTATTTTTCTGCCCATTTGAATCTTGGTCAAATCCTAGGTTTGACCAAGATTTAGACAAGTTTAACACGTGAAAACGAATAAGTAAGCATGTATCCTTCTTAGTCACTCAAAAATGTACCAATCGATAGATGTGTTAACTTTGCTTCATGGAAATAATAATGTCACGTAAATGAGTTAACTTGGATTTCCTACCCTTGAATCCATAGGAAACTTTGTTCTAATGCAGTATAATAATCAATCGATTTTTTTGCACCAACATGTCTGTCACTTACGTGTGGTGCCCACGCGTGAGGTCCCACACTTCAGTGAGCACAAGTCACGTGCAATAGGTACGCAAACTCCCAGCCATCTTCTTTGTCAAGAGAAGACGCATCAGGATGCGTATTGGAAGTCTGTGGGTCCTTCTGGATCCTTCTTAGTCACTCTAAAATGAAGCTTTTGGGAGGTTCTTGAAATTTCCATGTTTGAAACCCAAAACCACTTCTCTTCATGATTTACTTCATAAAACATAGTTTAATTAGAGTTTTAGGGGTAGATATATACATGATTTTTCTGGTTTGAATATATATGTCTCTAGACCTTTGTTTATCAACTTGAATGCTTAATATACATATGACATAAGAAAACTATTTGCTTTGGTTTTCTTTTTTCTGAATTTTTTTCAATTTTGATGCCCATTTGAATCTTGTCAAATCCTAGGTTTGACCAAGATAATTTAAACAAGCTTAAAACATGAATATGAAAAGAGGAGCATGTATCCTTCTTAGTCACTCTAAAATGTAGTTTTTGGGAGTTTTTTGAAATTTCCATGTTTGAAACCCAAAACCACTTCTCTTCACATGCTTGACTTCATAAGACAGAGTTAATTAATTTAGGGGTTAATTAGGGGGTATAGATACATGATTTGTGTGGTTTGAATATGTATGGACCTTATTTATCAACAACTTTAATGCTTACTATATGACATAAGAAAACTATTTGCTTTGGTTTTTCTTTTTTCAATTTTTTTTTCAATTTTGATGCCCATTTGAATCTTGTCAAATCCTAGGTTTGACCAAGATAATTTAAACAAGTTTAAAACATGAATATGAAAAGGGAAGCATGGATCCTTCTTAGTCACTCTAAAATGAAGCTTTTGGGAGGTTTTTGAAATTTCCATGTTTGAAATCCAAAACCACTTCTCTTCACATGCTTGACTTCATAAGACAGAGTTTAGGGGTTAGGGGTATAGATACATGATTTGTCTGGTTTAATATGTCTAGACCTTGTTTATCAACTTTAATGCTTACTATATGACATAAGAAGACTATGTGATTTGGTTTTTCATTTTTCTGTTTTTATTTTTCTGCCCATTTGAATCTTGGTCAAATCCTAGGTTTGACCAAGATATAGACAAGTTTAACACGTAAATGAGTTAACTTGGATTTCCTACCCTTGAATCCATAGGAAACTTTGTTCTAATGCACTATAATAATCAACCGAGTTTTTACACCAACAGGTCTGTCACTTACGTGTGGTGCCCATGCGTGAGGTCCCACACTTCAGTGAGCACAAGTCACGTGCAATAGGTACGCAAACTCCTAGCCATTTTCTTTGTCAAGAGAAGAGCATCAGGATGCGTATTGGAAGTCTGTGGGTCCTTCTGGATCCTTCGGTCGTCCCTCTCACAAAAAAAAACAAATCTCTCTCATTCTCGGCCTCGCTCGACTCGCTCGCTCGCACCTCCTGCTCACTGACAAACCCTGCACAAAAGTCAACATCATCACCCGAAAAAGGGGAGACACCATAATTCTCTCCCTTCTTCTCTCCTTCCGAGTGATCCCTCTTCCTCCGAGTTTCACTCGACGGGCAAACACACATGTGCTGCCTAGTAATAATAAAAAGGTAGAAAAATCGACCTACGAATATATAATTAAATAGGTTAAACTAGGGTTTTACCCAGTACTACAGATCAAGGTTCAAAAAATCCAACTACGGGGTTCGAACAACACGATTCTAATCCAAGAATTTTTTCGACCTAGGTCACCCAAATGGCCTCAAACTATAGGGTTAGCATCTAGTGCAGTATGTGTGAAAATGTATGCACTATGTGTGCTATAACTTGTATGTCTTTCATATTTGAACCAAATTTGAATAAGTTTGAAATATTTGAAAAGGGGCTTTTGGCTTAAACGTTTGAAACCAAAAACCACTTCTCTTCATGCATGCTTGACTTCATAAGACAGAGTTTAGCTAGGGTTAGGGGATAGATGCATGATTTTCCTGGTTTGAATATGTCTAGACCTACTTTATCAACTTAATTGAATGCTTACTATATGACATAATAATACTATGTGCATTGTTTTTTATTTTTTTGATTTTTTTAAAATTGTATGCCCATTTGAATCTTGGTCAAATCCTAGGTTTGAACATGGTTTAAGCAAGTTTAAATCATGAATATGAAAAATTAAGCATCTATATATCCTTCTTAGTCACTCCAAAATGTAGCTCTTGGGAGGTTTTTTCGAAATTTCCATGTTTGAAACCAAAACCACTTCTCTTCATGCATGCTTGACTTCATAAGACATAGTTTAGCTAGGGCGTTAGGGGGTAGATACATGATTTTCCTGGTTTGAATATGTCTAGACCTGGTTTATCAACTTAATTAATTGATTGTTTACTATATGACATAAGAAGACTATGTGCCTTGGTTTTAAATTTTTCTGTTTTTTTTGAATTTTACGCCCATATATTTGAATCTTGGACAAATCCTAGGTTTGACCAAGATTTAAACAAGTTTAAACATAAAAATAAAAAGGGAAGCATGTATCCTTCTTAGTCACTCTAAAATGAAGCTTTTTGGATGTTCTTGAAATTTCCATTTTTGAAACCAAAAACGACTTCTCTCTTCATGCTAGACTTCATAAGATCGACAGGGGGCAGATACATGATTTGTCTGGTTTGGATATGTCCAAACCTTGCTTGTTTATCAACTTGAATGCTTACTATATGACATAAGAATGCTTACCATATGTTTGAATTTTAAAAGCATATAGTCTTCTTATGTCATATAGTAAGCATTCAAAAGTTTTTCTTTGAGAGAGTAGCATGCATTCAAAAGTTGATAAATAAGATTTGTACATATTCAAACCAGACAAATCATGTATCTACCCATATGCATATATATATAACCCTATACTTTTGTCTTATGAAGACGTCAAGGATGAAGAGAAGTGGATTTGGGTTTCAAACATGGAAATTTCAAAAACCTCCCAAAACATGTATATATCTACCCCTAAACCCTAATCTTTGTCTTATGAAGCCAAGCATATGAAGAGAAGTGATTTTGGGTTTCAAACATGGAAACTTCAAAAACCTCCCAAAAGCTTCATTTTAGAGAGACTAAGAATGATCCATATGCTTACCTTTTCATTGCCATGTTTTAAACTTGTTTTAACCTTGGTCAAACCTAGGATTTGACCAAGATTCAAATGGGAGTAAAAATTCAGAAAAATTCAAAAAAAAATGAAAAACCAAAGCACATATATATATATATAGCCTTGATCTTATGTCATATAGTAAGCATTCAAGTTGATAAACAAGGTCGATCTCTAGACATATTCAAAGCAGAAATATCATGTATCATATCTACCCCTAACCCTAGCTAAACTCTGTCTTATGAAGTCAAACATATGAAGAGAACTGGGGTTTTGGGTTTCAAACATAAAATTTTCAAGTACCTTCATTTTAGAGTGAGTAAGGAAGGATTCATGCTTACCGTTTCATTTTCATGTTTTAAACTTGTTTAAACCTAGGATTTGACCAAGATTTAAATAGGCATAAAAAAATCGAAAGAAATCAAAAATTGAAAAACCAAAGCACATATATATAGCCTTCTTATATCATATAGTAAAAAATTCAAGTTGATAAACAAGGTCTAGACATATTCAAACAAGAAAAATCATGTATCTACACACCTAACCATAAACTCTGTCTTAAGTGGTTTTGGGTTTCAAACATGGAAATTTCACAAACCTCCCAAAAGCTTCATTTTACAGTGACTATATAAGGAGGATCCATGCTTACCTTTTGGCTTAAACGTTTGAAACCAAAAACCACTTCTCTTCATGCATGCTTGACTTCATAATATAAGACAGAGTTTAGCTAGGGTACGTTAGGGGGTGTAGATACATGATTTCCTGGTTTGAATATGTCTAGACCTTGTTTATCAACTTAATTGATTGCTTACTATATGACATAAGACGACTACGTGCCTTGGTTTTCATTTTTTTTTTTTTTGAATTTTATGCTCATATATTTGAATCTTGGTCAAATCCTAGGTTTGACCAAGATTTAAACAAGTTTAAAACATGAAAATGAAAAGGGAAGCATGTATCCTTCTTAGTCACTCTAAAATGAAGCTTTTGGGATGTTCTTGAAATTTCCATGTTTGAAACCCAAAACGACTTCTCTTCATGCTAGACTTCATAAGATCAACATGGGGTAGATACATGATTTGTCTGGTTTGGATATACCTAGACCTCGTTTAACTTGAATGCATGCATACGATATGACATAAAAAGACTACATGCTTTTGTTTTTCATTATTCTGATTTTTTTGAATTTTGTGCCCACCCATTTGTATCTTGGTCAAATCCTAGGCTTGATAATGATTTAACAAGATTAAAATATGAAAATGCAAAGGTAAGCATGGATCCTTCTTATTAGTCACTCTAAAATGAAGCTTTTGGGAGCAAAACCACTTCTCTTCATATGCTTGACTTCATAAGACGGAGTTTAGGGGTTAGGGGGTATAGATGCATGCATGATTTGTCTAGTTTGAATATGTCTAGACCTTGTTTATCAACTTAATTGGCTTACTATATGACATAAGAAAACTATTTGCTTTGGTTTTTCTTTTTCCTGATTTTTTTCAATTTTGATGCCCATTTGAATCTTGTCAAATCCTAGGTTTGACTGAGATAATTTAAACAAGCTTAAAACCTGAATATGAAAAGGGAAGCATGTATCCTTCTTTGTCACTCTAAAATGAAGTTTTTGGGAGGTTTTTCAAATTTCCATGTTTGAAAACCCAAAACCACTTCTCTTCATATGCTTGACTTCATAAGACAGAGTTCAGGGGTTAGGGGGTATAGATACATGATTTGTCTAGTTTGAATATGTCTAGACCTTGTTTATCAACTTAATTAATTGGCTTACTATATGACATAAGAAAACTATTTGCTTTGGTTTTTCTTTTTCCTGATTTTTTCGATGCCCATTTGAATCTTTGTCAAATCCTAGGTTTGACTGAGATAATTTAAACAAGCTTAAAACATGAATATGAAAAGGGAAGCATGCATCCTTCTTAGTCACTCTAAAATGTAGTTTTTGGGAGGTTTTTGAAATTTCCATGTTTGAAACCCAAAACCACATCTCTTCATGCTTGACTTAATTTATAAGACATAGTTTAGGGGTTAGGGGTAGATACATGATTTGTATGGTTTGATATTTCTAGTCCTTGTTTATCAACTTTAATGCTTACTATATGACATAAGATGACTATGTGATTTGGTTTTTCATTTTTCTGTTTTTTATTTTATTTTTCTGCCCATTTGAATCTTGGTCAAATCCTAGGTTTGACCAAGATTTAGACAAGTTTAACACGTGAAAACGAATAAGTAAGCCTGGATCCTTCTTAGTCACTCAAAAATGTACCAATCGATAGATGTGTTAACTTTGCTTCATGGAAATAATAATGTCATGTAAATGAGTTAACTTGGATTTCCTACCCTTGAATCCATAGGAAACTTTGTTCTAATGCACTATTATAATCAACCGAGTTTTTACACCAACAGGTCCGTCACTTACGTGTGGTGCCCACGCTTGAGGTCCCACACTTCAGTGAGCACAAGTCACGTGCAATAGGTACGCAAACTCCCAGCCATCTTCTTTGTCAAGAGAAGACGCATCAGGATGCGTTTTGGAAGTCTGTGGGTCCTTCTAGATCCTTCGGTTGTCCCTCTCACAAAAAAAAAATCTCTCTCATTCTCGGCCTCGCTCGACTCGCTCGCTCGCTCGCTCGCTCGCACCTCCTGCTCACTGACAAACCCTGCACAAAAGTCAACATCATCACCCGAAAAAGGGGAGACACCATAATTCTCTCCCTTCTTCTCTCCTTCCGAGTGATCCCTCTTCCTCCGAGTTTCACTCGACGGGCAAACACCCATGTGCTGCATAGTAATAATAAAAAGGTAGTACTCGTAGAAAAATCGATATACGAATCTGTAATTAAATAGGTTAAACTAGGGTTTTGCCCAGTTCTACAGATCAAGGGTTCAAAAAAATCCAACTACGGGGTTCGAACAACACGATTCTAATCCAAGAATTTTTTCGACCTAGGTCACCCAAATGGCCTCAAACTATAGGGTTAGCATCTAGTGCAGTATGTGTGAAAATGTATGCACTATGTGTGCTATAACTTGTATGTCTTTCAAATTTGAACCAAATTTGAATAAGTTTGAAATATTTGAAAATGGGCTTTTGGCTTAAACGTTGGAAACCAAAACCACTTCTCTTCGTGCATGCTTGACTTCATAAGACAGAGTTTAGCTAGGGTTAGGGGGTAGATGCATGATTTTCCTGGTTTGATTATGTCTAGACCTTGTTTATCAACTTAATTGAATGCTTACTATATGACATAAGAATACTATATGTGCCTTGTTTTTTTATTTTTTTATTTTTTTAAAATTTTATGCCCATTTGAATCTTGGTCAAATCCTAGGTTTGAACATGGTTTAAACAAGTTTAAATCATGAATATGAAAAATTAAGCATCTATATATCCTTCTTAGTCACTCCAAAATGTAGCTCGGTCTTGGGAGGGTTTTCGAAATTTCCATGTTTGAAACCAAAAACCACTTCTCTTCATGCATGCTTGACTTCATAAGACGGAGTTTAGGGTTAGGGGTAGATATATACATTATTTTCTGGTTTGAATATGTCTAGACCTTGTTTATCAACTTGAATGCTTAATTACTATATATATATGACATAAGAATGTTATGTCCTTTGGTTTTTCATTCTTTTGATTTTTTATGAATTTCTATGCCCATTTGAATCTTTTGGTCAAATCCTAGAGGTTTGACCAAGATTTACACAAGTTTAAAACATGAAAATGAAAAGGGAAGCTTGTATATCCTTCTTAGTCACTCTAAAATGAAGTTTTTGGAGGTTTTTGAAATTTCCATGTTTGAAACCCAAAACCACTTCTCTTCATGCTAGACTGCTTCATAAGACAATTTAATTAGGGGTTAGGGGGTAGATACATGATTTGTCTGGTTTGAATATGTCCAAACCTTGCTTGTGTATCAACTTGAATGCTTACTATATGACATAAGAATGCTTACCATATGTTTGAATTTTAAAAGCATATAGTCTTCTTATGTCATATATATAGTAAGCATTCAAAAGTTTTTCTTTGAGAGAGTAGCATGCATTCAAAAGTTGATAAATAAGATTTGGACATATTCAAACCAGACAAATCATGTATCGATCCCCCTAACCCTAAACTCTGTCTTATGAAGTCAAGCATGAAGAGAAGTGCTTTTAGGTTTCAAACATGGAAATTTCACAAACCTCCCAAAAGCTTCATTTTACAGTGACTAATTAAGGAGGATCCATGCTTACCTTTTGGCTTAAACGTTTGAAACCAAAAACCACTTCTCTTCATGCATGCTTGACTTCATAAGACAGAGTTTAGCTAGGGCGTTAGGGGGTAGATACATGATTTTCCTGGTTTGAATATGTCTAGAACTGGTTTATCAACTTAATTAATTGATTGTTTACTATATGACATAAGAAGACTATGTGCCTTGGTTTTAAATTTTTCTGTTTTTTTTTGAATTTTATGCCCATATATTTGAATCTTGGTCAAATCCTAGGTTTGACCAAGATTTAAACAAGTTTAAACATAAAAATGAAAAGGGAAGCATGTATCCTTCTTAGTCACTCTAAAATGAAGCTTTTGGGATGTTCTTGAAATTTCCATTTTTGAAACCAAAAACGACTTCTCTCTTCATGCTAGACTTCATAAGATCGACAGGGGGTATAGATACATGATTTGTCTGGTTTGGATATACCTAGACCTCGTTTATCAACTTGAATTCATACGATATGACATATGAAGACTATGTGCTTTAATTTGTTTTCATTTTTCTGATTTTTTTGAATTTTGTGCCCACCCATTTGTATATTGGTCAAATGCTAGGCTTGATAATGATTTAAACAAGTTTAAAATATGAATATGCAAAGTTAAGCATGGATCCTTCTTAGAAACTCTAAAATGAAGTTTTTCGGAGGTTTTTGAAATTTCCATGTTTGCAACCCAAAACAACTTCCTCTTCACATGCTTGACTTCATAAGACAGAGTTTAGGGGTTAGGGGGTATATATAGATACATGATTTGTCTAGTTTGAATATGTCTAGACCTTGTTTATCAACTTTAATGCTTACTATAAGACATAAGAAAACTATTTCCTTTGTTTTTTCTTTTTTTTTGATTTTTTTCAATATTGATGCCCATTTGAATCTTGTCAAATCCTAGGTTTGACCAAGATAATTTAAACAAGCTTAGAACATGAATATGAAAAGGGAAGCGTGTATCCTTCTTAGTCACACTAAAATGAAGTTTTTGGGAGGTTTTTGATATTTCCATGTTTGAAACCCAAAACCACATCTCTTCATGCTTGACTTAATTTATAAGACATAGTTTAGGGGTTAAGGGGTAGATACATGATTTGTATGGTTTGATATTTCTAGACCTTGTTTATTATCAACTTTAATGCTTACTATATGACATAAGATGACTATGTGATTTGGTTTTTCATTTTTCTGTTTTTTATTTTATTTTTCTGCCCATTTGAATCTTGGTCAAATCCTAGGTTTGACCAAGATTTAGACAAGTTTAACACGTGAAAACGAATAAGTAAGCATGGATCCTTCTTAGTCACTCAAAAATGTACCAATTGATAGATGTGTTAACTTTGCTTCATGGAAATAATAATGTCATGTAAATGAGTTAACTTGGATTTCCTGCCGTTGAATCCATAGGAAACTTTGTTCTAATGCACTATAATAATCAACCGTGTTTTTACACCAACATTGCCAACAGGTCTGTCACTTAGGGCATGTGCAATGGTTGATAACACTATCTTATCTTAGTCCTGCCACGTAATCTAGATATAACAATAAAACATGATGTACAATGGATAATTTTTTAGTTTTATCTTTAGTAACGAAACATCCTAAATTTGTGGTGAGAGAGATTGTGCTAAGAGATCATCTCTTAGCTAAGAGAAGGCAAAGTCTTTTTTATCTTTCTCTTTCGTCTACCTCAATTATCCTACGTGGCACCGCTAAGATATCACCATTGTACATGCCCTTACGTGTGGCGCCCATGCGTGAGGTCCCACACTTCAGTGAGCACAAGTCAAGTGCAGTAGGTACGCAAACTCCAAGCCATCTTCTTTGTCAAGAGAAGACGCATAAGGATGCGTATTGGAAGTCTGTGGGTCCTTCTGGATCCTTCGGTTGTCCCTCTCAAAAAAAAACAAATCTCTCTCATTCTCGGCCTCGCTCGACTCGCTCGCTCGCTCGCTCGCTCGCTCCTGCTCACTGACAAACCCTGCACAAAAGTCAACATCATCACCCGAAAAAGGGGAGACACCATAATTCTCTCCCTTCTTCTCTCCTTCCGAGTGATCCCTCTTCCTCCGAGTTTCACTCGACGGGCAAACACACATGTGCTGCATAGTAATAATAAAAAGGTAGTACTCGTAGAAAAATCGATATACGAATCTGTAATTAAATAGGTTAAACTAGGGTTTTGCCCAGTTCTACAGATCAAGGGTTAAAAAATATCCAACTACGGGGTTCGAACAACACGATTCTAATCCAAGAATTTTTTCGACCTAGGTCACTCAAATGGCCTCAAACTATAGGGTTAGCATCTAGTGCAGTATGTGTGAAAATGTATGCACTATGTGTGCTATAACTTGTATGTCTTTCATATTTGAACCAAATTTGAATAAGTTTGAAATATTTGAAAAGGGGCTTTTGGCTTAAACGTTTGAAACCAAAAACCACTTCTCTTCATGCATGCTTGACTTCATAAGACAGAGTTTAGCTAGGGTTAGGGGATAGATGCATGATTTTCCTGGTTTGAATATGTCTAGACCTTGTTTATCAACTTAATTGAATGCTTACTATATATATGACATAAGAATACTATGTGCCTTGTTTTTTATTTTTTGATTTTTTTAAAATTTTATGCCCATTTTAATCTTGGTCAAATCCTAGGTTTGAACATGGTTTAAACAAGTTTAAATCATGAATATGAAAAATTAAGCATCTATATATCCTTCTTACTCACTCCAAAATGTAGCTCTTGGGAGGGTTTTTCGAAATTTCCATGTTTGAAACCAAAACCACTTCTCTTCATGCATGCTTGACTTCATAAGACAGAGTTTAGGGTTAGGGGTAGATATATACATGATTTTCTGGTTTGAATATGTCTAGACCTTGTTTATCAACTTGAATGCTTACTATATATATATGACATAATAATGTTATGTCCTTTGGTTTTTCATTCTTTTGTTTTTTTATGAATTTCCATGCCCATTTGAATCTTTTGGTCAAATCCTAGAGGTTTGACCAAGATTTAAACAAGTTTAAAACATGAAAATGAAAAGGGAAGCTTGTATATCCTTCTTAGTCACTCTAAAATGAAGTTTTTGGGAGGTTTTTGAAATTTCCATGTTTGAAACCCAAAACCACTTCTCTTCATGCTAGACTTCATAAGACAATTTAATTAGGGGTTAGGGGTAGATACATGATTTGTCTGGTTTGAATATGTCCAAACCTTGCTTGTGTATCAACTTGAATGCTTACTATATGACATAAGAATGCTTACCATATGTTTGAATTTTAAAAGCATATAGTCTTCTTATGTCATATATATAGTAAGCATTCAAAAGTTTTTCTTTGAGAGAGTAGCATGCATTCAAAAGTTGATAAATAAGATTTGGACATATTCAAACCAGACAAATCATGTATCGATCTACACCCCCTAACCCTAAACTCTGTCTTATGAAGTCAAGCATGAAGAGAAGTGCTTTTGGGTTTCAAACATGGAAATTTCACAAACCTCCCAAAAGCTTCATTTTACAGTGACTAAGAAGGATCCAGGCTTACCTTTTCATTTTCATGTTTTAAACTTGTTTAACTCTTGGTCAAACCTAGGATTTGACCAAGATTTAAATGGGCATAAAAAATCAGAAAAAACAGAAAAAATGAAAAACCAAATAACATAGCCTTCTTATGTCATATAGTAAGCATTCAAGTTGATAAACAAGGTCTAGACATTTTCAAACCAGAAAAAGCATGTATCTACCCCTAACCCTAAACTCTGTCTTACGAAGTCAAGCATGAAGAGAAGTGGTTTTGGGTTTCAAACATGGAAATTTCTAAAACCTCGCGAAAGCTTCATTTTAGAGTGACTAAGAAGGATCCATGCTTACCTATTCATTTTCATGTTTTAAACTTGTTTAAACCTTGATAAAACCCAGGATTTTACCTATTTAATCATAGATTCATAGGTCGATTTTTTACTTTTTTATTTTTACTATGCAGCACATGTGTGTTTGCCCGTCCAGTGAAACTCGGAGGAAGAGGGATCACACGGAAGGAGAAGAAGGGATAGCAGTCACGGGGCCCCTCTTATTATTTATGGTGTATATCTTTTTTCTGGTGATGTTGACTGTTGTGCAGCGTTTGTCAGTGCGCAGGAGGTGCGAGGCTGCGAGCGAGCGAGTCGAGCGAGGCCGAGAATGAGAGAGATGTTTTTTTCTTTTTCTTTTCCGTGAGAGGGACAACAGAAGGATCCAGAGACGACTTCCACTACGCATCCTGGTGCGCGTCTTCTCTTGACAAAGAAGATGGATGGGAGTTTGCGTACCTACTAATCTACTATAGTACTACTACTACACAAGAACCATATACATGTCAAACTTTTCAATCATGACCCACATGCATTTTATGTATATATTCAGAACTTTTAATGCATGCATGAAAACTCAGCAAAATATGTGCATTTTGGGTTGTCGCACATAAATGTGCTTTTACTTGTCTGCCACCAATCCAATTTTCATGTTAGGGGGAAACACGACACACGATGGACATTTCCAATGTTTCACGAATTAATTATCTCAATTTGCATCCATATATATATGCGCCTGGTTACTGAAAGATCGAACCAAAGGTGAACTTGAAACGTTTTAATTTTCATGTTTTAAACTTGTTTAAATCTTGGTCAACCCTTGGATTTGACCAAGATTCATAAAAAATTCAAAAACATAGTCTTCTTATGTCATACAGTCAACATTCAACTTGATAAAACAAGATCTAAACATATTAAAAGAAGAATCATGTATCTACCCCCTAACCCTAAACTCTGTCTTTTGAAGTCAAACATGAAGATACGTGGTTTTGGGTTTACAAAATGGAAATTTCAAAAACCTCCGAAAAGCTTAATTTTGGAGTGACTAAGAAGGATACATGCTTACTTTTTCATTTTCATGTTTTAAACTTGTTTAAAGCTTGGTCAAACCTAGCTAGCTTGGATTTGACCAAGACTCAAGTGCGCATAAAAAATTCGAAAAAACCCCCAAAAATGAAAAACCATAACACATAGTCTTCTTGCGTCACATATATTGTAAGCATTCAAGTGTTGATAAACAATATCTAGACATATCAAACAAGAAAAATCATGTATCTATACCCCTAACCCTAAATTTGTCTTATGAAGTCAAGCATGAAGAGAAGTGGTTTGGGTTTTCAAACATGGAAATTTCGAAAACCGCCCAAAAGCTTCATTTCGGACTGACTAAGAAGGATCCATGCTTACCTTTTCATTTTCATGTTTTAAACTTGTTTAAATTCTTGTTCAAACCTAGGATTTGGCCAAGATTCAAATGGGCATAAAAACAATCGAAAAAATCAAAAATGAAAAACCAAAGCACATAGTCTTCTTATGTCACATAGTAAGCCATTCAACTTGATAACAAGGTCTAGACCTATTCAAACCAGAAAAATCATGTATCTACCCCTAACCCTAAACTCATTTGTCTGATGAAGTCAAGCATGAAGAGAAGTGGTTTTGGGTTTCAAACATAGACATTTCAAAAGCCTCCCAAAAGCTTCATTTTGGAGTGATTGAGAAGGATCCATGCTTAATTTTTCATTTTAATGTTTTAAACTTGTTTAAATCTTGGTTAAACCTATGATTTGACCAAAATTTGATTTGGCATGAAAATTCAAAACAAATCAAATAAATAAAAAACCAATGCACATAGTACATCTTCTTATGTCATATACTAAGCATTCAAGTTGATAAGCCAGGTCTAGACATATTCAAACTAGAAAAATCATGTATCTACCCCTAACCCTAAACTCGATTTGTCTTATGAAGTCAATCATGAAGAGGTGTTTTGGGTTTCAGACATGGAAATTTCAAAAACCTTCCAAAAGCTTCATTTTGAAGTTACTAATTAAGAAGGATCACTACAAGAAAAGTTTGGCAAATTTTCTTGTAGTGGATCCAGGCTTAATTTTTCATCTTCATGTTTTAAATTTTGGTCAAACCTAGGATTTGTCCAAGATACAAATGGGCATAAAAATTCAGGGTAGCATCATACCCCCCTCCTTCCCGCGTAGAAAAAGTGTTAGGCGAGTAGTAGAATGGCATGACCAACAAGTTTCAAGTAAAATTTTGAATATGACCAAAATATACCAATTGATAGATGTGTGTGACCCAAGATTGAGCCATGGTACATTTTGCCAACAAAGTAGCAATTGAGTTGGCTTTCTACCTTAGTAGGCGTGCATTGGAAGGATGCATTATGCCGGCAAAGTTTTCAAACGTTCAAACTTTTCCGGTTTCTCATACAGTATTTGGCTCCTTGAGAAGCATTGATGTGATCATATAAGGTTATCCAAAACTTCGCCTTTCCCGTATTTGCCCGAGCACTCGACACCCCTCGTCCCATGGCGACTCCTCCAGCCATAGCCCCGTGCACCCAGGCTCCACGACTCAGCCTCGGAGGGGTGTGCGCTAAAAGCTCGCAAATGTCTGTGTGCCATTGGTGTGCGATGAAGCAGGCGGCTCTGTGTCTTGCTGTGGCTAGACTCCTGGCGCCCTTTGATCTAGGAGAGGGAGAGGAGGGAGGGGGTCCCATGAAGCGGCGGTGGCCCAGGTATCGGCGGCAGCCCAGGCAGCAGCGGCAAAGTGGGCTGGTCGGAGCATAGGCATGCGCCGGGGGCGAACCTCGCCGGGTGAGGATGCTTCCATTGTGAAGAAGCACTTGCCATCCAGGGCTTCGGGTTCGCCAACAAACTCAGCGCCTCGGTCCATGGCGTTGCCGTCGTGGGGACGTCGGGGGCGGCGGCGACGTGCTGCAGCCCCAGCCTTTAGTGGGGACCAAAGTGCGACCGACCACATCACGGCGTCGGCAGCATTGGGGATGCCGATGGGCATCCACTGCCACACACAGATTTGGGAGGTTCTGGCCGGGCCGAGTTCCAAACTTCCATCATCGGAGCCGAGGGCTTGGTACTTCAAATTCCGAATCAGGCAATCCTTCGACCCCAATCAGCTTCTGCCTGTGGTCCAAATCCGAGATATCTTGGCGGCAGCTATGCTGGTTAAGCTTAGCCGGACAGCGGCAATCGACGATCTGCAAAACCTAGATGCCTTCCGAGGATTTGCAGCAGCCGTCAATGCACTCGTGGAGGCATCGCATGCTGGTAGCAGCGGCGAATGCGGGTATGTTGTTTTACTCCCTTTGTATGCTTTTGTCATAAAAATCAATTTGCTAATTCTCATTCGATTGAAAATCAGACCCATTCACCATCAACTCTCAAACAGTGGACACTAGTAATATGTAGAACTAGAAATTACACAAGATTTCTGTACTGCTAGTACTATTACTTCGACGCTACATGTTGTTTACACGAGGAAATTGCACAAACTACCGCTTATTGCTGCCTTCGTTGCTTAAAACACTTTTTAAAACTGTAATTTTTTTCCGCACAAACCACCAACTATCGTGTTCTGTTGCAGGGAATTTCAAATTTAGGATTGAGCTGTTTAAGAGCAAATCAGATGATCGGGGACCACCAACTACTATAGTTTTAATTGCAAATAGAATAGATTTTGCAAAATTATGAAACGCACATAACGTTTGAATTACTACAATTTTTTTGAAGGTTTGATATTTTCATCATTTTTGTGTGAATCTTACACCAAGTAACACAACTTTCAGACGGAATACAAAATATTTTCAAACTTCCTAGATTTGATAGCTCAAATATTTTTAATTACTAGTTTTTCAGTATTTTAAAAAGTCGAAACACTATATTTTGGCTGAATGTTAGAAAATATATTTCATGATTATCCCATATTAGTTAAGAAGTACATAAACTAGTAGTAGTAATAAAGAACAGAGGGAGTTTATGGAGATACATCCATTAAGGGCATGTTAGTGTGTGTTGGTGTATTACTTATGCCTTCTTTGGTTAATACACTTCTCAAGTGATCCCCGCAAACCCTCTATTCTTGCCTAGAATACAAAAACTCCCCATCAAAGTATTAGTGCATTTTTTGGATGAGTATTCGAGAGGATTGGGTGAACACCAAGGATTTGCATAGGGAATTGGTACAATTGAATCCTTGGCTGTTTGATTTGTAGGATTGTTTCCGATAGGAATTTTTCCTAAGGATTTCTTTGCACAGATTCCATAGAAAATTAAACATCTACTCATACCTCTTTTTAAGAATGCTTTAGGGCTCCTTTGATTCAAAGGATTTGCATAGGAATTGTGTAGGATTTGATTCCTATGGGAAAAATTCCTATACATGTTGTTTGATTCATAGGAACGTATCCTATAGGAAAAATTCCTATAGGAATCTTGTAGTGTGATTCCTATAGGAAAAAAGCATTAGCTCATACCTCATGGAAAAATTCCTTTGCTACAATCAAACAAACTTCATCTTCCTATAGGTTTCAAGTAGACATGCCATTCCAATCCTATACCTTTCCTATTCCTATGTTTTTCCTATCCTTTAAATCAAAGGAGCCCTTACTTTTCCTATGGTGGAATCAAACAAAGTTTGGATTCTATGAATTCCTATAGGATTGGAGTGGACATGACATTGCAATCCTACATTTCCCTATTCCTACATCTTTCGGTAGGCATTTGCCTAGAATAAATAACCATGTGTATTACGGAGTAGCAATAAAATATAGGTTTATTTCTCTAAAGCATCTTGCACTGTACTAGTACATGGCTTAAGAGACAATATTTTTACCATTTTTTTTGCGAGAAGACAATATTATTACCATAGTTACTAAGTACATTTTATTGGATGATGAAGTGATAGCCCTCATCAATGCATTGTGAATTATTAGGGCATGGGTCACACGTGATTTACGAGTACACCGCACGATCGAGAGCCGCCGTCCCTCTTTGCTTTTTACCGATGCGGCGGAGCTCCTCCCCACACCCACGAATAACTGAAAGCCACAACTGCTGGGGAAAAGTCTTGCGCCGAGAAAATCTACAACCGTGGTTGAGTACATGTGTTTCTTAAGATACGAGTGCTCCAATGCATTTTTTCTTTCCTTTTACTAATTTACCTTGAAAATCCTGCACGTCCACTTATTTGTGGACGGAGGGAGTATCACGCCAAGAGGAAGTAGGACAATACTTTTGCCAGCTGTTGGCTCTTCTATTGTTCTTGCTCTAAAGAAACCCCGATTGTGAAAGGCCAAGGCGTACTTCTTTTGGTCACGCAAAATTCAAAATACTGCCATGGACATTGAATTGACATGACAACACATAGCTTGGGATGTCCAAATTTGCACGTTAGACCAGTGACTTGTTCTTCACCTTTTCAGAGGGAACAGTGACTTTTTATTATGGGTCTATACACTTTCCAAGAAACAGGAGGAGATGCTGTAGAGTGTAGAGGAGCGAAGTCAAGCGCCCCGCCCCCACCTGCCCTATTTCTGTTCACCTCCATCGTCTACCTCCGCCCCCGCCCGCACCAATCGACCACCTTCCATAGCACACGCCAGTGCCGCCGCCATGCAGCTTTAGAATCAATTCCACCGCCCAGTTTGAGAGCCTCCGTTCTTCATCTTCCCCGCCACCTGCCGCCATCGAACCCAAATTAAACTCCAATCAGTTGAACCCAAACCTCATAGACCCACCCCCTGCCCTGCGATGGCGGCATCGAACAAGGAAAATGATGACTCTGAACTGTTTCAGAAGGTCTTTTCCGAAGGTCCCCTTGAAGAACTCGTAACAAGATGCGACGTCATCACCGCCGCGAGCCTCGTCGGTTCGTCCAAACTATTTTTCGACTCTGCAAATGATAGTGCAACTCTATCTTTTTCTCTCCCGTTTGGCCTCCCATGTGTTCTTCATTCTCACCCGACGAAGGTAGCACGGGATTGCAAGCTGACGCCGCTGGACAGGTTCTCCTCCGACGCTGTGATGCCAGACGGTACGGGTAAGCAGTGGGTAGGTGCCAATGGAGATTGGGTTGCCATGGTTGACACTGGCTTTCCTGCTTGCAAATGGAAACTTGTCAACGTCTACACTCGCCGTGAAATTCCTCTCCCTGTGCCGTTTGAAACCACCCACATTCCAAATATATACCACCACAACCTTCGTGCTATTATATTTCACAAGATATATATTTGCCAAGTTCCCACAGCTGCTGGGGGGTACAAAAATTTCTCTCTTGTTGCTGTTTTTGACATCAGAGTTGCCCTCCTTTGCGGCGAAGATTCTGGATGGACAGTTCTTACAGAGCCCAAGTCCCACATCTTTTACAATTACAGCGATGCAATTCTCCACAATGGGCTTGTGTTTGCCACAACTCATACTGGCACTGTTCACGCATGGAATCCTCAGCAAGCTGGTAATTTTCCTCCGGACGTAAGTAGTGTATGATGAGCTTCATTATTCATGGCTGTAAAGATAATTTTAATGCACAAACTTATTAATTTTCGAACCTGACTGATCTGACTTGGAGGCTTGGGGCATATTTGCTTCGGATGAAATTTCATTGGTATTTAGACTTTTTATTCGAGATGATTACCATAGAAAAATTTGAGGATTGTATAATTAGGAGTTTTATTCTCAGATTGAATTATGTTGGATTTTGACCTCTACTTGAACTTCTTGAAATGAATCCTTTGGTTTCCCATGTGATGTACTGAAATACACCAATATGCTGTATTATTGAATGGAAATGCCATTATATCATCCCATCTGAATCCTAATGCGTTTTCCCAATTCTTACGTTTTCAGATTTGTGCAAACCAAACATACCCTTCTTAACAGTAATTTCGTTTTCAAGCAGGTCCTCCGCTGATCGTAGAGCCACCGCCCATTGTGTTTGAATGGCGGTGTGCACTTGATGATGCTCTTGGCCATGATCACGAGGTCGATTATGGCATGTGGTGGTTAGCAAGATCTATAGATGGTTCTAGACTTCTTCTGATCCATACACTGGGCATTGCTGATGAAAGGGAATATTCCTGTAAAGTTTGCCATACTGCTTCTGATCGTCGTGTTCATCATGGTCGCACTGTTGGCAACTATGCTTCTGGGTTTGGTTGCCTGGTGTTCACGAAGGACACTAGTAAGTTAAATGAAGGTATTCCATGGGAAAAGATTGATGACCTTGGAGAATATTCTCTTTTCCTTGGAGTGAACTATCCGATTATGCTGCCATTAGGCGGTGCAGATGTTGTCCCAGGATGTCTGACGAGAAGAAATTGTGTGTACACCTTGCCGAATGAAGCATGGCTTCGCAATTCGCAGCTGCCTGAAATATGCCGATTCAGTCTGAATCGTGAAGATTGCGCCGTTGGTTTCCAAACCAACGCCTTGGAGAAAACATGCAAAACAAAAAAAGATAGGTACCTGGTAAAGACACCGCTTTGGTTCATCCCAAACTTCGCCAACGCCCCGGATTGGAACAAGTGTGATGTTTAATTCTGAAACAGGGCCTGCAGCCATTGTAGCTACTGATAGTATGTAATTTCATAGCTAATGAACGAGGCAATTGTGGTCTACTAGTTACAACTGTTTTGTAAAGAGGTGGTCTATAAGTATACCCCTCTCTTCATTGATGCATTTGTGGTCTACTTGATGGTACTCTTAAATATATGGGTGTGGCTCCTCAACACATAATGTGGGGGTATTATTGTGTTAAAGTTGAAGGCTTGATCAACTATAGGTTCACTTCTCTAGTTACATTACTAGGTACTCCGGTTGGCTATGTTGTGATGAAATTGTGTTCTGTTGTTCGGTGAAGACAAAAGTAGAACTATGGTATGCTTATGTTTAAGAGCAAGCGAGGGTTTAGCTTGAGATGTTAAAATTCAGATTTGAACTATTTTTTGATATGGAAATTTGAAATATATATGGTACTGTATATGATTATGTGTAACAACAAGCGACGAAAGGGCTGATGCTCCTATTCCTTGTCGGCGGGAGGACTATGTGTGCGGCGACTTGAGCCAAATTAGAAGGCCATAGCTATGTTGATTGGTCCTTGAAGTTGGAGGGGCTAGGATTTCGGATGAGCGGAGTGGGGGAAGTTGTTGCTCATGGAACATAAGTCCTTAAAATAGTAATGTTAGTATATAGGAGTACAAGGTATATACTTGTACTATTTTAGTACTATAATAAGTATATCGGGTTCATCAAAAAGAATTATCTCGGGTTCACAACCACGTGGGGTCAAGGTGAGGGAAAGTTGGTCAATACCTCTTACCGCTATATCCCCGCCCCAAGTTCTAATGCGCAAGTGCTGTTATTTTTTTTAAGGGAAATAGTGGTTCCTCTCTCCCGGAAACATGCCCCGCATCTCCACCTCCTAGTATCGTAGTACTACTACTGCATCTTCTCCAAAAAAAACCCTCTTCTGTCTCTTTCTCCCGTTCACCCCTCTCTCCCTTGCATTGGATTACCGACTCCAATGAAGCAGAAGCGTAAGATTGAGGAGATTCCTGATTGCTACCACCAGTCCATGGGGTGGGGCAACCTCCACTACCCACTGGTGGAGAACATAGCCGAGCGGGCGGATATCCTCAGCACTGGTCGCCTCGCTCGAGGCATGATCGGCATGCGGCATGCCATCCGCGGAGCGCATAAGGTTCCGTTCGGTTTACCGAGCCTGCTCCACTGCGACCCCGAGACATGGCCAGACGACCGCGACAATACTGTAAGAGTATTTATTTATTTACTCATCTCGTTTCAGCTTGTGTTTTTTCAATCAACTTTTCTTATTGCCAAACATCATGCATGAATTTAGACTCAACATAATCACCTGATTTGGGAGTACTGTAAGGTTTGCTGCCTTCACTATGCACATGTACTCTTCGGAATTGCTTTATTTATCCATTACATCTGTGCTTCAGTTCTGCACAATCCGCTCTTCATTCTGTCGAATACCTTGCATGCATAGACAATTTTGAAACAAATCCTATTTGCAGGGCATTCACGCGTTGCTGATGCCATTAGACAAGCCGACAGTTCCAGCATTTATCCATACCAAGGAGGAACTGGATGGACATGGACCCATGCACTGGGTGGGTTGTAACGGCGACTGGGTGGCATTTGTCCAGCAGGACGGGCACTTGACGATCCGCAACATATACATATCAGATACTATTATACCTCTTCCATCTCTGCAAGATGCAGGAATTTCTTTGGGCCCTACTAGTGAATGGTGGCATGGCAGCCCACCATTCCTGTTCAAATACAAAATAGATAAAAGTTTGGAACTGCTCAAAGTACGGATCGTCAAGAGGCCGTACAAAGATGATCTAGCAGGGCCATGGCATTACGAGGTAATCGTTGTATTTGACGAATTGATTGCTATCCTACAAGCGCCCCTAGAAAAGGAGTGGAATATCCTGAGAAACCCTGAATTCTTTGATAGAAACAGCTATGTCGATGCCATGGGCATTCCTGGATATGGTACAAGTTCACACCTACATCGTGTATACGCAGTTACATATCCGTATGGAGATGTTCTGGTTTGGGAACCATATACCTGTGGTGAGTCTTTGTTTTATGTCTTAACTAGTAAATGGCATGCTGCACATGTTGGACCAATTACGATTCGCAATACTGATGTATAAAAGTTGCGTTCTAAATGTTGTTCAAACTTTCAATACAACTAATAATTTGGTTATACCATCAAAATAAGTGTGAGCATACAGTTTATAAATATGAACAAAAATTTGGAACCTTTCTTAATCACTATCAAGTGGGACGTGTGATATCGGTGTGAGACTGCTCTGATTTTTCTTCATAATGGAAACATGACGGTTCTAGAAACACGTGGACACTGGTGTGGTATTTTTTTCACGCGAATACCTCTAATCCCAACCGTTAGATTTTGGACACCAACAGTTGGAATTGCTGCGACATGTCTTGTTAAAAACTGGTGCCTTATAGTAGTAGAAAATAGAAGATAGAAGAGAAGAGATAATTTTCAGTGTAGTTCCTACTTGCTGCATTGTGGTTGATCTTTGTGCATTGCAGGGACACATGCAGCCCCGCGTCTCATTGACGCCCCTGTCATTGAAGATGAAGAAGCAGAAGTGGCTGCAATTTTCGCTCAAATCGAGGGAGATGCTGTCATGGAAGATGATGAAGCAAATGTGGCTCAAGGCGATGGAGGTGCCGATGAAGATAATGATGCTGATGAAGAAGAATTAGAAGAAGAAGAATTAGAAGAAGACGAATTTGATGATGAAGAATTAGATGATGAAGAATTAGATGATGATGGTGATAATCATAATTATGAAGATGAAGATGTATTTCTTGGATTTTCTGACCAGCGCACTTGGTTCCTGGCACCAATGAGAGCAGAGTCCATTACTGGTGAATCTGATCTCGCGTGGATTCAGGTTAAAGGTTATCGGCCCATCCTCGGTCCTCCAATATTACATATGGGTAACAAGCTGAGGTCTTATCCTTTGGTACGGTGCTACGTTTTCTTGAGATCTGCCCATACCTTGGACCCTGTAGAAGAGGCAAGGTGGGAAAGATTGAACAATTTGAAGGGGCGTTCTTTATTTCTTGGACTCAATCACCCAATTTTCATGCTACCCCCGCCAGTCGACGCAGAGGCTGCAGAACCAGATTTCCAATTGTTCAAACCTGACTGTGTCTTTGCTACCCACAATCGCGCCCGTGATACATGGATACGTCCAAGGCCAAATTGGTGCAGAATGCACGTCAATGGAGGTCCTGCCATAGGCTCAAGATTGCAGTACAAAAAAGAGAAGACTGAACATAGAGCCGAAGCACCCATGTGGTTCGTCCCAACACTTCCACCTGTTTTTCCTTGAGAAATAAGAGACAGATGGTGACCTTATTTTATAGAGAAAACATAGTGTTCGTGAACTTAACCTCATGAACATTCGCTGTTCGGTTTTTGCTGAAATCAAAATTTTGCAGAGATGAAGATCTTTGTTTGAATCCCGTGCTGAACATATTTTTCACAAATTAGCTACCCGTATTGTGATGAATACATGCTGGTTTGTTGTTTGGTGCAGTAGCAGACATGAAGATCTTTGTCCTGAATACCACAATGGACATCTTTTTTTTCTTCAAAAATTAGCTAAGCTCACGCTATTAGGCGCAAATGCCTATTAAGAGATTTGGTGCTCTTGGGCACCATTGCTCCTGCTATTTTAGAAAAAAAAAAAAAAATTTATTTGTTCAAAAAATTAGAAAACAAATCATGGAGTAGCTAATGAATTGTCCCATAAACGTGCAAAATTTCAGTTTCAAATAAAAAAAATTCTGGGCTACACAAAAGTAACAAACGTGTGGATCTGGGTATGCATATTTCAAATCTCCAAATTTCAACAGATTGTCTTTTTTGTGTAGTCTACAATATAAAGAATATCATATTAAAATTTTACACGCTTGTAGGTTACTTTATTTATTATGTCTACATTCATTTTCAGATTTTTTTGAAACAAATATGTATGCTATTTGATTTTTTTTAAACAGCAGAGCACTGGTGCCCATTAGCCAAAGACACTTTTCGCAAATGCCTACAATAAAGGAACGGATGGTGACCTTATTTTATAGAGAAACCATAGTGTTTGTGAAGTTAAAGTCATGAACACACGCTGTTCGGTTTTTGGTGAAATCAAAATTTAGCAGAGATGAAGATCTTTGTTTGAATCCCGTGATGAACACATTTTTCCTAAATTAGCTACCAGTATTGTGATGAATACATGCCGGTCTGTTTTTCGGTGGAGTAGCAGACATGCAGGGGATCGAAAGAAACGGCAAAGTAGCCAGAAATCAGGGGTCAAATATAAATTCGAGAAAGGAAACGTTTATTCAACAGTCAGGCTGACATGTGGGACGTATCTTGCAGCCGCAGCCCCAACATTTATCATTCAGAGAGGATGACATGTGGGACCCACGAACCAGTATCGTTCTCGGCGTTTCTCAAAGGGGGCAGGAGATCGAAAGAAAAAGGCAAGTAGCTCGAAATCAGGTGTCCAAAAAATCCAAGAAAGGAAAGGTTTATCGCACAAAGAGGCTGACATATTGTACCCAGTTTGCAGCAGCGTCATCAACGTTTCAAAGGCGGTGGAGTTCGAAAGAAAAAGGCAAATAGCCAGAAATTAGGGGTCAAAAATAAATCCAGCAAAGGAAACTTTTATCGTACAAAGAGGCTGACATGTGGGACCCAGCCAGCAGCGTCCTCAACGTTTCTAAGGTGGCAGGCAATGGAAAAAAGGCAAATAGCCAGAAATTAGGGGTCAAAAATAAATGCAACAATAGAAACTCTTATTGTTCATAGAGGCTGACATGTTGGACCCATGAGCCAGCAGGGCCCTCAACGTTTCAAAGGCGTCACGGGATCAAAAGAAAAGAACCAAGTAGTCATTAATTAGGTGTCAAAAATAAATCCAAGAAAGTAAATGTTTTACTTTTCATAGAGGCTGTCATATGGGACCCATGAGCCAGCAGCGTCCTCAACGTTTCTAAGGCGGCTGGGGATCGAAAAAAAAAGCGAAGTAGCCATTAATTAGGGGTCAACTATAAATCCAAGAAAAGAAATGTTTATTGTTCTTAGAGGCTGACATGTGGGAGCTATGCGCCAGCAGCGTCCTCATCGTTTCAAAGGCGGTCGGGGATCCAAAGAAAAAGGCAAATAGCCAGAAATCAGGGGTAAAAAAAATCCAAGAAAAGAAATATTATTGTTCATAGAGGCTGGCATGTGGGACCCATGAGCCAGCAGCGTCCACAATTTCAAAGGCGGCACAGGATCGAAAGAAAAAGGCAAGTGACCAAAAATCAGGGGGTAAAAAATCCAAGAAAAAAACTTTATTGTACATAGAGGATGACATGCGGGTCCCATGAGCCAACAACTTACTCGTCGTTTCAGAGGGCCGAGGCGGCATGAGATCGAAAGAAAAAGGAAAGTGACCAAATATCAGGAGCAAAAAATAATCCATGAAAAGAAACTTTCATTGTACATAGAGGATAACATAGGGTCCCATGTTGTAGCAGCGGTCT
The DNA here is from genome assembly GCA_030979885.1 of Lolium multiflorum. Lineage (NCBI taxonomy): Eukaryota > Viridiplantae > Streptophyta > Magnoliopsida > Poales > Poaceae > Lolium > Lolium multiflorum. The sequence continues at coordinate 139,257,078 of CM061749.1, read as the reverse complement.
GAACGTTTCAAGGACGGCATGAGATCGAAAGAAAAAGGCAAGTGACCAAATATCAGGAGCCAAAAATAATCCAAGAAAAGAAACTTTTATTGTACCTTTGAGAGTCGGCATGAGATTGAAAGAAAAAGGCAAGTGACCAAATATCAGGAGCCAAAAACCTAGAAAAGAAACTTTTATTGTACATAGAGTATGACATGCGGGTCCCATGACGCTGCAGCATCCTCAACGTTTCCAAGGCGGCAGGGGATCAAATGAAAAGGAAATAGCCAAAAAGCAGAGGGTGAAAAAAATCGAAGAAAAGAAACTTTTATTGTTCATAGTGGATGACATGTGGGACCCATGAGGCAGCAGCATCCTCAACGTTTCCAAGCAGCAGGGGATCGAAAGAAAAAGGAAATAGCCAAAAATCAGAGCGTGAAAAATAATCCAAGAAAAGAAACTTTTATTTTACATAGAGGATGACATGTGGGTCCCATTTTGCAGCAGCGGTCTCAATGTTTCATATGCGGCTTGAGATCAAAAGAAAACGAAAGTAGCCCGAAATTAGGGGGAATAAAACTCCAAGAAAAGAAAGTTTTTTGTACATAGAGGATGACATACGGGTCCCAAGGCGGCAGGGGAACAAAAGAAAAAGGAAATAGCCAAAAATCAGAGGGGTGAAAAAAAATCCAAGAAAAAAGAAACTTTTAGAGTTCATAGTTCATAGAGGATGACATGCGGGTCCCATGAGGCAGCAGCGTCCACAACGTTTCCAAGGCGGCACACAGGACCAAAAGAAAAAGGATGTACCCCTGCTGGGCCTTTTGATCAAAAAATAATCCAAGATAAGGAAGATATAAATTGGGGCTGCCTGGCCATCTGGGCCTTCTAACCTGCTGGACGTCTTTTGACTCGTACAATTTCAGCCCACTCCAAAACAAGAAAGTCCTATGCTTCGCAAAAACAAAACAAAAACAAGGAGATTCATATTAGTTCGTTTATGTAAAAATAAAGATTTAATTTATCCGTTTGCAATAGCTCAGAGCGAAATACACTTTTTATTGTCTGTAAAATAATCAAGATATCACATGTTTCTTGTACGGGGAGGCTGACATCGGGACCCATGAGCCAGCAGCGTCGTCAAAGTTTTAAAGGCGGCAGGGGATCGAAAGAAAAAATAAATCAAAAATCAGTGGGTAAAAAAATCGAAGAAAAGAAACATTTATCGTTCTGAGAGGATGACATGCGGGACCCATGTGGCAGCAGCATCCTCAACGTTTCCAAGGCAGCACGGGATCCAAAAAAAGGCAAAATAGCCAGAAATTAGGGGTCAAAATAACTCCAAGAAAAGAAAGGTTTATCGTCCATAGAGTCTGACATGTGGGACCCATTAGCGAGCAGATTCTTCAACGTTCAAAGGCGGCAGGGGATCAAAAGAAAAAGGAAGTAGCCAGAAATTAGGGGTAAAAAATAACTCCAACAATGGAAACTTTTATTGTTCATAGAGGATGACATGCGGGACCCATGAGCCAGCAGCTTCCTCAACGTTTCAAAGGCGGCATGGGATCGAAAGAAAAAGGCAAGTGACCAAATATCAGGAGCCAAAAATAATCCAAGAAAAGAAACTTTATTGTACATAGAGGATGACATGCGGGTCCCATTTAGCAGCAGCGGTATCACCGTTTGAGATGCGGCAGGGGTCTCGAAAGAAAAAAGGCAAGTGACCAAATATCAGGGCCAAAAAATCCAAGAAAAGAAAGTTTTATAGTACATAGAGGATGACATGCGGGTCCCATTTAGCATCAGCGGTATCACCGTTTGGGAGGCGGCAGGGGATCGAAAGAAAAAGGCAAGTGACCAAATATGAGGTGCCAAAAATAATCAAAGAAAAGAAAGTTTTCAACGTTTCAAAGGCGGCAGGGGATCAAAAGAAAAAGGAAGTAGCCAGAAATTAGGGGGCAAAAATAACTCCAAGAAAGGAAACTTTTATTGTTCGTAGAGGATGACATGGGGGACCCATGAGCCAGCAGCTTACTCAACGTTTCAAAGGTGGCATGAGATCGAAAGAAAAAAACGCAAGTGACCAAATATGAGGTGCCAAAAATAATCAAAGATTTATTGTACATAGAGGATGACATGCGGGTCCCATTTTGCAGCAGCGGTCTCAATGTTTGAAATGCGGCTTGAGATCAAAAGAAAAAGAAAGTAGCTAGAAAGTAGGGGGTCAAAAAAAAATCCAAGAAAAGAAAGTTGATGGACATAGAGGTTGACATGCGGGTCCCATGTGCCAGCAGCTTACTCAACGTTTCAAAGGGGCCAGGGGATCAAAAGTAAAAGGCAAGTGACGAAATATCAGGAGCCAAAAATCAGAGGGTGAAAAAAAATCCAAGAAAACAAACTTTTATAGCACATAGAGGATGACATGCGGGTCCCATGAGCCAGCAGGTTCCTCAACGTTTCAAACGTGGCATGAGATCGAAAGAAAAAGGCAAGTGACGAAATATCAGGAGCCAAAAATAATTCAAGAAAAGAAACTTGATTGTACATAGAGGATGACATGCGGGTCCCATGTGCCAGCAGCTTACTCAACGTTTCAAAGGGGCCAGGGGATCAAAAGTAAAAGGCAAGTGACGAAATATCAGGAGCCAAAAATCAGAGGGTGAAAAAAAATCCAAGAAAACAAACTTTTATAGCACATAGAGGATGACATGCGGGTCCCATGAGCCAGCAGGTTCCTCAACGTTTCAAACGTGGCATGAGATCGAAAGAAAAAGGCAAGTGACGAAATATCAGGAGCCAAAAATAATTCAAGAAAAGAAACTTGATTGTACATAGAGGATGACATGCGGGTCCCATGTGTAAGCAGCTTACTCAACGTTTCCAAGGCGGCAGGGCATCAAAAGAAAAAAGGAAATAGACAAAAATCAGAGAGTGAAAAAAAACCATAGAAAATAAACTTTTATAGCACATAGAGGATGACATGCGGGTCCCACGAGCCAGCAGGTTCCTCAAAGTTTCAAACGTGGCATGAGATCGAAAGAAAAAGGCAAGTGACCAAATATCAGGAGCCAAAAATAATCCAAGAAAAGAAAGTTTATTGTACGTAGAGGATGACATGCGGGTCCCATTTTGCAGCAGCGGTATCACCGTTTGAGAGGCTGCACGGGATCGAAAGAAAAAGGCAAGTGACCAAATATCAGGAGCCAAAAATAATCCAAGAAAAGAAATTTTATTGTACGTAGAGGATGACATGCGGGTCCCATTTTGCAGCAGCGGTCTCAACGTTTCCAAGGCGGCACAGGACCAAAAGAAAAATGAAGTAGCCAGAAATCAGGGGGTGAAAAAAATCCAAGAAGAAAGATTTCAATTGGGCTGCATCTGGACATCTGGGCTTTCGAACTATCCTGCTTGGCCTTTTGACTCGTACAATTTCAGCCCACTCCAAAACAGGAAAGTTCCGAATTTTCTAAAAAAACAGGAAAGTCCTATGCTTCGCAAAGACAAAAAAACAAGGAGATTCAACATATAAGTTTGTTTATGTAAAAATAAAGATTTAATTATCCGTTTGAAATAGCTCAGAGCGCAATACATTGTTTATTGTCTGCAAAATAATCAAGATATCATATGTTTCTTGTACGGGGAGGCTGACATCGGGGACCCATGAGCAAACAGCGTCGTCAACGTTTTAAAGGCGGCAGGGGATGGAAAGAAAAAATAAACCAAAAATCTGTTGGTAAAAAATCCAAGAAAAGAAACATTTTCGTTCTGAGAGGATGACATGCGGGACCCATGAGGCAGCAGCATCCTCAGCGTTTATTGTTCATAGAGGTTGACATGTGGGACCCGTGAGCCAGCGGCGTCCTCAACGTTTTAAAGGCTGCAGGTGATCGAAAGAAAAAATAAGCCAAAAATCGTTTGGTCAACAAAATCCAAGAAAATAAACATTTACCGTTCTGAGAGGATGACATGCGGGACCCATGAGGCAGCAGCATCCTCAACGATTCCAAGGCGGCAGGGGAAATATCCAGAAATTAATGAGGGGTTCAAAATAAATCCATCAAAGGAAACTTTTATTGTTCATAGAGGATGACATGTGGGACCGACCTGCCAACAGCGTCCTCATCGTTTCAAGGGGGCAGGAGATCAAAAGAAAAAGGCAAATAGCCAGAAATTAGGGGTAAAAAATAACTCCAAGAAAGGAAACTTTTATTGTTCGTAGAGGATGACATGCGGGACCCATGAGCCAGCAGCTTACTCAACGTTTCAAAGGCGGCATGAGATCGAAAGAAAAAGGCAAGTGACAAAATATCAGGAGCCAAAGATAATCCAAGAAAAGAAACTTTATTGTACGTAGCATGCGGGTCCCATTTAGCAGCAGCGGTCTCAGCGTTTCAAATGCGGCTTGAGATCAAAAGAAAAAGAAAGTTGATTGTACATAGAGGATGACATGCGGGTCCCATGAGTCAGCAGCTTACCATACGTTTCCAAGGCGGCAGGGGATCAAAAGAAAAAGGAAATAGCCAAAAATCAGAGGGTGAAAAAAATAAAGAAAATAAACTTTTATAGTACATAGAGGATGACATGCGGGTCCGATGAGCCTGCAGGTTCCTCAACGTTTCAAACGTGGCATGAGATCGAAAGAAAAAGGCAAGTGACCAAATATCAGGAGCCAAAAATAATTCAAGAAAAGAAAGTTTTATAGTACATAGAGGATGACATGCGGGTCCCATTTAGCAGCATCGGTATCACTGTTTGAGAGGCAGCAGGTGATCGAAAGAAAAAGTCAAGTGACCAAATATGAGGTGCCAAAAAAATCCAAGAAAAGAAAGTTTTATAGTACATAGAGGATGACATGCGGGTCCCATTTAGCAGCAGCGGTATCACCGTTTGAGAGGCGGCGGGGATCGAAAGAAAAAGGTAAGTGACCAAATATGAGGTGCCAAAAATAATTCAAGAAAAGAAAGTTTTATAGTACATAGAGGATGACATGCGGGTCCCATTAGCAGCAGCGGTATCACCGTTTGAGAGGCGGCAGGGGATCGAAGAAAAAGGCAAGTGACCAAATTTGAGGTGCCAAAAATAATCCAGGAAAAGAAAGTTTTATAGTACATTGAGGATGACATGCGGGTCCCAGTTAGCAGCAGCGGTATCACCGTTTGAGAGGCGGCGGGGATCGAAAGAAAAAGGTAAGTGACCAAATATGAGGTGCCAAAAATAATTCAAGAAAAGAAAGTTTTATAGTACATAGAGGATGACATGCGGGTCCCATTTAGCAGCAGCGGTATCACCATTTGAGAGGCGGGGGATCGAAAGAAAAAGGCAAGTGACCAAATTCTAGGTGCCAAAAAAAACTCCAAGAAAAGAAAGTTGATTGCACATAGAGGATGACATGCGGGTCCCATTTAGCAGCAGCGGTCTCAACGTTTCCAAGGCGGCAAGGGATCAAAAGAAAAAGGAAGTAGCCAGAAATCAGGGGGTCAAAAAAATCCAAGAATAGAAAGAATTTTGGTTCATAGAGGATGACATGCGGGACCCATGATCCTGCATCGTAAACGGCTCGATCGGAGAACGTTGAACGAGATGGCGCGATGTAGAAAAAAAACAATGCCAGAGAGGCTGCCATCTGGGCCCTACATCCCTCGGCGGTGCGGATTTGCGTTGACTCGGCCGGCGAACCCGAGATTTCGAGATGCACCACGTCCCGGGCCACCATACGCCACGTTTTGGCCGCTTTCGTCGGGCTAGGTGGCCTCAAAAACGAGAAAAAAAGTTTTGACATGCACCACGGAGGGACCAAAATCGTCGGCCATGGTACACCAGCAACCACGGCGCGACTTCAACTTCGTCGGCCATGGCAACTTTTCTTGTAGTGACATCAAGATATTTTCTGGCGCCGTTGCCGGGGAGGAAAGGTAAAAGGTACTCACACTCCGGATCTCGGCTACTAAGCTATTTTCCGGCGCCGTTGTAAGTACTCGAAGCTATTTCCTTTAGACTCTGCAATTGCGACATTTGGTTTCTTGTTTACACTAGTTAGGCATAATAGAAAACAACAAAAATATGAGAGATCTTTATGAACTTTATCTTGAATTAGGACATGATGTGTTTGAAGAGAGAATTAAAAAACCCATGGAACTTTATATGCATGCTAATGGGAATGTTATTAATATGAATGCTTTGAACACTATTGTTGCTAATGCTATGGAAAATTCTAAGCTTGGGGAAGCTGGCTTTGATGAGCATGATATTTTTAGTCCCCCAAGCATTAAGGAGAAAATTTACTTTGATGATACTTTGCCTCCCATTTATGATGATTATAATGATAGTAGTCTTTTGTTACCACCTGTTATGGAGGATAAATTTGATTATGATTACAATATACCTCCTATATTTGATAGCTACTTTGTTGAATTTGCTCCCACTACAATTAATAAGAATGACTATGCTTATGTTGGGAGTAGTAATTATTTTATGCATGAGACTCATGATAAGAATGCTTTATGTGATAGTTATATTGTTGAGTTTGCTCATGTTGCTACTGAAAGTTATTATGAGAGAGGAAAATATGGTTGTAGAAATTTTCATGTTACTAAAACACCTCTCTATGTGCTGAAATTTTTGAAGCTACACTTGTTTTATCTTCCTATGCTTGTTACTTTGCTCTTCATGAACTTGTTTATTTACAAGATTCCTTTGCATAGGAAGCATGTTAGACTTAAATGTGTTTTGAATTTGCCTCTTGATGCTCTCTTTTGCTTCAAATACTATTTCTTGCGAGTGCATCATTAAAACTGCTGAGCCCATCTTAATGGCTATAAAGAAAGAACTTCTTGGGAGATAACCCATGTGTTTTTTACTACAGTACTTTGTTTTATATTTGTGTCTTGGAAGTTGTTTACTACTGTAGCAACCTCTCCTTATCTTAGTTTTGTGTTTTGTTGTGCCAAGTGAAGCCTCTAATCGAAGGTTGATACTAGATTTGGATTTCTGCGCAGAAACAGATTGCTGTCTGTCACGAATCTGGGTCTAATTCTCTGTAGGTAACTCAGAAAATTATGCCAATTTACGTGCGTGATCCTCAGATATGTACGCAACTTTCATTAGTTTTGAGTTTTTCCGTTTGAGCAAGTCTGGTGCCATTTTAAAATTCGTCTTTACGGACTGTTCTGTTTTGACAGATTCTGCCTTTTATTTCGCATTGCTTCTTTCGCTGTGTTGGGTGGATTTCTTTGTTCCATTACCTTCCAGTAGCTTTGAGCAATGTCCAGAAGTGTTAAGAATGATTGTGTCACCTCTGAACATGTGAATTTTTGATTATGCACTAACCCTCTAATGAGTTTGCTTAAAGTTTGGTGTGGAAGAAGTTTTCAAGGGTCAAGAGAGGAGGATGATATACTATGATCAAGAAGAGTGAAGAGTCTAAGCTTGGGGATGCCCCCATGGTTCATCCCTGCATATTTCAAGAAGACTCAAGCATCTAAGCTTGGGGATGCCCAAGGCATCCCCTTCTTCATCGACAACTTATCAGGTTTCTTCTCTTGAAACTATATTTTTATTCGGTCACATCTTATGTACTTTACTTGGAGCGTCTGTTTGTTTGTTTTTTGTTTTTGTTTGAATAAATGCTTGTGTGGGAGAGAGACACGCTCCGCTGGTTCGTATGAACACATGTGTTCTTAGCTCATAATATTCATGGCGAAGTTTCCTCTTCGTTAAATTGTTATATGGTTGGAATTGGAAAATGCTACATGTAGTAATTGCTAAAATGTCTTGGATAATTTGATACTTGGCAATTGTTGTGCTCATGTTTAAGCTCTTGCATCATATACTTTGCACCTATTAATGAAGAAATACATAGAGCTTGCTAAAATTTGGTTTGCATATTTGGTCTCTCTAAGGTCTAGATAATTTCTAGTATTGAGTTTTGAACAACAAGGAAGACGGTGTAGAGTCTTATAATGTTTACAATATGTCTTTTATGTGAGTTTTGCTGTACCGTTCATCCTTGTGTTTGTTTCAAATAACCTTGCTAGCCTAAACCTTGTATCGAGAGGGAATACTTCTCATGCATCCAAAATACTTGAGCCAACCACTATGCCATTTGTGTCCACCATACCTACCTACTACATGGTATTTTCCGCCATTCCAAAGTAAATTGCTTGAGTGCTACCTTTAAATTTCCATCATTCGCCTTTACAATATATAGCTCATGGGACAAAATAGCCTTAAAAACTATTGTGGTATTGAATATGTACTTATGCACTTTATCTCTTATTAAGTTGCTTGTTGTGCGATAACCATGTTCCTGGGGATGCCATCAACTACTCTTTGTTGAATATCATGTGAGTTGCTATGCATGTTCGTCTTGTCTGAAGTAAGGGAGATCTACCACCTTATGGTTAAGCATGCATATTGTTAGAGAAGAACATTGGGCCGCTAACTAAAGCCATGAATCATGGTGGAAGTTTCAGTTTTGGACACATATCCTCAATCTCATGTGAGAATAATAATTGTTGCTACATGCTTATGCATTAAAGAGGAGTCCATTATCTGTTGTTCATGTTGTCCCGGTATGGGTGTCTAAGTTGAAGAATGATCAAAAGCGAGAAATCCAATGCGAACTTTCTCCTTAGACCCTTGTACAGGCGGCATGGAGGTACCCCATTGTGACACTTGGTTAAAACATGTGCATTGTGATGATCCGGTAGTCCAAGCTAAGTAGGACAAGGTGCGGGCACTATTAGTATACTATGCATGAGGCTTGCAACTTGTAAGATATAATTTACATAACTCATATGCTTTATTACTACCGTTGACAAAATTGTTTCATGTTTTCAAAATAAAAGCTCTAGCACAAATATAGCAATCGATGCTTTCCTCTTTGAAGGACCATTCTTTTACTTTTATGTTGAGTCAGTTCACCTATCTCTCTCCACCTCAAGAAGCAAACACTTGTGTGAACTGTGCATTGATTCCTACATACTTGCATATTGCACTTGTTATATTACTCTATGTTGACAATGTCCATGAGATATACATGTTACAAGTTGAAAGCAACCGCTGAAACTTAATCTTCCTTTGTGTTGTTTCAACGCCTTTACTTTGATTTATTGCTTTATGAGTTAACTTTTATGCAAGACTTATTGATGCTTGTCTTGAAGTGCTATTCATGAAAAGTCTTTGCTTTATGATTCAGTTGTTTACTCATGTCATTACCATTGTTTTGATCGCTGCATCCATTACATATGTTTACAATATGATCAAGTTTATGATGGCATGTCACTTAAGAAATTATCTTTGTTATCGTTTTACCTGCTCGGGACGAGCAGAACTAAGCTTGGGGATGCTGATACGTCTCCAACGTATCAATAATTTCTTATGTTCCATGCCACATTATTGATGTTATCTACATGTTTTATACACACTTTATGTCATATTTATGCATTTTCTGGAACTAACCTATTAACAAGATGCCGAAGTGCCAGTTCCTGTTTCTCTGTTTTGGTTTCAGAAATCCTAGTAACGAAATATTCTCGGAATTGGACGAAATCAACGCCAGGTTCCTATTTTGCCCGGAACCATCCAGAACACACGAGAACCGCCAGAGAGGGGGCACAGGGCCACCAAACCCTAGGCCGGCGCGGCCAAGGGTGGGGCCGCGCCCCCCTATAGTTTGGGCACCCCTTCGACCCTCTGGCGCCGCCTCTTCGCCTATATAAAGCCCCTGGATCGAAAACCCTGAGGCGTTCGACGAAACCACAGAAACCTTCCGAGCCGCCGCCATCGCGAAGCCAAGATCTGGGGACAGAGTCTCTGTTTCGGCACCCTGCGGGACGGGGAAGTGCCCCCGGAAGGCTTCTCCATCGACATCGCTGCCATCTCCACCGCCATCTTCATCACTGCTGCTCCCATGAGGAGGAGTAGTTCTCCATCGAGGCTCGGGGCTGTACCGGTAGCTATGTGGTTCATCTCTCTCCTATGTAGTTCAATACAATAATCTCATGAGCTGCCTTACATGATTGAGATTCATATGATGATGCTTGTAATCTAGATGTCATTATGCTAGTCAAGTGGGTTTTACCTATGTGATCTCCGGAGACTCCTTGTCCCACGTGTGTAAAGGTGACAGTGTGTGCACCGTGTGGGTCTCTTAGGCTATATTTCACAGAATACTTATTCACTGTTGAATGGCATAGTGAGGTGCTTATTTATATCTCTTTATGATTGCAATGTGCATCGTATCACAATTTATCTATGTGCTACTCTAGTGATGTGTTATTAAAGTAGTTTTATTCCTCCTGCACGTGTGTAAAGGTGACAGTGTGTGCACCGTGTTAGTACTTGGTTTATGCTATGATCATGATCTCTTGTAGATTGCGAAGTTAACTATTGCTATGATAATATTGATGTGATCTATTCCTCCTACATATGCATGAAGGTGACAGTGTGCATGCTATGTTAGTACTTGGTTTAGTCTTTTGATCTATCTTACACTAAAGGTTACTAAAATATGAGCATTATTGTGGAGCTTGTTAACTCCGGCATTGAGGGTTCGTGTAATCCTACGCAATGTGTTCATCATCCAACAAAAGTGTAGAGTATGCATTTATCTATTATGTTATGTGATCAATGTTGAGAGTGTCCACTAGTGAAAGTGTAATCCCTAGGCCTTGTTCCTAAATACTGCTATCGCTGCTTGTTACTGTTTTACTGCGTTACTACTGCTGAGTTACTACTGCTTGTTTACTTCCTACAATACTACCACCATCAACTACACGCCAGCAAGCTATTTTCTGGCACCGTTGCTACTGCTTATATATATTCATACCACCTGTATTTCACTATCTCTTCGCCGAACTAGTGCACCTATTTGGTGTGTTGGGGACACAAGAGACTTCTTGCTTTGTGGTTGCAGGGTTGCATGAGAGGGATATCTTTGACCTCTTCCTCCCTGAGTTCGATAAACCTTGGGTGATCCACTTAAGGGAAAACTTGCTGCTGTTCTACAAACCTCTACTCTTGGAGGCCCAACACTGTCTACAGGAAAGGAGGGGGAACGTAGACATCAGCGGCGAAGGGTGTGAGTGTGGTTGCGCGCTTGAAGAAATGGGAGCAATGGAGGATTTGGCAGAGGAGAAGCACAGGTGCGGCGCGTGCGAAAGGACTAGAGGAGTAAGATGATACCTTTATATAGAGGTGCGGTGAACCGACGCACCGTTGGATTGAGAGATTGCGGAACAGATGGTGTACACGTGGACAAGGGGGATCTATTTAATCATGCCTATTATTCTTCCTTGTTTAGTACAAGTTTTATCTGAATGAATATAGCTTTGAAGGTTATCAATGATTATGAGGAGATTATTATGATTGAGTATGCAAGTTTTGCTATAAGCTTTAATATAAGAGCGTGCTTGATAGATAAGTACAATCTGTTAACTGTTCTTTGACCAAGAACGAAGTTTGCCATCACCAATTATGATTTCTTATGCACCTTTATTTGTGATTTCCTTCTACTTGTTTCAAGTTGAATTATATGAGGAGGAAGATGAAGTGAGGATTGCGGTGAAAGAATGCGAAAGTTACCGCGCGTGGGGGTATTTATAGACCTCGCGCGGAGATTCGTGATTTGGATCCGATGGTGGAAATGGGCAGTGCACCGTTGGATGGCTGACAAGTGTCTTAGGTCAAAAGCGGTAAAACGACGTGGAGGTAACTTAACTGTGCGCTTGCGAAATTTCCAGCTAAAGATTCGGATCTCTAAAAATTTAGCGCGGGAAAAGAGGAAATTGTGCGCGGGATAAGTGGAAACTCTCCTACATTGCTGTTACTTAAGAACAGATGTTTTCCGAGAAGACGTCGGAAACAAGTAAAGTTTGGAAGCTCTCCAAGATTCTCTTCGGATCCAGACTGAATGAAGTCGGAGGAATGATGAATCTCGGAGAACTTCGGGGGCTACTGTTGTGGGTATACTTTATGGGTATATCAATGGCATGGCCTAGATCCGGCAAGCCCGGGTGGCCCACAGATGGTGATGAGGCATGTGGCCCATCGGGCGGCCCAGTTGCTGTAGATCCTGAAGGATGAAGTCCAGCCCAGGAACAGGAAGCCGGATCCCAACCGACCTACGAAGGAGGCCGGATCCGTGGAGGCCCATGAAGTATCCGGATCCAGAAGGAAGGCGGATCCTTGACGTACACGGCAAGATATTGTACCGTAGTTAGGCAACTTGTATTCCGGCTAGGACTCTCCATGTAAACCCTAGATCCGTGCGCCTTTATAAGCCGGATCCCGGGAGCCCTAGAGGCACAACCACAACTCATTGTAACAACGCGAAAGCGCCCAGATAATTCCAGACAAGCAGCAGTAGGCCCTGTCATCGTGCAGGTGTTCCGAAGCTGGGTAAATCGCGTACCACCGTCCCGAGTGCACTCCGCCCTATGGCCCCTGACTTCTTCTTGTAGGACATGCCATTGTAGGGGATGGCAGATCCGTGGGATACCCTGCATACACGCATTGTTTTTCATGAGTGTTATAGGGGGTGAAGAAGGTGAAGTTGATCAGTATGTGTCAGAGTATTTCTCTGTTGCCAAATTTAGGGCTGCATATGCTATGAATGTTCCTACCTTGTTGGGAAAAGACCAATGGATGAAAGTCGATCCAGGCTTCAAACTGTACTCTCCAGTATTGACTAGACCGGCAGGTAGGCCGAGGAAGAATAGGATCAGAGCTAGTGCAGAGGGTGGTGCACCGATTCGAAAACGTAAGTGCAAACGTTGTGGAATCCCTGGACACATTGCTAGGCTTTGTAAAAATGGAGTTGACCCAGCTTTTGGAATGGAAGATCAGGCGGGAGCAGCAAATGCAGAGGAGAATGAAGCAGCAATTCAACATGAGGAGATTGAAGCAGCAATTCAACATGAGGAGATTGAAGCAACAATTCAGCATGAGGAGATTGAAGCAGCAATTCAACATGAGGAGATTGAAGCAGCAATTCAACATGAGGAAATTGAATCGATGGATCGAGAACTTCTTGAACCGATGGAGGAGATTGAACCGATGGATCGAGAGCAGAGGGAACAGATGGATGTAGAAAGGCTTCAACCGATGAGTCCAGAGGAGAGTGAACAGTATTATCGAGATTGCCTCGATAGTTGTAAGGCCATGTGTGATGCACACTTCGAAGAGCTCATGGCAGAAGAAAAAGCACAAGCTTCGCAGAAGAAGAAGAACAAGAAAGAGGGCAAAAGGAAGGTAGACACCGGTAATATCCCTGGTAGGGTTACCCGGAGTAAGGTGGTGGCGAGTCACACCAGGAGCAAGAGAAAGATTTTATTCTGAACAACTAATTTGAATTTGTATGAACAATTTGTATTGTATGTTCCCTTTGAACAATTTGAATTTGTATGAACAATTTGTATTGGGGTTCCCTTTGTATTGGGGTTCCCTTTGTATTGAACAATTTGAATGTAGGGATCCCTTGAATGTATGTGTTAAGCCACATTTAAGCCACATTTATCATTTTCTCTAGGGTTTAGGGTTTTAGGGTTTACGGTTTACGGTTTAATTCAAAATAATTCAAAACATGGTGGAACCTTCCCATGGAGTCTTGTTATGTTACCTACAACCTAGAGAAATAATAATGGAAAAGGAAATATAGAGATATGAAGTTTTTATGCCAAAAGCTTCAAAACCACTTCCTAGTCCATGAGCTACTAGCTATGAAGATGCAGGGCTTTCTGCTCAATACACCTCCCAAATACCCACTATGCTTACAAACTTTGTCCAAATGAGTCCAAATTCGTCACACTTGTGTATCTTTGAATTGCAAACAATATCACGTCGGCCAAAATGTAATATATTGTTCAAATAACACAATTTTACAATTTTTATGCCAAAAGCTTCAATTTCCCTTAGTCCCTTTATTATTTGGGTGCCCCTGTTTTACTTAGTGTTACTCAGTTTCCCCCTCCGGGCCCACTTGTTTTACTCAGTCCTACTCAGTTTTGCCCTTCCGATAAACATTTCCTCACTTTTCCCCCTCTTAGTTCTACTCAGTTTTCCTCACTTGTACTCACTGGCTGATCTCTGATTGGTCGAGATGTATGTCACACGGATCTTGGTTAGTTGAAAGCTCAACGAACGCTTGCACCGTTCGATCATTTATGATCGGACGGCCTGTATATCTCTCTCTACCACGATGGACGCATACGGAGAGAAGAGCAGAGCACATACCTACCAACCCTGGCAGTCGCATATTCCAGTCGCATCTTCCTCTCTCCTATTTCCTCTCTTACTCCGGCGGTCGCGGCGGCGCGGATCTAACCGTGCGGCGGCGTGGATCTAAGAGTGCCGGTGAGGATCTAACCCTCAGAAATAGTTGAAATGTCTCTCTCTGTCTCACTTTCGTTTCTCTTCTCAGATCTGTTGAATGATGAAGAACACCAAGACGGCGGCCGTGCCGACAGTGGTCATCGATGCCACGAACATTGAAGCCATCGCCTACAACATCGCTTCGACGGCGCAGATCCAGCATTCAATGTCGGAGCCTGTTGATGTCTCACTTCCGTTGCCCTCCTCAGATCCGTTGCTGATGAAGGACACCAAGACGGCGGCGGTGCCGACAGTGGTCATCGATGCCACGAACATTGAAGCCATCGCCTACAACATCGCTTCGACGGCGCAGACCCAGCCTTCAATGTCGGAGCCTGTTGATGTCTCACTTCCGGTGCCGAGAGTGCGAATCGATGCCAAGACGATTGAAGCCATCGTCTACAACCGCGCTGCAAAGCCGCCGATCCAGCCCTCCGCAGATCCGTCGCTGATGAAGTACACCAAGACAGCGGCGGTTCCGACAGTGGTCATCGATGCCACGAACATTGAAGCCATCGCCTACAACATCGCTTCAACGGCGGATGGCGCAGATGACCACCCCTCAGCCGCCCGTCGTCCCGGCCTTTCTTGCCCATCGCTGCGCGGCCGTGTTCGACGCCGCAAATTGGGATAAATTATGATAAATTTGTATTTTTCAATTTCCAATTGGGATAAAATTGTTCGAACTACTACCTCCGTCTCAAAAAAAGCTTCTCCACGTTCTTGATGTGTCCATGTACATCCGTATGTATGATTTGAATTCTATCCCAACTTGATTGGGAAGATTGATATGTATTTGATCCGAGAGGCTGGTACATGCTTTCACTTTTGGGATTTAGAGCCACAACAAAATACAGTGGTTAGAGCCATCTACTGAATAACAATTCTATACTATCTAAATCGTCTACCACAACCACATAACTGCTAGGACAGGGATGACACCTAATAAAACTGCACAGATGAATCTACTTTTCTCCTCTCCCATCACTTTAAGTTCATGTTCTAGATTTTCTACCACTTGATCAAATACGGCAAGATCTGTCTCAACTCTCAACTTCTCCTTGCGAATAAGCTCTGAATTCTTCTTTTCTTCCTCCACAATACGCTTCAGCTCGAATATCATCAGGTTTTTACGGGCCAATTCATCACCTAAATTGGCCACCTTCTCCTCCAAATCCATCCTCTGGCTACACCACTGGGTTGATTCATCTTGGTATGCAATGTACCATGGATCATCGGCTTGCCTGGCTAACTGTAACAATAATGGAAAAAAGAACAACTGAAATCACTCCAACAGGCCATGGCGGCACTTCAAATTCAACGGTAGTACAGAGAGCTGAAGCTAGATACCTGCACTTCCGACGAGGTAGGAGAAGTAGAACGTGGCCACGACATGATCGAATCCCCACCCTCGCCGGTGTACCCGCTACGACCAGACATTGAGGACTATTTCGCACCTGCAAACTCCAATAAATTACGGGAACCGAATCGATTAGGGGGCGGGGGAGGCAGAAGCGGAGGTCTTACCAAGCTATACTACCAATTGGTGCGCGGAACAAATCCCGGTCGTCGTGGGCGGCGGATCTGCTTGCGGCGGACTTTCCTGCGGTGGGTACAATGCGTGCGGACGAAACAAGTGCTGGAGCCGTGGTTGACGTGCAGCGCCGCAGTTCGTCCGACGCCGCCGGGGGACAGAGCCGGCGGCGCGACGAGGCGCCGGCGATGGCTGCTCCGTCCGACGGTGGGGAACGAGCTGCCAGCGGTTCTCCGGTGACTAATGAGACTAGGTTCCAGCCATGTTTAGCATAAAATTCACTTTAGATTAAGCTGCGAAAATAGTCACCTGATGGGTCTAGCTTAAGAAAAATTAATTAGCGAACTTGTTGCTTCTCTCTATGATATTCTCTAAATAAATAGACGACCCCACTGGTCATTGGCTGCGGCAGCCCCACAGAGCGGCAATATATGTCTTTTCCTGAAAAATAGACAACCCCACTGGTCATTGGTTGCGGAGGCCCCACAGAGCGGCAATACATGATTTTCTATAAATAAATAGATGACCCCACTGGTCATTGGCAGCGGCAGCCCCACAGAGCGGCAATATATGTCTTTTCCTGAAAAATGATGACCCCACTGGTAATTGGCTGCGGAGGCCCCACAGAGCGGCAATATATGATTTTCTATAAATAAATAGACGACCCCACTGGTCATTGGCTGCGGCAGCCCCACAGAGCGGCAATATATGTCTTTTCCTGAAAAATAGACGACCCCACTGGTCATTGGCTGCGGCAGCCCTATAGAGCGGCCCCATTTGTCATTGGCAGCACCGCGTATAAAATCATGAAATAAAACGGCCCACACGTCAGCGATAGATGGATGGCTGCTCCGACGTGTCTCCTGACCCTACCCGTCAGCACGAGACGGTCAGGGAGGAGCTGCCCCTGTGCAGCCCCACCCGGTCAGACTAACGGTCAAGGCCTCTGACCTGACGGCTACCGGCCGTTCCAGCACTTGTGAGTGTTTCAAACTAGAGGAGGGAAAAACTGAGGAAAAACTAAGGGGCTGGGGAAAACTGAGTACAACTAAAGACCTGCGGGCACGAAAATAGAAATCCATTATTTATATTAGCTAATTAAAGTTCACTCAAGTTCATTTGCTAACACGAACCTACTGCAAGCAATTACCAACAAGTTAAATGAACCAAGCATTTGCTACTGCATTTGCTAACATTAACCCTAAATTCATTTGCAATAATCATTTCATTTACATTTAAACCAGTAGCATCATTTGCATTTACATTTAAACCAGTAGCATCATTTGCATGAACCAGAGAACCAAAATCAATTTTTAGGTTGTACATTTCATCGTAGCATCATTTCAACATTTTCATTTAAACCAGTAGAATCATTAGCTTGAACCAAGGAATTTTAAACAAATCCTAGCAGTAGCATTTCATTCAAATTTGAACAAATAAAATTTTTAAACCCTAAATCAACTAGGCAGTAGCATTTCATCATTTAAAATGAAACCCTAATTGGAGTCATTATTCATTGCCAAGTAAACCCACTACCAAATCAACTAAACCTACTAAACCACTAAAAATGAATTAAAAACCTACTGCCAACTAAACCTACTACTAAATTCTAAATAAATTAGTTCCAACTAAACCTACTGCCAAATCCTAAATCATTATTTTTTTAACTAAACCTACTACCAAATCAAGTTGCTATATTTATGTTATTCTATTTCATGAATGCTTGTTCAAAGAAGATGTAGTGTTGCATTACTCTATATTATTTTGCATTAAGACAACTAAATTTGAAACAACATCAAATACGACAGCAACTAAAGTAGCCACTACATAAATTAGCCACTACATAAATCAGCCACTTTATTCGAGTTGGCAGTGATATATGTTTGAGTTGGTGAAGAACTAGAGAAGAAGACCATCATTAGTTCATTACCAATTGATACACTAATTAAAGAAACACTGAATTGGCAAAATTGTACTGCTATAGGCATTCATAGGCAAGCAAATAGGGCTGCTATAGGCATTCATAGGATTGGGGAGTGGGGAGCACATCAGATTGGGGATGGGCGCAATGCAGTGGGGAGGGGGCAAGGGAGTGGGGAGGGGGAGAGGGGCTCTCACCGAACGATGGTGGTGGGAGGGCTCGAGCGGTGGTGGAGGCGTTGTCCTCCTCTTCTGCGGCGGCGGCTCGGGCTCCCGCGTCCTCCTACTCTACGGCGGCGGCTTGGGCTTGGGCGTCCTTCTCGGCGGCGGGGTGGCAGTCTTCCTCCTCCTCGGTGGAAACGGCGCTAGGCGGTGGCCGTTGTTGCGAGAGTAGTGGGCTAGGGTTGGACTCGTCGGGAAGAACTGTTGTTGTGAGTGGGGAAGAAAGGCGACTCGATAATTTTACCAAGTGTCTAAATTCTATGGAGCACCCCTCTGTAGGTGCGTCACAGAATTAAGGAATTATGTGGTGCATCAGCTCTGACATGCGCCATAGAATTCCTTAATTATGTGGCGCACCTACAGAGGGGTGCGCCACAGAATTTAGACACTTAGCAAAACAAATTGGGATAGAAACTTAGCACTGGCCAGTGGTTAAGGCCAATGTTAGCCCATTAGTAGCCAGGTTCGAACCCTGGCTGCCACACAATTTTTCTTCCTTTTTTCATATTTTAGTTACATTTCAATAAATAACACAACATTATTTAGTAATTAGTAGAGTATTATAAATTACTTGTCTCATACAAACATGTTCTTGTTTCTCTCACACACACATGCATGTACTTGTAACACACACACACACATGTGATAGACCAAAAAAAGATCTTCTTCGTCCCGGCTCCGAGCTCTAGCGTCTCTTCGCAATCTTCTTGCCCTTTCGGTTGTTGGCGGTTGAATACTTTATGCCGGCCACCTTGAGATTTCTTCGCGTGAACGGACAACCTTTAGAGGGTAGGGAGGTCTTCCTTCTTACTTTACTAGTAGTAGGCATGTCGAAGTGCCTGTCGAATTCCTCCTCCATCTTCGGGTCACCGTTCTTGTCCAAGTCTTCCTCGTTGGCGTCTCCTTGCATTCCTATGATGCTCCTCTTGCCCCTCCTCACGACAACACGGCTAGGCCTCGACGGATCGGTGATGAAGAAGCATTGGTCAACTTGGCTACCGAGTACCCATGGCTCATTTTTCGCGGATGCGTTCTTCGATTTTGCATCGGGTATAACCATGGTGGTGAAATATCGGCCTTCTTTTTCGACCTTCTTGGCCCATCTCACACGAAACATTGGCACCGTCTCTCCACAGTAATTGAGCTCCCATATCTCCTCGATCCTTCCAAAAAATCTTTCCTTGACATTAGTCTCGTCATCGGCGTATGACAGCATAGTTACTCCTGAGTTTTGATTTTCACTATTTCTGTCCTTTTCCTCGGTGTAGAATCTGTAACCGTTGATGTCGTACCCCTGATAGGTCCTTACGTTATGCCCGGGTCCCTGTGATAAGGTGTATATGAGTTTTTCATCTTCGGTAGAAGGCCTTTTTCTCTGTGCTTCAACCAGTTGAGTTTGCTTGAACCAACGCGTGAAGCTGGAGTTGTGCTTTTTGGTTACGTCTCCCATCTTCCTCGGCCGGCCCATATCGATGTAATTCTGCTCGACCATGCTTTTGTGCTCTTGCACGAAAGGTTCGATCAGTTTTAAGTGTTGTAGCGCGACCCGGTGAGCCCTGTCAAAGTCGTCGCGTCGATTGTCAATGCCGACATGGACTGAGCGGTAGCCCTCGCGGTGACCGATCTACATGTTTTATGCACACTTTATGTCATATTGTACATTTTCTGGAACTAACCTATTAACAAGATGTCGAAGAGCCAGTTGTTGTTTTCTGTTGTTTTTGGTTTCAGAAATCCTAGTAAGGAAATATTCTCGGAATTGGACGAAATCAACGCCCAGGGTCCTATTTTACCACGAAGCTTCCAGAAGACCGAAGAGTCAACGAAGTGGGGCCACGAGGTGGCCACGAGGTAGGCGGCGCGGCCCCACCCTTGGCCGCGCCGACCTGTCTCCTGGGCCCCTCATGACGCCCCCTGACCTACCCTTCCGCCTACAAATAGCCTTCGTTGCGAAACCCCCAGTACCGAGAGCCACGATACGGAAAACCTTCCAGAGACGCCGCCGCCGCCAATCCCATCTCGGGGGTTCGGGAGATCGCCTCCGGCACCTGCCGGAGAGGGGAATCATCTCCCGGAGGACCCTACACCGCCATGGTCGCCTCCGGAGTGATGTGTGAGTAGTCTACCCCTGGACTATGGGTCCATAGCAGTAGCTAGATGGTTGTCTTCTCCTCATTGTGCTTAATTGTCGGGTCTTGTGAGCTGCCGAACATGATCAAGATCATCTATCTGTAATTCTATATGTTGTGTTTGTTGGGATCCGATGAATAGAGAATACCATGTTATGTTGATTATCAATTTATATCTATGTGTTGTTTATGATCTTGCATGCTCTCCGTTACTAGTAGATGCTCTGGCCAAGTTGATGCTTGTAACTCCAAGAGGGAGTATTTATGCTCGATAGTGGGTTCATGTCTCCGTGAATGGGAGGAGTGACAAGAACCTCTAAGGTTATTGATGTGTTGTTGCCACTAGGGATAAAACATTGATGCTATGTCCGAGGATGTAGTTATTGATTACATTACGCGCAATACTTAATGCAATTGTCTGTTGTTAGCAACTTAATACTGGAAGGGGTTCGGATGATAACCTGAAGGTGGACTTTTTAGGCATAGATGCATGCTGGATAGCGGTCTATGTACTTTGTCGTAATGCCCAATTAAATCTCACTATACTCATCATAATATGTATGTGCATGGTCATGCCCTCTCTATTTGTCAATTGCCCAACTGTAATTTGTTCACCCAACATGCTATTTATCTTATGGGAGAGACACCTCTAGTGAACTGTGGACCCCGGTCCAATTCTCTATACTGAAATACAATCTACTGCAATACTTGTTCTATTTTCTGCAAACAATCATCATCCACACTATACATCTAATCCTTTGTTACAGCAAGCCGGTGAGATTGACAACCTCGCTGTTTCGTTGGGGCAAAGTACTTGGTTTGTGTTGTGCAGGTTCCACGTTGGCGCCGGAATCCCTGGTGTTGCGCCGCACTACATCTCGCCGCCATCAACCTTCACGTGCTTCTTGACTCCTACTGGTTGTTATCACCAGAATTTGACCAAGCCAGAGGTGGGCCGCGATCAAGATGGACTTAAAGATATATACACGGAAGAAATATGTGAATCGGCCTTGTGTACCAAGTTTGGGCTAAATTGCCCATGTATCTGTAACATATTAGATCGTGTAGTTTGGAGGTTAGAGTTTGGGCTCGTGCACGGTTTGGGACGCCCACATTAGAAAGTCCCCGGACTATAAATATGTACCTAGGGTTTATGGAATAAACAACAACCAACGTTCAACACAAACAAATCTCGGCGCATCGCCAACTCCTTCGTCTCGAGGGTTTCTCCGGTAAGCACCATGCTGCCTAGATCGCATCTTGCGATCTAGGCAGCACGAGCCTGCCTACGTTGTTCATGCGTTGCTCGTACTGAAGCCTTTTTGATGGCGAGCAACGTAGTTATCTTAGATGTGTTAGGGTTAGCATTGTTCTTAGTATCATATGCTGTCGTAGTGCAACCCTTGCGCATCTAGCCGTCCTTATACCTCATCTTAGGTGTAGGGGCGGCACCCCGCTTGATCATTATTTAGTAGATCTGATCCGTTACGGTTGCTCCTTGATTCATCAAGGATTAGTTTAACATCCGCAATAGTTAGGCCTTACAAAGGGTTGGAGGATCCAGCGGCGTGTAGGGTGTAGTTTGCTAGCCCTAGACAGGACGTTCCGAGGATCAACCTCGTGTTGGTTTTTAGGCCCTGTCTAGGATCGGCTTACGATCACCGTGCGCGAGCGCGAGGCCCAATCGTGAGTAGGATGATCCGATTATGCGGTGAAAACCCTAAATCGTCGTAGATCTCATATGCTTTATCTTGATCAAGCAGGACCACCATATATTCGGCCACCTTGGACGAATCATGGGTGGATCGGCTCTTTGAGCCGATTCACAGGATAACCTGAGAGCCGATCGAGGCTCGTATTTAACGTGTACGTGTGTGCCCTGCAGGAAACTAAGCGAGGCATCATCCACACCTTCCTGGCCAGGTATAGGTCAGGTGGCACGCCCTTGCAATAAGCATCGGACGTGTGACCAGGAGGCTTTGCGGGCCGTCGCTCGAGGGACTGGGGCCAGCCGCAGCCCTAGTTGTTCCCGGCTCTACGGTGTTGACCAGTCGCTGCCCGCCGGTGGGTTTCTGACGTCAACACATTCTTGATCAAGCACTGCGAGGTTACATCAATGGGCAGCCTGTCAACAAGATGTTGGTGGACACCGGAGCGGCAGTTAACATTATGCCATACTCCATGCTACGTCGGTTGGGACGCTCCAGCTCGGATTTGATCAAAACCAATGTAACATTGAGCGATTTCAACGGCCAAGCGTCTGACGCACAAGGTGTTCTGAATGTGGATCTGACCGTAGGAAGGAAGACTGTCCCTACGACGTTCTTTATTGTCGACAGCAAGAGCACCTATGCTGTACTGCTAGGGAGAGATTGGATCCACGTGTTGCATTCCATCCACGATGCACCAATGCCTAATACAGTGGGATGGAGATGAAGTGGAAGTCGTCCACGCAGATGATTCAGCCGAGATTTCAACAGCCGGCATGGACGTTTGGGAGACATCAGGCCAAGAGCCACTCTCAGGCATCAATTTGGACGACTGCGAACGCATCGATGTGACAAAGAACGGGGTGAGGCTGGTTTTATCCACCGGACTGACCGTGTAGCAAGAACAACATCGATGGACAAATGTGGCGAGGCTGATCCTTGTGATCGGCCCCAAAAATTTGTGGAGGAACATTACAAAACCTTCATCGAACAAGCAACGTGGAGGCCGATTCCAGCAATCGGTCAAAAGTATCCTCACCATCCACTCTACCTGGGATCGACGTTTGATCCAGCAGGGACTACCTAGAGAGCCGATACCATCAATTCCTTGATAGAATCGGCTCGGGGGGCACATAGAAGGATAGAACACGAGGATACAGAGTGTGAAGCAATTCAAGATGTACTCTCTGATAAAGTGGGGGCCGATACATAAGCAAATCGGTCGCAAAAAATTGAAAAATTTTAAGCATAGCCGATGCGCAGACATCGACTTAAGAATGAGAAAGCCGATGCATGGCCATCGACTCAAGGAATACAACTGTTGCAAGCGGAAGCCCAATGGAGCAGGTATCGAGTTGCATGGAGAGGCTCTACGGAATGAGATCCTTAATGGAACCGTTTGACGACTGGATCCTCTCTTGGTGAGTCTTCGGGTTCGGTGGGGCTAACGGGAACATCGTTTTGGCGTCCAGAGCCACTTTTGGTTCATTTAAAGCCACTAGTAGTTATTTGCAAGATGGAGGACCACAGCCTTGGACAACAACAAGAGCAGCATGAACATGCAGATCAGGCTAGGATCATGAGAACAGCCGATGACCAACCAATTGGCTGTGGAACTCTCCTCAGGCTTGACCAAGGTGACGATTTCATCAACATTCTCGCCAAAAGCTGCCGTGAAAGAAGCTCGGGCGACTCACCCTGAAGGTTCGCTGCTCTTAAAAGCCGATTTGGTTAGAATCGGTTGATTGCTGCATTGCAACTTAGAGGCTAATGGTGACTCATTTGGATGGCTTACTACGGTTTTCATCTCGACTGAGGCTCGGGGGGCAGCTCGCCTTCGATGTTCGTTGTTCTTAGAAGCTAAAGCCACCAAGTTGAAGAGAAAGCCATCATAGCTGATAGGCGGTGGGCCAATTTGTTGCTACAAAGAAACAGAGTATCGCAATGAAAGTTGTAGGCGATCAAGATTTTTAGCAATGGTCCTGAAGTTTTCCGGAAGGCATCGAGCCCGGAACCTTGCCGATTGGAACTGACATTAAACTCAGGGGTTTGGATTTCTAAGATCTGAGGTTGGCACGATTACGAGGTGGTCTGTTATGGAGTTTGGGAGTCTAAATTGATCTATCTCGAAAGTTGTCATGAGAGACCGATGCGCTGCCATCGGCTCATTAAACATTGGTCAAAATGCGCAATCGGCAGGATCAAAGATGAAGAAAAAAATCGGCTAAAACAGCATAGGGGGAATCGGCAAGATCGAAGGAAGTTCTTCATAACTCAGGGAACTTTCCATTGATGTTAAGGTTTCTTACAAAGAGGAGCGGAGGCAACAAAAGGGATTGCCGCTAATCTTATATTAGTGGATTCCTAATCTAAAGCGTCGCTGTCCTCGTCATCACGCCGTAGCCGCCGGTGCTGCTGGCGGGATCCTCGTTGCTGCTACGTGACCTTCAGGAGGCTTCTTCCTCGTCGTCATCATCATCGACCAAGCCCCCGAAGGCGCTTGGCGGCGGGTACCCGGTGTCGGAGGAGTCTTCTTCTTCAGACTCCTCTGCTTCTTCTTCCTCTTCGTCGGAGGAAGGATCTATCTCCCATGAGAGGAGGTCGTCTCGCACGCCGCTTCCAGCTCCCCGGAGGCCGGACCCAATGGTACGGGGTTCGTCGGCTTCTGACTCGATGGAGAAGTCCCATTCTCCCGCATCCCAATGCTCAGGCGCGAGAGCATCGTAGATGGCCATCTGATTGACCTCTGGCTCTCCTTCACTCGAGGAAGAGGATTGGGTGGAGGAGGAGGAAGACATGGCTGAAGGGGAAGAGGGTCTTTTCGACCAATGGCTGGTTTGGAGCAAGGGGGATGAAGAGGTGAACTGTTCGATGAGGTTAAATAACAGAGGATATAGTGGGGAATTAATGCTCGGACAGTTTCCAAGGCTGCGGTGCCAGAGTTGTCAAATCGCGCAGAGAAGTTGTGAAGGCGAGGCGTCATGATGAAGGATGCTGCAACAGCTTTGCCCTGCCGCGACATGACCCGACGAAGGTAAAGCGTAATGATTTTGGAAATGTCATTTCCAAAACCAAGGGGGCATGTGTTATCACCAGAATTTTGAGAGGTGGGCCGCGATCAAGATGGACTTAAAGATATATACACGGAAGAAATATGTGAATCGGCCTTGTGTACCAAGTTTGGGCTAAATTGCCCATGTATCTGTAACATATTAGGATACGTGTCGTTTGGAGGTTAGAGTTTGGGCTCGTGCCCGGTTGGGATTGTTCCCACGATTAGAAAGTCTACGGACTATAAATATGTACCTAGGGTTTATGGAATAAACAACAACCAACGTTCAACACAAACAAATCTCGGCGCATCGCCAACTCCTTCGTCTCGAGGGTTCCTCCGGTAAGCACCATGCTGCCTAGATCGCATCTTGCGATCTAGGCAGCAAGCCTTGCCCGTTGTTCATGCGTTGCTCGTGCTGAAGCCTTTTTGATGGCGAGCAACGTAGTTATATTAGATGTGTTAGGGTTAGCATTGTTCTTAGTATCATATGCTGTCGTAGTGCAACCCTTGCGCATCTAGCCGCCCTTACACCTATCTTAGGTGTAGGGGCGGCACCCCGCTTGGTCATTATTTAGTAGATCTGATCCGTTACGGTTGCTCCTTGATTCATCAAGGATTAGTTTAACATCCGCAATAGTTAGGCCTTACAAAGGGTTGGAGGATCCAGCGGCGTGTAGGGTGTAGTTTGCTAGCCCTAGACAGGACGTTCCGAGGATCAACCTCGTGTTGGTTTTTAGGCCCTGTCTAGGATCGGCTTACGATCACCGTGCGCGAGCGCGAGGCCCAATCGTGAGTAGGATGATCCGATTATGCGGTGAAAACCCTAAATCGTCGTAGATCTCATATGCTTTATCTTGATCAAGCAGGACCACCATATATTCGGCCACCTTGGACGAATCATGGGTGGATCGGCTCTTTGAGCCGATTCACAGGATAACCTGAGAGCCGATCGAGGCTCGTATTTAACGTGTACGTGTGTGCCCTGCAGGAAACTAAGCGAGGCATCATCCACACCTTCCTGGCCAGGTATAGGTCAGGTGGCACGCCCTTGCAATAAGCATCGGACGTGTGACCAGGAGGCTTTGCGGGCCGTCGCTCTGAGGGACTGGGGCCAGCCGCAGCCCTAGTTGTTCCCGGCTCTACGGTGTTGACCAGTCGCTGCCCGCCGGTGGGTTTCTGACGTCAACACTGGTTCGATAAACCTTGGTTTCTTACTGAGGGAAACTTGCCGTTGTGCACATCACACCTTCGTCTTGGGGTTCCCAACGGACGCGTCTCGAACGAAAAGACATAAAGTCAACTACGCGCATCAAGCAAATTTCTAGCGCCGTTGCCGGGGAGATCAAGACACGCTGCAAGGGGAGTCTCCACAATCCAATCTCTTTACTTTGTTTTTGTCTTGCTTTACTTTATTTACTACTTTGTTTGCTGCACTAAATCAAAATACAAAAAAATTAGTTGCTAGTTTTACTTTATTTGCTATCTTGTTTGCACTCTATATCAAAAACACAAAAAAATAGTTACTTGCATTTACTTTATCTAGTTTGCTTTATTTACTATTGCTAAAATGGGTACTCCTGAAAATACTAAGTTGTGTGACTTCACAACCACAAATAATAATGATTTCTTATGCACACCTATTGCTCCACCTGCTACTACAGCAGAATTCTTTGAAATTAAACCTGCTTTACTGAATCTTGTTATGAGAGAGCAATTTTCTGGTGTTAGTTCTGATGATGCTGCTGCCCATCTCAATAATTTTGTTGAACTTTGTGAAATGCAAAAGTATAAAGATGTAGATGGTGACATTATAAAATTAAAATTGTTCCCTTTCTCATTAAGAGGAAGAGCTAAAGATTGGTTGCTATCTCTGCCTAAGAATAGTATTGATTCATGGACTAAATGCAAGGATGCTTTTATTGGTAGATATTATCCCCCTGCTAAAATTATATCTTTGAGGAGTAGCATAATGAATTTTAAACAATTGGATACTGAGCATGTTGCACAAGCATGGGAAAGAATGAAATCTTTGGTTAAAAATTGCCCAACCCATGGACTGACTACTTGGATGATCATCCAAACCTTTTATGCAGGACTAAATTTTTCTTCGCGGAACCTATTGGATTCAGCTGCTGGAGGTACCTTTATGTCCATCACTCTTGGTGAAGCAACAAAGCTTCTTGATAATATGATGATCAATTACTCTGAATGGCACACGGAAAGAGCTCCACAAGGTAAGAAGGTAAATTCTGTCGAAGAAACCTCTTCCTTGAGTGATAAGATTGATGCTATTATGTCTATGCTTGTGAATGATAGGACTAATGTTGATCCTAATAATGTTCCATTAGCTTCATTGGTTGCTCAAGAAGAACATGTTGATGTAAACTTCATTAAAAATAATAATTTCAACAACAATGCTTACCGGAACAATTCTAGTAACAACTATAGGCCATATCCTTATAATAATGGCAACGGCTATGGTAATTCTTATGGGAATTCTTACAACAATAATAGGAACACACCCCCTGGACTTGAAGCCATGCTTAAAGAATTTATTAGTACACAAACTGCTTTTAACAAATCTGTTGAAGAAAAGCTTGGGAAAATTGATATACTTGCTTCTAAAGTCGATAGTCTTGCTGCTGATGTTGATCTTTTGAAATCGAAAGTTATGCCTAATGAAAATCATCATAATAAAATTGTTACTACAGCAAATGCCATCCAAGTTAGAATTAATGAGAATATAAGATTGATGGCCGAATTGCGTGCTAGGTGGGAAAGAGAAGAAAATGAAAAAGAAGATAATATAGCTAAAGTTTGGACTATTACCACCACTAGTAATGCTAATGCTACACATGTTGCTGCACCTCCTACTATTACTAATAAAAGAATTGGTGTTAGCAATGTTTCCACTTCTAATGCAAAGCGCGAAAAACTGCCTGAAACTGCTAAAACTGCTGAAACTGCCTGTGATAAAACTGCTGAAATTTTTTCCAACATTGGGGATGATGATCCCATTGCTTTAGATTATAATGGTTTGAATTTTGATGATTGCCACATCTCTGAAGTTATAAAGTTCTTACAAAAACTTGCTAAAAGTCCTAATGCTAGTGCTATAAATTTGGCTTTCACGAAACATATTACAAATGCTCTCATAAAAGCTAGAGAAGAGAAATTAGAACGCGAAGCTTCTATTCCTAGAAAGCTAGAGGATGGTTGGGAGCCCATCATTAAGATGAAGGTCAATGATTTTGATTGTAATGCTTTATGTGATCTTGGTGCAAGTATTTCTGTTATGCCTAAGAAAATTTATAATATGCTTGACTTGCCACCGCTGAAAAATTGTTATTTGGATGTTAATCTTGCTGATCATTCTACAAAGAAACCTTTGGGGAAAGTTGATAATGTTCGCATTACCGTTAACAATAACCTTGTCCCCGTTGATTTTGTTGTCTTGGATATTGAATGCAATGCATCTTGTCCCATTATATTGGGAAGACCTTTTCTTCGAACTGTTGGTGCTATCATTGATATGAAGGAAGGTAATATTAAATATCAATTTCCTCTCAAGAAAGGTATGGAACACTTCCCTAGAAAGAGAATGAAGTTACCTTTTGATTCTATTATTAGAACAAATTATGATGTTGACACTTCGTCTCTTGATAATACTTGATATACACTTTCTGCGCCTAGCTGAAAGGCGTTAAAGAAAAGCGCTTATGGGAGACAACCCATGTTTTTACTACAGTATTTTGTTTTATATTTGTGTCTTGGAAGTTGTTTACTACTGTAGCAACCTCTCCTTATCTTAGTTTAGTGTTTTGTTGTGCCAAGTAAAGTCGTTGATAGTAAGGTTCATACTAGATTTGGATTACTGCGCAGAAACAGATTTCTTTGCTGTCACGAATCTGGGCAAAATTCTCTGTAGGTAACTCAGAAAATTATGCCAATTTACATGAGTGATCCTCAGATATGTACGCAACTTTCATTCAATTTGAGCATTTTCATTTGAGCAAGTCTGGTGCCTCAATAAAATTCGTCTTTACGAACTGTTCTGTTTTGATAGATTCTGCCTTTTATTTCGCATTGCCTGTTTTGCTATGTTCGATGGATTTTTCGATTCCATTGACTTTCAGTAGCTTTGTGCAATGTCCAGAAGTGTTAAGAATGATTATGTCACCTCTGAACATGTATATTTTGATTGTGCACTAACCCTCTAATGAGTTGTTTTGAGTTTGGTGTGGAGGAAGTTTTCAAGGATCAAGAGAGGGAGATGATACAACATGATCAAGGAGAGTGAAAGCTCTAAGCTTGGGGATGCCCCGGTGGTTCACCCCTGCATATATCAAGAAGACTCAAGCGTCTAAGCTTGGGGATGCCCAAGGCATCCCCTTCTTCATCGACAACATTATCAGGTTCCTCCCCTGAAACTATATTTTTATTCCATCACATCTTATGTGTCAACACCCGGATTTTTAAGTCCGGATGCCTATTATGTCATTCATCGCAATCCCAGGAATATTGTTGTTGCGAGACATAACAGCTGATATCATAAGTCATCATTCATTACAAACCATCATTGTCTTACAAAAGAGGATCACATGATCCAATATTACACAAATAGTTGATCTATTGATCAACAAACAACATAGTAGCGGAAGCGTAATAGAGTGGACTATCTATTCCACAGGCCAACGCTTGACGTCAGGCGACTCCTAGTTGTTGTAGACGTCCTGCTGACCGTCATCCTCATACTGCTGCTCTTCTTCATATTCTGGCCATTTGAATAGCCAGGGACACAGCCGTGAGTACTTTAAAGTACTCGCAAACTAATACCAAAGTAATCACTAACTAACTTAAAGAGGGGGTACTAAGCTCTAGTTTCATTTGCATAAAGCCAATTTTAGTTTATACTCATTTCATATAGATCATTCATAAATTTAACTAACTCAAGTGGGAACATTAGTGTCATTCCCACAACTCAGTTGTGATTCACCATAATTCATCATTCACCCTTCATATTCAAAATCTAATACTGGAAACTAGATGGCCTTTCCAACCGTCCGTAACCGTGGACACGGCTATTCGAATAGGTTTACACTCTGCAGAGGTTGCACACTTGTGCCACAACATTTGATTTCATCCGTCGGGATTTCCCCGAATCATCGTATCACAGTACGCGGATCATCAACCATAACCTTTCATTTACTAACCCTAGTATGAGCACCTCTCCCCATGAGCTTGGCCTCCCAGTGAAGACCAACTGTCAACCTGGGAACTGCACAGGGCTTGGCCGGACAGTTCACCTTACTTCACATCATTTATCAACAACGGAGGCAGCCTCGGCATAACCCCTATGATGTGTGTTTAGAGGGAACCCATACTAAGATACATAAACTTCTAGTTAAGCCTTACCCATAATCAGGTATTGTGGGGGTACTCAATATTGGAAAGGTATCGCATCCAAACCAACATTAGTTTTTAATCAAAAATCACTATCTTCTCTTGGTCTTATTCACCTTCAAAATTCCTTTCATAATTTCACCATCATCATCTTATATCACCATGTTCCCATCTAGAGTAGTCAATTTTAGGCATTTAGCACTAGCCACTAATCATGAGGGGTGCTATCTTAGCTTGATTGACATAGACTAACTTAGATGATATTGTCCTTCTCTAGATTAAGTGAATCATGAATCAAAAAGTACTTTGACAAAGTAAAGTAGTAAAACTTGAAAGTAAAGCTTGTAATAAAACTGGGATAGGCTTAATAAAGATAAAACAAATGGTGAGGTGCTTTGCCCTTGAGAGCTTTGCACTTTGCAAGTGTATTAGCTTGCCTTGATTGTTGTACTGATCAAAGTGGTCCTCCTCTCCTTGAGTGTACACCTCCTCCTCCTCGGCGTACTCCTCGGTACTAGCGTCTAAATACGAGTATGATACACACAATCACCACACAACTCAAATACTAAGCTAAGCACACATATGAATCACTCTTACTAAGCTATCATAACACATGCTTATTATGTGAGTTGATTTAATTATTATTCTTAAGAAAAATAATTTCCTCTCATTATAAATATTAATTTAGGTTTCTTTTTATTTCTTGAGAGAAAATAATTTCCTCTCATTAAGTCTTATTAAGATTTAATTTCCTCAATTAATATCATATGACCTAGGTTGACCAAGGTCAACCTCTTCATAATTATTATTTGGGAAAAGATTTAAATGAGGTTCATCACCTCATGCTTTTTAATAACTCATGGTTAATGATTTAATATCATCAACTAATTTAATATAAATTTAACATGACCATGGTGTCTTTCTCATAGTAACTTAGTGTAGACAAGATTTAAATAAGAGAGATGCTCTCATACACATTAATAAGAAATATGCTCATTTACAAAGTACTTTAAATAGCCATAGGGCCAATTTTTAAACAAGGACATGATCATGCAAACACTGATACAATATTTTTACATATTCTGATAGCTATGTTGAAATGTGATTTTTGAGAGTTGGTTTCATCTTAAAAGCATTTTTATTCAATTTTTAATAATTAATTGAAGTGGAAAAAGGCCCTGCCTTGTTTATTTTCTCAGATTAATTCGACAAATAATCTAGGTTTGGGGCCAGTGTAGTTTTGTAGATATTTTCACAAGGTTTCCAAATATATAAAATTTGTCAAATTTGGTTGGGTAGATTTTATTCTATTAATTTTTGAAAACAGCATCAGAGGCTAATTAATTAAATTCGAAAATCTCAATTTGAATTCTTGGGCTTAGGCGGGAAACTAAACGGGCTGCACAGCGGAAGAGGAAAATGGGCCGGCCCAGCAGCGCGTCCACGCAGCGGGCCGCCTGACAGCGTGGGGTCCACGCGTCAGTGGGTTTAAAACCCCGAATCGGTACAGAGAGAGGTGAGCCGTAGGATTAGAGGGGGATCGGACGGACGCTACGCGTCGTCGTCTCCGGCGAGAAGGTCGAGCTCCGGCGGCTCAGGTAGGGGGTCGGAGGGAGTACCAGGCCGTTGCAGGTGTCTGGCAGTGTGCGTGGGGAGGTTGTCGACGACGGCGAGTCGCCTGGTAGCAGTGGCGTCGCCGGGGGTGGCCTGGATCGACGGCGCCCTTCTCAGCACCTCTGCGGGCTCCGACGGTGAAATTGGGCGGCGGTGGTGGCTAATCGAGCAGGGCGAGGGGACGAGGAGCTTCAGGGGAGGGAGGTGAGCAAGAATGGTGTGGAGAGTGAGGCGAGAGGGGGTCTCCTTTTATAGCGTCTGGAGGTGGCCGTGGCGCGGCGATGAGCTCATCGACGACGACGCGTCTACAGGGGCTCCGGGGCACTGGCGATGACGCACGCGGATAGGCGCTGTCCTGGCGGTGACGCAGCGCTTGACGGCGTTGAAAATGAGGCACAGGCGAGGACGAGCTCGTGACGGAAGCGGCCAGTACCGTGGCGGACGTCGTCGGCGTGGGCGTGGCGCACGGCGTTCCCGCGGGCCAATGGCCGTGTCTGGGCGGTTCACCGTTGCGTCGTGGAGCGCTTGGCGCTGGAAGCAGGGGCTGGGGTCAACGGAGTTGGCAGGGGAGCTGGCGCTCTGGGCGTGTCCGTGGCGTCGCCGTGCACGCTCTGGCGCGCGCGTGCGCGTCACTGGCACGTCTGGGCGTCGCTTGCCTGGCCAGTGCAGTGCACGAAAACGTCGAGGGCCACGTCGAGGTGATTCAGGGAAGTGTGGAGCGTGTGTTTGACACGGTGGGGCGTGCTGGAGATGGCCAGGGAGAAAGAGAGCATGTCCATGCCATGTCATGCCACGGCATGGCATGCTTTCCACTTGATGATGATGCAAGAGGGTACTAGGGCTTGTCTGAGGTGCTTGGCAGTGTAGAGGGAAGTCAATGGAGTACATTTGATGAGCTAGGCATGAGGGTTTATGCAAAGAACCACTGGTTTTTGCAATGCATGGGGTTGGCAGGTTCATGCACACAAGGTGCTCGACCAAATGGCCGCAAGAACTTTACTTTGGAATTTTGGAATGAAATTTTCAGGGTTTGATTTATATATTATTTGCAGTAGAGTGGTGGTGGTGGTGGTCAAAATGAAGATTGTTTGCAAAAATTCAAATTGGGTATGATCTTCACATTAATATAAAGTCCTCACTTGTCACCCTTATTCTGGTCAACCTAGTCAACTCTAGCCATGGTGGTCAACATGAAAGTTCATCACCTTGACATGGTCTTGGATGACATGGCTTTGGTTCATCAAGTTTAGTGTAAGAAATGATTTAACCAGAGGGGTAAAGAGGGGATCATGTTATAAAGTGCACAATTGACCATCATCATATGTGAGATGGTTTTGAGTTTAAATTTGATTCAATTTTGGTTTCTTTGATGCAATTAGGTTTGTTTGAGTTATATAATCATTTTAGAAACAAAAGATCAAGCCATGGTGGCCTTTGGTGATGGTTTGCATTTTTGCCCTATGTGTATGTGAGGGTTTGGCTCACACTTGGCATTTTTCTTTTATTTCCTCAAAGTGGTTTATTATGATCATATGTTAGGGTTTATTAGCAAATGATAATCATATCAACACTCATCATGGCAAATGCACCAAAGATAATCACTCATATGCATGCACTTGTATGTGACACACTATGCATATAAAAAGTTTTTGTTTGTTGCAAATTTTGAGTACTTGATCTCTCCTTGATTTTATTATTGTTAAAACTTGGGATGTTACAAACCCTTCCCCCTTACAAAAGATCTCGTCCCGAGATCTTAAAGAAAACTAGGTGCTAAAGAGATCTGGGTATTCCTTCTTCATATCTTCCTCTCGCTCCCAGGTGGCTTCGTCTTCAGTGTGATTGCTCCACTGAATCTTCAGGAACTTGATACTCCTGGTACGGGTGGTTCTGTATGCTTCTTCCAGGATGCGAATGGGCACTTCTCGATACGTCAAATCTGAGTTGATGTCCACTGATCTGTGATCAATATTCTTGAACACTTCAGTCTTCTCCGGTACTTCAAGGCACTTCCGGAGCAATGAGATGTGGAACACATTGTGCACAGCCGCCATTTCTTCCGGTAGTTCCAGTTGATAAGATACTTCTCCGCGGCGGCTCAGAACCTTGAAGGGTCCGACATATCGGGGCGCGAGCTTTCCTTTCACCTGGAATCTCTGCATTCCTTTGAGGGGTGACACCTTGAGATAAACAAAATCTCCAATCTCGAATGTCATCTCTCGGCGTCTCTTGTCGGCGTAGCTCTTCTGTCTTGATTGCGCAGTCTTGAGGTACTCGCGAATCTTGTGCACCTTCTCTTCGGCTTCTCGAAGAACATCCGGTCCAAAGACTTGGCTTTCTCCGACTTCTGACCAATTCAGAGGGGTACGACACTTCCTTCCATACAGGGCTTCAAAGGGGGCCATCTGTAAGCTGGCTTGATAACTATTGTTGTACGAGAATTCTGCGTAAGGCAAACAGTCTTCCCACTTGGATCCATATTCCAGTACACAAGCTCTCAACATGTCCTCAAGTATCTGGTTGACTCTCTCAGTCTGTCCGTCAGTCTGGGGGTGATAAGCAGTGCTGAAATTCAGCCGGGTTCCAAGTCCTTCATGTACTTTCTGCCAGAATCTTGAAGTGAACTGCGATCCTCTATCTGACACTATTGACTTGGGGGTTCCGTGCAGGGCTACTATTCTGGAGATATACAGCTCTGCTAACTTTGGGCCTTGATAAGTGGTTTTGACGGGGATAAAATGGGCTACTTTGGTTAATCTGTCTACCACTACCCAAATAGAATCATTTCCCCGGCTAGATTTGGGCAGTCCTGTGATAAAGTCCATTCCGACTGAGTCCCACTTCCATTCCGGAATCTGTAAGGGTTGCAACAGTCCGGCGGGTCGTTGATGTTCTGCCTTGACTCTCTGACAGATATCACACTTAGCTATGTAGCTCCCGATTTCTCGCTTCATCCCATGCCACCAAAATTGTTCCTTCAAATCTTGGTACATCTTGGTACCTCCGGGGTGGATAGAGTATAAGGTGTCATGGGCCTCCTGCAGTATGACTTGCTTCAATTCTGAGTCTGACGGCACACATAGGCGACCGTCGTACCAAAGTACTCCTTCTTCATCTTCCGTGAATCCCGGTGCCTTTCCTGCTGCCATTTGACTCTTGATTCCGGCAATGCTTGCATTTCCCTTCTGGGCTTCCTTGATTTGACCAATCAAAGTAGGTTGCAGCTCTATGCTGGCTAGGTATCCTTCACTAACTAGCTCCAACCTAAACTGTTCAAACTCTTCATGCAGGCTAGGTTGTTCTGCTGCGATCATGGAGTTCAGCTGACACGGCTGTCTACTCAAAGCATCTGCTACCACGTTGGCCTTGCCGGGGTGATAGTGGATTTCCATATCATAATCCTTTATCAGTTCCAACCATCTTCTTTGCCTCATATTCAGCTCTTTCTGTGTGAAGATATACTTTAGGCTCTTGTGATCTGAATAGATCTCGCATCGATTACCCATGAGGTAATGACGCCAAACTTTCAATGCTAACACTACGGCTGCAAGTTCGAGGTCATGGGTTGGGTAGTTTTGCTCATGCTGTTTCAGCTGCCGGGACAGGTAAGATATCACCTTTCCTTCTTGCATCAACACACATCCAAGACCAATCTTAGATGCGTCACAATAGACGTCAAAGGGCTTGGTGATGTCCGGCATGATTAGGATGGGGGCTGTGGTTAGTCTGGTTTTAAGTTGCTGGAAGCTGGCTTCACATTTATCAGTCCATTCAAACTTCTTGTCTTTCTTCAACAGTTGTGTCATTGGCCGGGCAATGCTTGAGAATCCTTCAACAAATCTGCGGTAATATCCGGCTAATCCAAGAAATGCACGGACCTCGGTCTGTGTGGTTGGGGTTTTCCATTCTTCAACGGTTTTGATTTTGGCTGGGTCTACAGCAATTCCTCCTGCAGACAAGATGTGTCCCAGGAATCCAACTTCTTTCAACCAAAACTCGCACTTGCTGAACTTGGCGTACAACTTGTGCTGCCTAAGGGTTTCTAGGATAACCTCCAAATGTTGCTCGTGTTCCTCTTCGGTTTTGGAGTAGATAAGGATGTCGTCGATGAAGACAACGACAAACTTATCCAGGAAGTTCATGAAAATTTTATTCATGAGGTTCATGAAATAGGCAGGGGCATTGGTTAATCCAAATGACATGACATTGTATTCATACAACCCATATCTGGTGGTAAAGGCAGTCTTGGGGATATCCGATGCACGGATTTTCAGCTGATGGTAACCAGTCCTAAGATCAATCTTAGAGAACACTGTGGCACCGGTCAACTGGTCAAACAGGTCTTCTATCTTTGGCAAGGGGTATTTGTTTTTGATGGTGACATCATTAAGTTTACGGTAATCCGTACATAACCGGTTGGCACCATCCTTCTTATCCACAAACAACACTGGTGATCTCCAAGGCGACGCACTTGGTCGAATCAGACCTTTGAACAACATATCATCCAGTTGCTTCTTCAGCTCGACTAACTCTGCTGGGTTCATGCTATAAGCTCTTTGGGCTATAGGTCCGGTTCCAGGAATTAACTCGATGATAAACTCGATATCCCGATCCGGGGGCATACCGGGTAGATCATCCGGAAACACATCAGCGTATCGACATACGACCCTGATCTGATCCAGAGTTGGCTTGGCTTCACTTTGGTTGCAGGTGAAATTTCTGGGTAGTTTTTCAGAAACATGTTCTATGGTTATTCCGGTGCTACTAGTCATGGTGATGGCCTTCTTGGCGCAGTCTATCAATCCATGATGTTTCGCCATCCAATCCATACCCAGTACTACTTCCAATCCTTTTGTTCCCAGAACAATCAAATTTGCGAAAAACATTATTTCTTGAATTCTTATGGGTACTTCTTTGCAAAATTTTCTAGCTTTAGTGGTTGATCCAGGTATTTGAACTATCATGACATGTTTCAGGCTGATGGGTTGAATCTTACTAGTGCTCACAAAATCTTCAGTAACAAATGAATGTGATGCTCCTGAATCAAACAACACTCTTGCTGGTATTGAGTTAACAGAGAACATACCCAGCACCACATCTGGTGCTTCCTGGGCTTCTTCGGCGTTCATGTGGTAGAGGCGACCTCCGCGGTTGTGCGGGTTGTTGGGGGCGAACTTCTTGCCGGTGGAGACACGGCGCTGCTGCTGAGCTGGTGCAGAGGGGTTGCCTGCGAGCTTGGCCAGCCTTTGGGGGCACTCCCTGGAGATGTGTCCCACAACTCCACATTCATAGCAGGTGATTGTGGACTTGTCCTTGGTTGCGACAGGGATAGCATTGCTTCCTGTCCTGGGTGCAGTGTTGGTGTTGTTGTTGTTCTGGTTGTGGTTGGGGGCTCGCGGCGGTGCGCGGTTGAAGTTGCTGTTGTGGTGTACATAGTTATTGTTGTGGTGGGGGCCTCCTGGCCTTGGGTTTCCTCCGCTCCGGTTCTGAAAACCGGGGCGCGATATCTGGTTTTGGGGCTTGGTGTTGCGGGGGTTGAAACCACTGTTTGAGCTGGGGCGAAAACGGGGTGTATTGCTGGGCCCACTTTGATTCATCATGCGGCGTTTGCGGTTTTCATTTGCCTGGTGCAGTTTGCCTTCCATCTGGATGGCAGAGTCCACGAGGGCTTCTAGGTCAGCGAAGGGGATGTTGACTAAGACTGTCTGCATCTCATCGTGCAGACCGTTGAGGAATCTCTCTTTTCTTTTCTCTGTGGTGTCTGTTTCATCGGGGGCATACCTTGACAGGGTGAGGAACCTGTCGCGGTATTCTACCACCGACATTCTTCCTTGTTTCAGCTCCCTAAACTCATCCCTCATTTTCTTGATCAAACCTGGTGGCACATGATACTTGCTAAACTTGAGCTTGAAATCAGCCCAAGTCATCATCTGTCCGGCATTTAATGCGCGGGCGCTTGTCCACCAAGCTCTGGCTGGTCCGGCTAGATAGTGCGTAGCAAACAACACCTTCTCATTTTCCTCTACTCCGGCTACCTCCAAATTGTTTTCCATGGTTTGCAGCCAATCATCTGCATCTAGGGGTTCTTCCGTCTTACTGAAGACAGGTGGGTTGGTGTTTTGGAAATTCTTAAGTTTAGATCCAGGATGATCATGGTTTCCGTGACCCTGATTGGCGATCTGCTGCAGTGCTGCTATGTTGGCTTGTCTTTCAGCCCTTTCATCTTCTCGGTCAGCCAACAGAGTTTGCAGTAGTTGCAGCATTGCATCTTGGTTGCGGTTCGGAGGGGCCATCTGAACAGATAGATAGATCATGAGATGAGAGGGAATTTCTATGGCTTATTTTGAGTTAATTTTAAACTTAAACTTGACATATTTTCATGATGCACATAACACACATTTTATTTATTCACACAACATCACACATTACAAGTTAACACACTAAGGGTTTTAAGAACCCTTCTTCCACAAACTACGATACATGGTGCGGGATATAACTCACACCTACGTAAGTGAAGCTAGTGAAACTACTACTCCTCGTTCTCATCAACATCGATGGGGATGATCCCATCCTCCTCAGACTCCAGAAACGCGTAGTCCTCCTCATCAGTGAACTCATCATCTTCAAAGTCGTTGTCATCACTCAGGAAGTCATCGCCTCCCTGAATGTCATCTCCCTCATCCTCCATCTCCTGGATCTGGTCCTGCTGGGTCCGGACAGTCACCTCCAGAGTGCGGATCTTCTCGCGAAGGCGGCGGATAGTGGCGTCCTTCTTGGCGCGCTGCAGGCGGAGTGACTTGCGGTCCTTGGCGAGCATCCGGATAGCTTCGGCATGGTGAGCCAAAGTCATCTGGGCACGGTGGTTGTGAACACGCGTCAGCTCCAGTTCCTTCCGGGTCTCATGGAGCATGAGGTCCAAATGCTGCACATGGATCATGAGCACCGGGTGCGAAGAGGGTGCCATGGGTTCTCCCATGGTGTCGTGCCTGGCGAAGTAGGCGAAGCGGCTTCCCCGGAGTGCGGCGATGTGCTGTCCGCACACCCGAGCAAGTCCCTCCTGAAGAGCGTGAGCAAGCCCGTCCGGCCAGTTGCATGCCTTGAAGGAGAAAAGGATCCTCTCCGAGATGGGAGGCTCCGAACTTCCCTTCAAGTCAGCGGTGATCATCCACTGCTGTTCCCCGGTGGGGGTGTCGTGGATCCGGACTCCATGGAACTTGGGAGGTGGGCGTTCGAGCCTCTCGGACACCAAGTACAAGTCGCGCTCGAACACCAGACTTCCTCCGTTCTCCAGGTCGTACGTCTCCGTCTGGACGTAGGGCTCCATCTGAAAGTGAAATGGATGAGTAAGTTAGAGAGGTGACTAAGTGTGACAATATTTTTAGATGAATTTAGAAGAAGGGGCATGGCTCATCATTTTCGAAAAGATCTGTAGAAGAGAACATAAGTAAGTTTTTCACAGATATTCATTTTCTTGGTTTTATAAACTAGATTTTTCAGAACGTCCATTCTAAACTAGGGTCTCCTAAGGTCAAACAATGGCTCTGATACCAACTTGTCAACACCCGGATTTTTAAGTCCGGATGCCTATTATGTCATTCATCGCAATCCCAGGAATATTGTTGTTGCGAGACATAACAGTGATATCATAAGTCATCATTCATTACAAACCATC